>JTDE01000351.1:248152-274631 GCA_014338405.1 Paragonimus skrjabini miyazakii
AGGAAACATTGATTTCCCGAATAAATGAAACAGGTCAGAAGAAAGTCTGTTCATTTTTGTATTCCACTTATCCTCCAACCGGAAGGTCTGAATAACCAGAAAGTTTTTCAACACTCGAAATACGTACTCCAGTATTATCTGATTTCGAGGAAAGGTCAGCTGTGCTGTTGCGAGGCAACTGAGCAGCAAATTTAAATGTGTTTCTGCAACAGTAAACTCTTACTGTTCACCAGTGAGCATAGCACACTGTCGACAATTGCTAGGTGAGACTTCGGTGTGGTCTTTTTGTAGTCTCACTGGGGTAGGGGGCGTCGTTCAACCACATATTAATAGTCTTCCAGAATGTAGACGATCTAAATCCAGCATGCAGCCTGGAAGCAGCCACCTTCTTAAATGTTAACAGGACTGAGTCACCTGACAATTTCACAGATAAATATTGACCCGTGTAAATCTAAACTTGGATAAGTATGAGTTGAGTTGTGATGACGATGAGTCAGTCGGAATATCTAAACGTCATAGCCATTGAGAGGATTGCGCATCAATGGACAACAAAACTGATGTGCAATTACGAGGCAGAAATGATTTTACTGCTTAGGGATGTTTAACTCTACTTACTTTACAACGTTTATAAATCACTCGTCATCTACAGTCCCAGCCAGCTCATATTATTTTGGCGCTCTACAGTCAGTTTGTAAATGACTTTGAGAATTGCAGTCTAATGGATCGAACTGTTCAGGACGTAGACAGTGTCTTAAATTTCTGCCGCACTCAGTATTGAAGACTACGATTGCATTGCAGTAGACCATTACTTATTTAATTCTCTAAATAAAGACAGGTTTGCTCCTTCTGCTAAAACTAGAACATCTAGTTAACAAGTTACAGGACAGCTTATAAGCAATTGGCAAGTTGGCTTATCAATAACGTTCCACTCCTGACAAATGGTCTTCATAAAGCCAAGTGAACCAGTTATTAACTCTTGCATCGGATGAAAAGATGGCACTGAAAACATTGATATCACACGAATCTATCTTTATTACTAGGTTTGATGAAGATAACGACATTTTCATATTGAATTGGTTAGAGTATGAAGCAAAGGTAGAACGGCATATGCGAGGAATGCCCTATAAGGAATTCGAGTATAAAACTGCAAATTTGGTTCTGAATAAAACTAAAGATTAAATAAGCAAGTAGTTTCACATGGTAAACGAAATTTTGGAACGTATAAAATAGTACTTTTAGTGATCGTAATCCACATCACCACACGGTTTCGTGGATTGTCAAAAATCCAAAAATTTCAAGTATTTATCAAGCAAACTGTTGACAGTAAAAGTCCTCCTGCATGTGAGTCTCTAATGTGTTTCCCGGGAAGCTTGCAGCGATCAACGGGAGAATTGAGTCATACTATCAAAAAATCGTATGACTTTTACACATAGTCGCTGTTGAGAATGATGCGGTATTAGTTAGTTTTTAATGTGGCTATTACTTAATAATGTACTTCAAGCGGTAGCTTAAGAAACAACGTGAAAATAATTATAACTCGACACCACTCTGCGAAAAAGAGCAATTATGTCTACCAACTTGATAGCAACATGGATATCTATATGTGTAGATATATACCGCCTTGTCTACAATTCGAATATACGTATTCCAGTATAGGGACTACATGTGAAACCTCCGATATCCCGTTTTACTAAATATTTACATACAACAGTTTGACAAAATGTTTTGAGTCGAATCAAAACCCCACCAAAAGTTTTCTGACGCTGTATAAACGATACTTTTGTCAGCATGAAACAAAAGCAAATAGTTATGTTTTAGAAAACCCTAATCAAAGTATGATAGATAATGGAACTAGACTCTTGTAATGGTTACCCGCTATCTTTGAACTCTATGGTCTATAAGTTATGACAGTGTTTCAAGCTCATCGTCTATCGTAAGACCAAAGACATGCATAACAGTTAAGAATTTTCAGTCAGTTATGAGTCTGATCACCCCAACTGAGATTACGTTATCATTACAATCTTAATGCTCAATAGAGTTTTGCATCCGTGCTCACAGGTGACTAGCCAAAACATAGCGCAGAAAGGAGCACTGGTTGTACCAAAAAAGTGGTGTCCAAGAGACAATTAAGGAGGGCACTCGATCCTCAATTCACAGACATCAAAGGAAAGAACAGGCTCGGCTGTTCTTTTTTTGCAACAAAGGGACATCAGACGCCAGTCATAGGATACAAAGCGATATGGGTAGAAACAATAATTTTGGAAATGGAAAGACATTAAGTAGACTATTAGTGTACCTTTGTCTTTGAAGGGAAATAGTGATTTTTTGTGTAGAATGAAATGCAATTGTTGTTCGCCGGTTTATAATGGACATATGACAAAAAACTCAGAAGTGAAGTAGATGAGTATGGGACGAACATCAAAAAATCATCCGGACCGCATTCGGAGTATCGGGCCGTGGTCGGGCTTCAACACTTGCTGTTTACGCGTTGGACTCAGGTCATGGGCTCAATCAAAAAAACACAGATATTTGATAGAAGATTTAGGACGACACAGAAAAGCTTATTTACAGAGGTTATTGAAAAACGAAGGTCAAACGAGTTGCAGCTAGAACTGATGAGGTCAAACTTTGTGGCGTATGATAACCGGTCCTGGGTCGATCAAACACACTGGCACAGTTATCCGCCTGGAATCGCGTTTCCACTCTTTAAAATCAACTGAATCTTTGTTCAACCTATCTGATATACTATCAACATATACTATCAACATCACTGTGTCTCTATTCTGCAACAAACTAGCACAGTCTATCACAACAGCCTCATCAGTAATTTAATTCGAGTGTTTGCGTGACCGGCGCATTCTCAGGGGCTTACACTAGTAGGAATGGAACCGGTGCACAATGCGGAGCAAACATTTGATAGATAGACTTAAGAACATACGAAAGTCATTTCACTACTGAATGATATGCCTACAAACAAATTGATGATGTGGTTAATGTGATCCACAAAACTGTACGCTAAGGGTAATTTTTTCAGGCACGGTTGAATCGGAACCATCTGGTTCTTTTACACGTTCCACCCGTTATGAATGACAAGAGATGGATCTGCTTAACTTTGCTGTTAATAATAACTGTACATACATTTAAACCTGATAAGTTCAGATCACTGAAATTTTTACCTTTCTCATAAATGATGATCTAGCCTTCTAGATATTTTATTCGGTAACCAACGGAAGCTTCATTATAATATACGATGCACCGCAGGGTTATCTCTTGTAATCAATATTCACAATGTTTATCTTTTGCGGTGGTGGTCTTCGCACGAAAGCTAGTGTAAACAGTACCATAGAGCCCAAATAATTTATACCCTTGATTGTTTACAAGTAATGACGATCATGCCAATAGTGGTCTTTCTTGCAGAAAGCTATCCCGAAAAGCTTCGATATTCAAAGTAGCAATATGAAATTGAGGACAACTGTTTGTGAGGTCCTTAAGAAACATGCTTTTTAAAATGGCTTTTACACGATCACCACACAATAACTGATGCAAGTCGAAAACCACAGCACTCATTTACTTGTATATGCCCTGTGAATGAATGGCAGGTGGTACGTTTGAGTCTATTCGGCTTTTTTGATCTCCCGTGTAATCGTTTGACCTACTTGTAATCATAGTATAACCTGTTTCGGCGGGATGGATCGAAACCCAAGTAAATAATGAGTGAACATAAGCTCAAATTTTTTTGCAAGCGACAGCGCGTAAAACGTAATCTGACTAGGTCGTTGTAAGGTATGTCATAGAAACATGACACCTTGATGACCCATTCAACTTGTTCAAATTATTATGCAGTAAAAACCTAATTGTTCGCATTCTCAACAACGGTGCTAGATAGTAGTTGCTGTCTGGCTGGGCACGTACATAATTTGTTGACTAAGTTAGGATATCTGGCGTGCAACTGTTAGTACTTCTCCTTCTGATGTAAAGTTCAACCAGGGGCATCTTTTTGCTATCGTTGCCCGCAAGAAGTATGTAGTTCAAGTATGTAGTTCAACTCCCGTCTAAAATTTTTGTGGCGGTTAGATTTGCTTCTTATTGATTAAAGGGATTAAGGGAGAGCAGTACTGAACCAGATATACAACTTGCAGCAAATACTTCCCAGATCATTTTTGTCTCACTGATTATCAGTTAGCTAGAATAAAAAATGGATGACGTTCAACTGAACTCACTTGCAAACGATAAGTGGCAGTTCCCCTTCTTTTTATGCTCGAAAACACCTTAATAACAGCCTTTTCTCCAGTATATTATGAACTCACTGGCTACAGACTTTCAGTCTTTCCTCAATCTTCTGTGTTAACAACCCACTCAGTTTCAGGTTATCATTCAGTCGCATTTGGTGCCTGATGCGAGAATTAATACGGTCGTTTCGCGAAAAAGCGAGCTGCAATTCAGTTCTCGGTCGTAGCAACTGTATCTCCTACAAACGAGGAGGCATAACGAGAGTAAAGCACGAGTCTACTTCTTTTGAAGACGTCCGGTTGAAAAGTATGTCTAGGCGCGGAAGTTGTAAACAAATGTAAGCGGCATTCTCTGTTTATTGACATATGCATCGCTGAAAAACACAATAATCCCTCAAGTTTTCATTACTGTATAAGTTGCAGTGTTAAGCAAAAGCCGAAGTGCAAAAGAGAGACCTGTTTATCGTTTAATCTGTTCATGAAAATGCTGCTTACTGATGTCATTAACATGACAGTCAGTTTTTCTCAGTTCGAAGTAGAAGAGGACCCGCTGCATGCAGACCACCAAGAACGGACGGTGAATCGTTTAGCACACAGGCTGAAAATAGCTGATCAGACGGCTTTTGTACCCCTGTTTCCGGTTGAAAAATGTCTTTCAATGTGTTAAGATTTTCAAAGGGCAACCAACCGTTCCGACCAAAGGCGGTCTTAAGGTAGTAGTCCACCTTGATGATTACCTTGTGACAGGGGCAAACTGTGTATGATTTCCAGTGATCACTATACGGTTGCCATTATTTTCAAAAAAAAGGCTCCCTACAAATTTCTGTAAAACTTCAGCTGAATTGTGGAAGGAACTGGGCTAACAACATTAAAACCTATGGCACCCTAGCTTCGTAGCCCAGCTAGTCGAACGCTCGCCGCGTCTGAACATGCTGTTTTTGTCACTGGTCCGAATCGAGCCGAAGTCCAAATGTTTCGCAAATCACAGCTCATGACAACCTGAGCTTCGACTGATGTTATCTGTTCATCACAACAGTATATCTCGCTTTGACCCTAAGTAAGAAAATTACTGGCAACCAAATGAACCTTTTCAAAAAGAACGGCTGATATACAGAAATTCTTGTTTTCTTTTACTTCGCTGCTGATGGTATCGATAGTTCATTTGTTCCTAGTGGAATATTCCATTCTTTACGGACGCTAACAAACACAGAACTTCGATGTCGGATCGCCGGTTTTTAGAAAACACTTCACAAAATACTGACGGCATTCCGCTTGGTATGCTTTCCATTTTTGTTATTAATGGAAAACATTCATTTTAATCTTGGGGAGATGGACAAACCGGACTTAACATGTGATATGTCGTCTATGTGTATCTAAGTCTAACGACGCCCTCTTATTCAAAATTAGTATTTCCGTATACTGCCGTGTAAAACGGCACATGCGCATAGCTCTTGGAAATGTTATCGAATTATGAACAGACAACTGTCATTCATCCATGCAAGAAGATATCAATCAATTATGAAGGCTCAAAAACGTTGTAACGAACTAACTGGCATTGTGTGTCTCACCCCTGAGCTAAATGGCTGATAAGATCTTACAGGCGGAAACGAAACACAAATAAACTAACACGATAAATCAAAGGCGTCGGTCCACCGGCTACGTAGGCAGTTACCAAACACGAAGAAGTTTAACTGACGAAAATACGTTTTCGTTCTATGAACTAAATCGATCGTGGCACGGTGAAAATTGACTGAAACCCATTGTCAGTAGTCATGTTCACGTGAGTTTTAAAGTGGAACCACCCAGCTTTAGTTAACCTGATCTCAAAATAAAGGACTCAATAGTTTGCAATTAAACTCAATAGTTTATAGGGTCAATTGCTGTGAAAAGTTTAATAGAAAATTTCTTCCAGATACTCAAACTCCAAAACCCTGTTTATCCATTTGTTCCTTGCCGAATTATATTGTCCGGAAGAGAAAGTGGCTTTCATCTGTATCCCGTTGCTTTGTAACCTTGTTACTGTAGCCCAGCACAACGTCAAAATATTAAGGAGCAATTGAAACTTCGGCAGTAAACAATGTATTGTAACAGGAAGTAAACAAACAGCTAGCATTATTTCAGTAACCTTGAACGTTTGTATAAAAAAAGTGGCAGAAACGTTCGAGGAGTTGTTATCTTTCGCACTAGTTGTGATTATTTTACTTTCGGAACCTAATTTCTAGGACAAATGAGATTTAGTTGTTTGCAAACAGACCATTTTCAGGATATAATCTTTTGTGGCGGTCAAGTTTGTTTGTTTGCTAGGCAGGAAATTATCTGCCATTACTTCTAGTCATTCTTTTTCAAAAATATCGCCCATAAAGCCCGCTTTAATTTTACTGTTCCACTGGATGTTATTGATTATAAGTGGGTGATGATTTGGGGTGCTTGTCAGCTTACCTTATATACTTTTGCTATCACATTATTCACAATGTAAGTCGCACACACACTTAGAAAAAGATGTAATTTTGAAATCTGTGCAATATGGAAACTGGGAAGGCAATGAAACAGCATACCGCACTGCAACCGTCACAACGTTGTATACACAGTTGTTTACTTATGTTGGTCGTTTCGTCCGAGGCTTGCCATTTTTATTTATGCCGCAGCTGATCTCTCTATCGATTGCTCTTTAGCAAATCTGCCTGCATACACATTTTCCACTTACTGTTATCTGCTGTAAATGCTCCCCAGGACGTGGCTATGCGATCATCAGTCTTCGTATCGCGCAAACTTGGGTCACCGTTGGGTTTTCAGAGAGTGACTAGGTAACTTTGCAACGTCCTTAGAGAGTTGACTGTCTTTCATTCGGTCTATACGTTTTGGCTGCGCGAGCGTCTTTGATTAAGCGGAGCAAAACCTGGAATACCAAATGTATCCATGGCATTTATTCGCGGGATTTAGTCATACCGATTAACAATGAAGACATGTTTGGGGCAGCAAATGCGAGGTGTGTTTTTGAGGCGCTTCTGAGGTATTCAAAGTTTATGTGCCTTCCTGCTCTAGAAGAGTCTGCCGAGTGCACTTTTATAAAAACAGTTCAAATCAACACTATGTTACCTCTTCGATGACTACAAGAAAACTGCCGTAATCGAAGACCCTCGCAATAAACTGCTTCCATTGTCGTAACGACGTTCCTCAGTTCATTCAGCCGAGAATCCCTCCAAGCTTTACCCGCCGAGACGGCACGCCCAAATGCGTTATTTAGATTAATGATATCCTTCCATGAATAAGTGAGGTGTACTTTTAGACACAGTAGCGTATATTTATAGTCCTCACAAATAGCCAAATGAGTGAGAAAAGTTTGACTACTTTCTCCTGTAATGTCTATCTCCCTGGCTTCTATTGTTTCTAATCTTCTGCATTTCAGATATTCATCAGCTGTTGGTGAAGACTAAGTTTTAACAAATTCACGTCACAGAAATACTGTTCGTAGGTAATGCTGATCAAGTAACATATGTTGACAGAGTTGTGCAAAGATCTGTCGACATTCTAGCACTTGCTTGCACAGATTTCGAACTGGTCATTAACCTGGGGCGGATCACCGTCAAGGTTCAAGTAGATTGTGGCATCCCCAATATCCGTACGGATAAATACACTCTGAATAGATAATTTCACCTACCTTAGCTTCACACCTATGAGTAACTCCGCTCTCGACATTCAAAATAGCACCAAGGCAACATAAACCATATTGCAACTCTCACCTCCCTCAGCGCTGAATAAACTAGCACACTTCAAAGTAACTATAAATACTGGAAAGTTCTGACTGAATGGAACGGACAGTTGTCACATGTCTAGCAAACCGCATGTGTCATTTGTTTCAAAGCTCTGTATACACATTATACATATATGTTTATATGTATATATCCAAATGCGAAAACTAAAATAGAAAAATCTGCTACCAATTTCGCATCCCAAAACAAATATCTGAAGGTTGCTATTAATTATTTGATGGGTTTTTTGATAACTTTCCAGCAGAACGTGATATAAAGGAATTGAGTGACGAAGTCAAACATTCTCACATAGAACAAAATACGGGCTATATAAGTATGTTTTTTCACAACGGCTCATTGAGTTACAAAAGTCCCTACAAGCACAGAAATGCGCATTTGGCATTCTGTTCCATGATCGGTTTAACTTTCATCTGAATGTCCGCGTCTGAACTGTCTAGCTTCCTACTGGAAGGTCCCGTACAACTTGGTGGTGACTGATAGTTTCTAGCTGGATATGAAGCAGGAATTTTATTGCACAGCCTTGAAAGCTTTTCCCAAAGATTCGTTTTGCTCTTACTTGGTTAAATACTCCAATTTCTTAAGAAAAGGTTGTAAGGTTTTTGTTTTAATATAACGAAAATATAAAGAGTAGAGCTTACAAATATATAGTGAATGAGTGTGAAGTTTCGCATGACTTTCGGCACCTATGTTACATCAAACAGCTACAGTTGGTTATGCTCGACAGACACGTGAATACACCAACTGACACTGTATGCTTAAGTATTGTCGAACAAATATGCACTATGGAAGATTACATTAATTTTTCCTGATGATGATCTTGATGACAGATCAAACAATGCACAAATTAATGAACTTTGGTGCCGGAGAATGTTAACAGTTTTTTGTTATAGGTCTGGTTATGATTATCGATTACGACCCAAAACCATTAGCATGTTGATTAACGTATTTAAGTATCACTATTTCTGCTTTCGAACTAATCACACATTTGTGACGTGGTGGCCCATGAAATGAATTCATATCGTAATTACTGCTCCATTTCTTCATTGTGTTCATGGGCCAACGCGAATTAATACTCCGAAGTAATTATCCCAAGGTTGATAATGTCCAAGGGAACAGTTTTATTTTTCTGCTTATTTACATGCGTTACTGGTCTTTCTGACCTTGGCAACAAAACACTGTGAATGAACATTGTCAGGCAATGTTACTTGAAAGCTTCCGTAACCATGTTTGCTGTCTGAACCAGTGTAGCAAGTTCAATTGAATATGAGATATGGTCTAACTGGTTGTATGGTTTTGTCACGGAAGAAATCCATGTACATTTTAGCTGATTTCAGTGTCATCCTAGCCGAACAGTGTCAGCCATGAATCACTCTGCGAAAAGTGAAGGTTGTACAAATGATTTGGGAATGAAGTTCGCACAAACCGCCTCAAATTTTATCATACGCTGCAGAAAAGGCGTGCAAAATGAAGCAACCAAAAACGATTCCGCAAACAGTTACCAGTCAAGAGGATAAGAACCCATTAAAACAATCGGGTGTAGGTGGAGGTGGAAGAGTGACAAATAAAACTAAGCGTGAAAATATAAGTAGGTACTCAATAACAGTTGTAAAATGCACATTTTATGCTTGCAGTCACTGTACACAGTTCATTAGCACTGTTCACTACACACAACGAAAGACAAAATAAAGACAAATTTAGCTTCGACTTCACACAAACAAAACAAACTTGCTTCATCACGTTCAACGTTCCGCATCATACCAAACTGACTTCAACAAATCTAACAATACATATAATGTGAGTCACAAGGTGCCCAAAGACAGCATTCACTCTTGTCACGGGGACTCAACGTGGATGACTAGGCTCTCTCCTAAAAACACATAGGGATTCATTACTGTACCGTACTCAGTAGCATTGAACCTATATTTAGTATCAACTGCTCTAATCGATCGATTGTTCATTTCACTATTGATTGTTTTTCACATACGTTTTTTAAGCTTTCACGCATTCCGTTCTGATGTAGTTTCAGACCAGCAGAATGACTATGGTTGTTGAAAAATCCGGAGAACATTTTTCTCCATTTGCCCACTTGAATTCCATCAGCGGTTGCTCACCCCTTCATTTTTCCTCAAAAGAATTAGGGTGGTATACCTGTTGCTATCGTTTTCGGCGACAGCACTTCGAGACCACCCACTTCAAAGCTTAAAGTGATTGGCACAGATCGGTGTGAAATGAACTGTTCTGAAGACAGCTGTATGTGGTATACACCGTCTTTGCTATTCCTTTCACTTCCCTAATTGATTTTTTATGGGTTAGAATTTCGTACCGTTCATAATGTTCGGAGGCGTACATTTTGTAGCGTTCATAATGTAGGTTGAAAACCACGACTGAACTACTGTGTCCATAGATAAGGAGAGATAACTTCAGGATTGTTGTTGTACTCTGAGTGCGTCTTCATCCACCTTTTACCTTGTATCTAACATTACCAACATAAATGTTTTACAGGACTAGGTTCAGCAAGACAGTTTGTTTTTCAGGTTGGTCGTATCCATCTGTCACTTGGTTAAATGCAACCATCATAGCAGTATGACTCATTGTCATCACGCATACTAGAATTTTACGGATTGAGTTCCGAACCACTTCCAATTGAGGAAACACACAAGTGGTTACCAACCAGGTGATTGACACAGACGCAGAGATAATTGGGATAACTATGCTTCACAGAACTGAGTTCGAGATGAAAACAAATACATTCAGGCTTTTCACTAGAATCATGAAAATAATGACGATGTGAAAGAACAATTTTTGTTGAGGATGGTAGGATAAACGAACAATACGAAGTAAATGTGTATTATGTTTGTTTATAAATGATAATTATCTTGCTTGCTCAGAGCACAAACTGACGAACTGTTACTGGTCGTAGGAGTTTTCTTTTCTAACAAAATTACCCTTCGGTAATTTGAAAGGAATTGCAATCAAAACTGGCTTTTGTAAGAGGTGAATAAAAAAGTTTTTATATACTAGAGAAAGTTTCTTAAATCCGTTAACTTTAACATATTTTGCAGGACAGCATTGATCAAAAACCATATGAGTGAATAGCATTGTTTCCTAAACTACTGTAATCAAAAGAACCAATCTTTTCTTGCTAATCGGTAGATGCAGGCAACAAACCGTGATCCTTTGGGGATTTAACGTGATACTATAAAAAGAAAGCTGGTTAAGGGAAAAATATTTAATTTTTTGTATCATTAGCCAAATGCGTCGCTTATCCAAAACTTTTCACTGACTACCCTTCTCATGCTGGATTAGACGCCTTTTTAATTAACTCTTGTTCACTAGGGCTTGGCTTTTAATCCGTTTAATTTCGTGCACATAGCAAAACAGGAGTTGAAAGTCCGAAATTCAGAATATTTACTGGGTATTCAACGGTTTGTAACATTTGATTAGTTTAGCATGGCAAACAGGTGACAGAGCGAAAAATCACTGTAAGATAGAAGAGAGAGTAATTATAGAAACTTATACATAAGAGGGAATGATTGTACGCACCTTTGAAAACAGCACATGCGTTCCCAAACCTGAGACAACTGAATTCACATGCCTCCGTTACCTCCAGTAAAGTCATTGGTAAACGTCCACAGAAAATAAATGCTGTAAGGCAATGTCAACATAGTTAATCAATAGTCGACCAGTTTCATCAGTTGATGTGTACATGTGACTCAGATTCAGTGTTCTGCTTTTAAAAGGTGGTAACTCTTTCAATCAGTATTTGAACTTTAGCTGTTAGATAGTAGCTAGAAGACAATGAAAACACCGCAGTTGTGGTAAATATATTAGCTAGAAATAAACCAATCGACCTCGTGAGCTAAAAAGCTACCATTCGATACATTATGAATCAATCTATACTAGTGTTCTGATGCTTTTGGTGATGGTTCGAATTGAATTTTTGCTGTTTACCTCTGATCGTAGGCCACTTAAGAAATGTCTTCATTTGATGAAAACCCGGCATATAGTTTGCGATAGACGCTTCGCTTCTTTTGCTGCTCTTCTTTTTCTTGTCAGAACTGTTACACTTTACAATTTGGATCCTATCTTTCAAGGTAAATCCTTCCTTATCATTCCACACACAACATGCAACACTCTAGAAGCAAACCAAATGCCCATAGTTCCCAAAAGGGTTTACACCACAGTCTGATTTGTGTACCTCTAATTTTCCTTCTGATTCACATAATAGTTCGACTTGTTTCAGTCTATTCTATTCGGCTTTTTAGTAGGTGCTAGTTGAAGTTAGTCTAACTGTCAGCTGTACGGCAATGAGTTTTGTATCACAGACCTAAGTTTGATTGCGTATATGTCTATGTCATTTGATTTCGTTGGCAAATGAGTCGAACTCACGGTTTAATTTTCTTGGTCTACTAAGCAGCGTTCAGTCACTGTTACTCTTGGTTCATTATACGTGGTAAGGTGGACAAAACCCAAGTGAGAACCAAAACCATCAAAATCGCTAAACCTCATAGGTAACACTGAGGTTTAACTTTCTATCTCCTGTGCGGTTTTTATAATTAGTTATGTTTTTACATTTTGTACTAGTTAAGAAGGTGTAAACATAATAATCCAAAAATCCTCGAACTCCCATCAAACATTTAAACCAAGCTTAGCTGGTCAAATGAAAACATTAACTGCAACCTAGCTATAAAGTCTTGATCATAAGATTATCGACTGAATTGAATTAGAGCGCTTCTTTTTGTTCTGCTTTAGAAATGACTGGACAAGTTGAACACTAATCATGAAAAGTTGTGTTTGAACTTTTTGGCATGACCATTCAGTCAAACTCATTGTGAGATTGCTGAACTCGTGAATAACACGTTGCTCTAAAAAATTCGAACGCCGTTGCGGACAAAGATATGCACCGCTGATGAGCTCCAATAAACGTGAAACTCGAGTTTAGTGCCTCCTTTCGGAATGTGCTAGCCGAAAGACTTATCAGGATGAGGGGGCTATAACCAAGTGTATGTAGTGTTCGGTTTGAAAAGATGCAAATTTATCTACGTCTAGGACTGTTAGGCACTATGTCGACTCTCCTGTGTGCAGGCCAACTGTCTCATGCAAGTTATCCCACAGCCAACTAGAATCAATAGAAATTGAAAACCAGTGGTCTGTATCGAACTTGGATGACCGCATAAAAAAATCTTGTTTATCGGTCTCAGAGCGAAAATATTTGATACAACTGCCAATAGTTACCGTTTGCATTCTGTATGATACACTGATTTACATGCACTACCATTACATATGGTTATTTCAATAAGGACTAATCCTAAGAAAACACTTCCCCAAACATTCGTCATGCGAATGCTCAACGGTGAACGTTTTTGTACACAAGCAAACGATAAATGAGCGAACGTTCACACGTCTAATTTCTTTCTTATGTTCAACCTTCTAACTAGATTGTTGACTACCGCAATGGTGGAATAGTATAGTTGATAACATCATAGGTAGAACTAATTAATCCCAATATGTATTGTTAATTCATACATATACTTGTTATATAGTGAACCGGTGGATAATCAGGACACTACTGTGTGGGTTAACCTTAGTAAGGGACTTTGATGTGATTGATAACTTTGACAACGAAATTAACCTAGTAACTCCCAGGAGGTTGTAGACAATAAACTGTTGACACTACACAACAGATTCAAAGAAAACTAGCAAAAGTCGAGGTTGATAATTGACTTGGTCAACTTAGATCAAATTGAGAACAAGCGTTGTACATTCTGAGAAGAACGTTTTCAGTAGTTTACTTGCTTAGACATTCAGCGAACTGAGGGAACTTAGTTCAGTTAACTGGAACCAAATAACACAAGTATAGATAAGCCGGCACGTAGCCGTGATCACTGTCTAGTGAAATGAGCTAGGGATTCCATTTTTCAGTTGCTTCAAGTGTGTTAATACAGGGTTTGTTCGCCAATCGAATAGAATAATGAATAACAGAACAAGAAGGGCAAATGGGACAGATACGTTTTTGTACCTAGACGTAGATGAATATTTGGAGATGTTTCTACTAAGATAAGAATTTACTAGCTGCGTTATGACAGATAGAATTCTAGGTGCATTCCGCTTGGGAGCTGCAGATTTGGACAAGCGTTAAAATAGGAATGTAGTTTACAAGAGAGGTCACGGCAACGTGATATGATTCTGAACATCTCGCAAAATGTACAACGTACTTCAACAGCAAACTCGGGGGGAAAATGCAACCAGAGGAGACTTCCAAGGTAGGATAAGACAACTGACTAAATGATGCGGAGTGGATGAATATTTAAAAGTTTAGATTTAGAGCGACAGTTACTCACCTTTGGTGGAAATATTACTAACATACAATGGTTACAAAATACTGCTACTAAAAATAGCCCTTGAATATTTACCATACTTAGGGGAAGTGAGAGTTCTTTAGTATAATCAGTGAAAAGACAATCACGTGAGTTTACTACATTGATTGCTTTTCCTAAACGAAAATGATATCTCGATACATTTTGATGTCCTACAAAGTATACTGCTAGACAATGGCCAGAAGTTTGAACAATGTATCCAGTATATCGATCGGAGAAAATTGAACAGGGTGTTTGATTTTTTAAAGGATATCACCTGCGTATTGTGATGAAGGTGTTTTCAGAAATTACTGTAAACATAAGATGAGAAGACTACCGAGAAAGTCGATATTTGAAAACAAAATTCCAGATTCATCCCATACCTAAAGTAGGGTCTCTCTTTTAAACTTTACAGATACAGCGGTGAAATCCAAGGACAAAAAGCGAACATATCTTGACTTTCCATCCGCGGAAAATATAATTGGATAACTCGGAGCTTGGTGGACATCAGTCGTGCATTATTACTTTACGCAAAAAATGATTTTCGTAATATAGTTCAGTAAACAAAAACAGCGTTATGGAATCCTGAGAAGCGACTCAACCCTCAGATGGGTTTATATTGCTACAGGCTATTTCCTGGTTTGTCGTGAAAATTCTGTAAAAATTCAATTTCGCCGCATCGTTTCCTGTCCTTGCTACACTGCTTTTAATCCCCGTCAGACATTTTTTACTCCTGTTACATTTTTCCTGTCCAGCTTACACAAGGATCACATTAAACACGACATTAGTCAGCAACTACTAGAACGTCCTCAAAAAGAGCTCAGTAATTAGATGGTGAACAGTGAGTTCTAATTCAGCTTGCTCAGCCGAACGAAAGTGACCGTTTAAAATGACAGTACGCTTGTCAGAGCGAATGGATTTCACTGTGGCAGAGCAATCTACCGTCGTTAGAATAGGAAAACTGGTTCACGCCGAGGTTGTCCATTGCGTATTGCTGTATATCTGTTGTAAAACTAGAATTTCTTTGTACGTGGATCATTGAGACACTTTGGTGACAAACCGCAGCTAAAGTTTTACAATCCAGATTAGCAAACAATTGTCAAAATGAGTTCGATGAGCATTTGTCAAGTGTGGACTATTGTAACTTGGTGTATGAATCCAGAAAAGTTCAGCCAGATACGTCTTATTTTTCCAGTGCGTGTACTCAGTCGACTTTGATAAACGACGCACGCCTTTATATCGCTGTCACTGTTGAACGAACATCTTCAAGTATTTTTTTTCCTTGGACAAACCGAGTAGTGACAGCCTTTTCTTCATTACTCACTCCCTTTGTTTGTTCATTAACTTTGTTCAGGTAAATGGGTAACACATTCTTTTCACCTTAGTACAAGCCTTAAGAAAACGTCGCTGGAGTTAAAAATTCTGTCATGACAAAGATGTGAACAACTAAAGAGGTTCATCAAGGTAGACACCCGAGTGAGGCGTGTCTGGTGCAGTGGGTATATTTGAAAATGCCATGAGTGATGTTCAATTTATACTTTACCCAGAGCCAAAAATAACCGGCACTCGTATTCGGATTCAGTTGTCATACATAACAATTTCCAGTTTATATCGCAACTACAAAGGTGAAAGAATGTCGCAGCTGTTCATCATTTCACTTGTTGTGCAAAAACGAACTAAGGACTTCAGGAGCGTGCAAATAACGGCACTGAACTATTTTTGATCACATCTTGTTTCATGAGTAAGGAAGAAATCATTGGCCTACCCAAGTCAAAATGAAATCTATGAATCTGTAGGGAAAATCGCTATCATCGTTATGAATGCCTTGATCCACAGGAACAAGCGGTCAGTCGAGTATTTTACTGAAGTTTGACACAAACTAAAACTAAAGTCAAATCCTTGTGTGCAAGTGAATTCGTCGGTAACAGTCAGCCACTTCAACAAACGACAACTAACAGGTTACTTCAACTTTCACCAGCATGCCTCATCATCACAACACACGGCTCTTGGTGTTCTTATACGTTATCGCGATAATTCACTTTAAACCTAATTTTTATGTTCAAAATAGTTATTTATGAGCACTAGACTGCTGGTAGTCCATTCTTCAGTCGGTAGGAGTCACTTCGCAAAATTGAGTGTTGGCTTTCTGGTTGAAGGTTCCTACAGTGCCCTCCACAATGGGGACGTTAAGTTGAATCCTATCGTATTGCCGATTATTTGACTCATACCTGTTAATACGAACACTTCTGTTCATATGTTTCTACGTGAAATTAAATGATGAGGAGGGAGTGTAGATGGAAAGTTACCTTGGTAGGACTGGATCTGTTTAGGGTTAAGACAGTGAACGTCTTCAGAACTTAGAACGAACGGAGATGCAATAGTTGCAGCCGGATCGTCTTTTTTGTACTGCAGCCAGCAATAGGATTCATCATCTATACTCGCCCGCTTAGTCTCACCGGTATCTTATATAATATTACTTTATGTAATGAACATCTAATATCAGTGCCAATAATACTGTAGCATACAAGCCGGCCGTTTTTACTCCGAATGCCCATAACACTTGCAGACCAACTTTTGGATAACGTGGAGAAAACAGTGGATGGCATTCTTCTGAAGTAGGGGTTCCAGCAACAGTCCTGTAAAAGGAAACAACACAGACAAGCATGAGCCGATGTCCCAGTAAGCCGCGCATACGACTTAAACAAACGAAAACTAAAACGGTGTCAATACCATAACAGCACGCCCTGTTATACAATTTAAGTTCAACCCGTGCGCGCTTGCTGGTTCCGATGTTACAGTATTCAATACATTAGTCCATTTACGTCCTAAGTTACTTTTGAAAATACTGGTTAAAAATGCTGAACATGTTTATCTGTGACTCGTCGCATCAACATTCGTCGAGTGGTGAGACTGTCACTATCAAACGATTACATGAATCGTCTACTGCTAAAATCGGAGACGCTGATTTTCAAGGCTGTTTGTATCCAACCCAAGCAACTAGGGCGTGTTTGCAAGAGGCTGAACCCATTTTATGTGTCCACGTTAACGCGCTGGCACAGACGTGCAGAAATGTTTGTGGTTGTCCTGCTGAAATAATTATGACTTGACAAACTCGGCGTTAACTGTGAAGATTATGATAAATACTGAAAGTGATCAGTGTGGGTCCAATAGCGCCAGGGTCATTATGATTTTGACTGCGGAATTTACGGTTTTCCAGATCACATAAAGTAGAACGGCTGTTGCAGGACTGGTCGTTCAGAACGACTATTGTGCTGCGAAGATAATTCCTAACAGAAATATGTCACAAATGATTGTTGAATAATGGAAGGAGTTTTCACGCAAGATTTAAAGTGCAAGTTTATCTCGGATGATTTTGAAAAATTGGGCTGGTGAATTACCTAGAGCACGTATCATTCCTCTCTACCACGCACACTTATTCACCAGTCCATCGAAGGCTTGTCAAGCTGTTTCACTAACTCAGTCAGTGGTAATGGGTGCATAGATGGTCAGCAAACCGGATGTCAGTTGTTTTGGCTTAAGTAAACCCCAAATAATGGAACAGGTGTTAGATAATTCTCTCAGGCTATGGTATTAGACACTGTGCCCGTAGTTCAAAGTCAAAGTCGGAAAACTTTAAACACCAAGCTCTTATCTAGAAATGCCGACAGATTAGATCAATGAACCGCAGACTTAATCCTAATTTGCAACATCGTTCACAAATCTGTTTATCCACTGACCATTTCCTTTCACCAAACATACAACAAGAACTGAAGGCTCGTCCCCGTAAACTTGTGTTTCTGATGACAAGCAGCTGTGTAGCAACAGTCCACAATTACTCTCTGTGTACTGGGGAACGTGCCTCGAAATTCCGTTATCCAGGATCACTGGGTTGAAACACTCAAGGCCCAAATTGATCTGTTTACAGTAAGGACTGACTGGCTCTAAAATTCATTTGGCCAATTCCTTAGCATGCTCCAAAGTTATGTGTGTCTACTTGTTTGTTTGGCTGCTTAGCGGCAAGCGAAGTTTCCAGTTGCATAGGGACACTTTTTTCAACGTGTTCAAATAATTAATGACGGCAACCTGCTCACCAGTGTCTCTGTTCAAACCCAGTCTTCTTTCTCTCTATCTGAATATGTTTCTTTCGCCCTTCTGAACAGTCCCGAAACGTTTCTTGTTATCATCGAACAAAACATCCATATGTTTTTGAGCTTCTCTCATTCCTTACAAGCTTGTGTACCTATAGCATTGACCGAAGACCACAAATGAATGTCAATGTTTCATTACTAAGCAGTACTTAGTGTTCAGGCCATGCGTACAACCAGTGATGGTGAATTATTTTGTGCATAGGTTGGTCGATAGTCACATTCAATTTTTTAAGTAATACACTAAGCCATTATCGGTAATTTCTCAAATCGGTTTGATGTTTAAAGGGGAGTTAATGGTAGAATACAATTCTTCTTTACAATAATTTGTTAGCATTTGAATAAATATATTTTTTCACTACAGACAGGATACATCATTAGCGGTAAATGCTACAAACTATATCAAAATCTTTACAAGCATAAACACGATGAAAGTGATCTTGTGGAAAGGAAATTTTTACTCATCTTAGAAGTGTGTCAATTCTGATTTTGCTTCACGAAGTGCGATTTGTATTCTATTACCAAACCGACAGCGTACGTGCACACTATCCACGTTGAGTGGTCAGCTTACGCTAGTCGCAGTTACAAGGTCACAAACTGCCGTTTATAATATTGGATGAGGCTCACGTCCAAACAAACGCTCGCCAATGGGTTTTGTTTCGGCTTGTACCCATCAACCAATTGGGACAAAGTTCGAGCGTACATTCCTTCTGACTACGTACTGAATCCCTTGACCACCCGGCCATATATTCAACTATCAGAACTTGTGACACGAAGAATGAGATATTGATGCATGACTAATCCCCATTCTGCTGACGAGGATGGAAACAGTCCGCCTCAAGTAGTTAGTGTGCATTTGCTATGGTGTTGAGGGCATAAAATGTGAGTCCTAACAGGCACAAAGTCGTTCGTATAGATTTGGACTGAGAGTGAGCATCAGCCAGTATTGTAATTATACTTTGATGTCTTAATGTTCGCAGCTAGTGAACACTGCCAGCATGAGTTGGTCTATGTTCACCGACCGAAACGAAATGTGAACAGATAACACACCTCTCTGCTATTCATTATGTCAAAGGAAGCTATAAGCAGAAGCTAGCAGTGCGGAAGCTGGACTCCTGCAAAATACAGGGTGTTGTAAACTTCATAAATATGCATCGAAAAATAAATTGGAAGTCAATGGAAGGCCGATCATAAGTTGTAATGGAGAAATCTTTGTGGACATCTATCTATTGGCTAGGTTGTTGGCTAAGCCACAGGTTTTATATACATATGAAGATGATCATGCTATCAAGCTTGATCAATTCACAGTTATTTCCTTAATTTACGATATCAGAATGATTCGGCCCATTGCAAAACGTCAACGGTTCGTCTCTAGAACGTTAACCTTGAGTTTCCCTGTTGGACTGACGTAATGCTAATAACGACAGAGTAAGACACAAATCCTCAGATACTGCGAGCTATATTTTTGTAACGTACTAAGACGAACGGCTTCAGCGTCTTGTTTAAGAGGAAGTAAAAGAACGTACGCTTATGGGTAGGGTTTGGTTTATGTATATTTCACCTCTCACATCACATCGCGGGTGGCAGCTTTTTTTCCCTACCTATAACGCACACCGAACTTTGTAGATAAAACCCACTTGAGCGTTATTTGTGGCATTTATCCCAAACTCAGTGGACTACAGTGATCAGTAAGGAGGTTAAGAGAACTCACTGAAACATTGTGGAAACTCCGTTTGACCAGAACTCCTAAATGTTTCTATAATTTGTTCTCTTTTATAAAGTAAGAGCTTAATGGTCAAAATTCGACGGAAAAGCTTGACCGGTTTCATAGTTGTTGCCACTCGTCACATATAATTGTGTCACACATCTTACTATGGAAAAAAATACGTTGATCTACGAAATGCATTTAGTCCGAGATAAGCTGAAGGACTAACTAGCAAATAAGTTATTTTTGCACATTTCAGCTTCTACCATATATACATATATTAGAAGTTGTGTTCACAATTCATCGGGTACATACACGTGATGACTGGTAAGCTGATTAACTTACGCCACACTGTCTTGAAGAAAATAAAATAATGATTGTCGTTTTTTATTAACGCAGAATGATGCTGGCAATTGTAGTTAACATCTAGGTAAATACCGAGAGATCCTAGCAACTTCTCTTGAAATTTAAGGACCATCACTCAAGTGATTCAGTCTTCCTAGATTATATCCGTCATTGGTGTAATATCCCGCCGAGTTCTGTGTCACCACAGCATCCGAATTAGTCTACGTACATTTTATCAAGTCAAGCAATGTCAGCTGTTCAGGGGTTTTTTGTCACAGCCTTTGTGAGTTGACCAGTTTGCCCTAGGGATTATGTTGCGTTCATCACGTACATTCATTGCACATTTTCCAAGCAAGCTGGTAATACACAGCTTAGCTGAGTATCACTGGAATATCTGCAACGTCTTTGATCAGATGGTCATCTAACTCCGGTCGATCATGTTATTTTGTAACGATTGTATTCAGAAGACTGTCATGTTTACCATCTAAACTGTGTTAACAACTACAATGACAACACAAAGCTACTCGTATGAGTATGCGAACGAGGACTAGGGACCCTAGTGACAGACGGTTTGAGAATTAGTGGAAAATTCCACTTTGCAATATGTCCCATTGCATTCACCTCCACACAGTCCGCCCACACCTGAAACCAAATATACAGGCTTACCGTCCTTATCTTAAAAACGATTTGACACTTATTGAAAGTTTTTGAAGACGGGTCGCTAGAAGAAGTGTGCCCTAGAAAAATTCAACAATGTGACACTGGAGAGTTAGATCTGTTTTCAATGACTCACGGTTACCTCAGGGGAGATCTAATCCTCACCTACAAAGTCCTCTACACTATGGGTCATCCACAGACACATCTCCCACTAAAAAAGACGAACGTTTAAGTTAACCCCCAGTGAAGCTGAGTTACGAGGAGGAGCAAGTTACCCTGCGGACAGAACTGCTTCACAGTTAGGTTCCTTTTATATTCGAACGTACTGCTCAACTTTGTGGGCACAGGTGAGTCGATTGATATTTTTAACCTTCTGCTCGACCTGTACACACATGAAGAACACCTTTTACCACAAGTCTCCCAACCCTGCTTCTAGCCTCGTCCTCCAAGTTTTAAATGGGCATACTTGACGGAACGTTTTCTCAGTGTTCGTTGCTGATGATTACATGCCGACAGCTTTATTGAAGTTATGCTTCATTTACTCCCATTCGTTTTTTCCCTACGCTCGTATACCGTCCGATACAAATTTTTCTCAACCAACACAAAGATTGGAACGCAAGAACGAAGATCTCTCCCTCTTGCAGTAACTTACGAACCCATGAGCTGATATATGCTAGTATTTCCTATTGCCTCCTCAGTGCTAGACAACATTAACCAGGATGTGCATTATCTTACAACGTAGCTCTAGTAGATATCCCATAACCAGAAATTTTGATAGGCAAATACGTCTAACGCGTGTAAACGGTGTCTCCTCTTCTGAGAGCAGAGGTCGGGGTTGCGCAATCGGGTACTAATAGCCTCGGTAACGGTCAACATTAGGACTCTCGTCATTCTTGAATGTTGACCGTTACCGTCGCCATTAGTATCCGATTGCGCAACCCTAACCTCTGCGCTCAGAAGAAGTTCGTGTGGATACAATTTGGAACAGTGATCACGTAACTGACACCGACCACGCCGTCCATAACATTAATTTTCCGTTTTCCCGACTCACCCTATTTACTATTTTCATATTTAATGCTGTAACTAGCCTGATGGTCAAACACAGAAAACAAGTTTCGTCCGCTACTTTGTCGTTCTCGTGACTTCACTGAGTATTTTCGAACGAACGTCTCCTCGACTGATCATTTGTTTTCATTGATGGGGGCCTGTCAAACGGATGTATTAATGCAGGTTGATTTGCCTTACAACGAACTGTTTGGTGATCCATCAGTTGGCTACTGACGAGGACGTCATTAGACGAATTCACCACGGTTGACAAGACGGAAGTTTACAGTGAACCATTATTTATATGAGTTACTTGCTTTGAGTTATAAAACACTCCGTTGCATCGATTAAGTAAACTTATAATGCAGCTGTAGGTTTAATCATTGACCAAACTTTCAGGTTATCATTAATTTCATTCAAAAGCAAGCAACCTATTGGCGCCAACCCACACGTTATATGCCAGTTTGTGTGTGAAAATCACATTTGTACAATCGATAAAATTAAGCAACCTTTGGCAAAATGGGTTCAGAACGAGAGTGTACAGGCTTATTCCTTCGTTTCGGGTCAGCATAGCCTTCCGGCTTTGTTTCTGGCCCGAAATATTGACCATAGGTCACAGGATTAAACTCGAGTAGATATTCAGGGTTTTATGGCGCCAAACTAATCCGCGTCTCCTGTGTTACGCGCAGGCGGTCGCGATTTGCTCCCATAAGGCAGCGTTATGTGTATAGAACTGAGCGTATTTGAACCTTACGGACTTAACAGTTTGGCACAGAGTCCACCTCCGACTCATAGCATGTTTTTATTCCTGAATGTTTATTTCACCCCGTTAAAGGCAACGCAAAGTGCTAGCATCTGTCAACGCCCGTCTTCCCCTTACTTTGTTCAACGGTTTGAAGTTGTTTTAACCACCAGTATTTGTTGAAGAATACATGAAACATTAAATCACATCTGATCAAATGCCAAATAGGATGCAGGTATTCCGCTCAGTTGAGATAAGTATATAGTACAGTATGTTGTTCTACCTCTGATGAAAGGTACTACATACGGGTTCAGCCTCTACTAAGTTCGATTCCGAATGCTGGATTTATGCTTGATTACTTGTAGTGTTGAACACGGCTTGTTGTTTTATCGAAAGCCAGGCAGACATGGTCACGTGGCCACACTATTTCAGTCCCGTATGCAAAAAGTTACCCCCTTCGACTGGTCTCGTTACCACGGTGCATAAAAGTCTACGTTCTATCGCCATACGACTTTTGGTTATTGGTGCTGTTCTGTCTGTTAGTAAGTTTCACTTTGGCTTGAATTAGAAAATATCGAGAAGAAGCCAAAAGGAAAATACAAAGTTGGTGATTAACAAAGAACACGCCAGAGCTTGTGAAAACTGAAGGGTGCGCGTAGTGGATATTTTCGGGCTATTTACAAGAATACGTTTCACAGCATAGCACGTAGATTTTATACGTTATTGTCCGATAGGAATATTTTTATCTTGAAGTTGCAAGTAAATGCATCATGACGCCTTGTAAGCTGGTGCAAAAAAGGCAGAAGAAAGTCCGACAGGTGATGCAACGATCAGCAAACAAGAGCCATGCACTTATCGTGTCTGATTTGCTTGATAAACTATGTAGTGAGCCGTTTTTGATTAAGCACGGCAAGTAAACACAAGTGTGTTTCAGTATTTTAATTTAATTTTACTGGCGACTGAACCACTGCATGGCTGGTTTCATGCGCAGTCTGGCAAAATATCGTATTATCTGCTCACTGGGTTGAAACATATCCGTCCTCCCAATTCATACACGTAGCAGGAAACGTATAAAACACACTACAAGACAGGCTGGTGAGACTTCTTTCAGTGGTCGAACTGTCATAGTCAGTCCATCATACAAGACAACTCGACCCCCGCGCGAGGCCTGTGTCATCCACGTTCAACGATGCCAAATCACATCTAGGCATGGATGTCTTTTCAATTGTGTCCATTGATGGTAATGTCTGGAAGCAATCAATTTGACGAGTCGTTGACAGATTACCTGAAGGAAGAAGTAGACGTCGAGTAATCGATTGTGGTAATGTGTATAATGTCAGTGTTGTCCAGACCACAAGTAATGAAGATAGTTCAGCGACCAATCAGACTCGTTGACATAGGAGAACAACTGTAATTTGTCATCTGTGTTGTTCCTTTTGGGCCACACCATCCAGCCAGAGAGCTTGTTAGTTTCGTGGACAGTAAGAAGATGATAATATACAAGATGGTTTTCATTCACTGCTTTGGTTTATTCATTAGTGACCACGTCTACTCGTTACCGCTTTTCCGTCAGCTCTAGCTTGTCTACTCCTACTTGAACAATCCGGGTGCGAACCAATATCTGTCACACACATCGTCCCCCGAATTGCAGTCATTTAATTTGCACGAAAAATATTAACGAGCCTGCTGATTCTAGACATCGGAAGCAGTGCATGCATCAGGCACGTGGCTGGGCCCATATTGTTAGGTATGTACACTGAAAACCTGAAAAGCTGTTAAGCTCAACTGAAAAAAGCTAAAATGCTACAAAGTGAACGCACCTCTGCCCTGGGCAATGGTCTTTGAAACTCGACCATTTCAGCGGGACAAGTAGAATTACCACGCTTCTGATAACACGTTTACAAACGGGCACCGTTCACCTCACAGTGAGTCAAGGGCTGATCAAAATTGATGGCGCTCAAACATCACCAGTAGACACAATTAAAAGAGCATCTGTACCCAGACACGTTTTGACACTGATGCACGTGAATCGGGTAGGCTACATCAATTGCAACTACGCGTGCGGCTGTTTATTCTACTGGTACTTGTTGGACTGAAGGCGACAATTCGGACAATCATTAGGACTAATCTCGATGGTTAATCTTTTACGCTGTTTTTCCGTGATTCTTGTTTGGTGCATACATTCGGAGGGGTTAACTTTCTAAACGTCATGCGTATTTACTTTAGTATGCGAAATTAGTGTTCCTCTCAATTACATAAGCTCTTAATTGTCACGCATTCTTAAACATCAAGTAGTAAATTGAAATACAGTTGTACGGTCATCTGGTTAAAATTCGCGGGGATACTAATGAGATTAACCAACTTTTAAGTGGTAAACGAGTTCGTTGGTTTCAGTAAGAAAATTTTGATGAAAGTATTTTGCAGGTGGGGTTTCTTACAAAGTGCATCTGTTATTTTTACTCTCGTCTTTCCAATCTGCATGAATTGGAAAGTACGACTTCGGATTCATTAGTTCGCAAATGTTCTAGGATTGCGTACCATTAAGCTGTAAATGATCACGACCTTTTAAAGCTGTGCAGTTTACGAACAATCCATTCTACTGCTCCCAAACCTAAGCATTTCTCACAACATTTACTAACGGAAAACAACAGCTGACAATTCTAGTGTACGGAAATATGTTTTTAAATTCAAACTTTCCTAGATATTTTGGCTATAACTAGGTCGCACCAGAATTCATTATCATGTTTTTTGTTGGTGACATGCACGAAAAGCACGGGCACACGTTCATTACATGCGGAAAAATGTAACAAAGAGAAAAGAAAAAGAAGAAAAACATGTTAATGCAGGTATAAACATACAACAGAAAAAGAAGTTCGAGAGAAGGCACAATGTTCTTCCACACACGACAGTTAAATTAACGCAACAGTAATTAAGAAAATCCGAGGACACTATCGTGTATAATCTTTCGATGAAACTGGCAACTGAATCATTCATATTAGGTGAATAGTGAAATAGTAGAAAGTTAGCAGGCAAACACTCAAAATCCTCGACAGTTGCTAAATACACGTTTATTTGTACTCACTATTATACTTCAGCGTACATGCAACGTTGTTCACCTACAATCAGAAAACTCATCGGAAGTCGAAACATGTCGTACATGTTCGTTTCTACTGTGTTGATTTTAAACAAAATATGACACGATAAATATAAAACAGATGTCAACCAGCGATTATTTTTTGATACATTAAAAATGCTTTATGTCCCGATGAACTCGCTGAATGTGTGTATACAGCTTATGAAAAATACTGTGTAGCGAACAAGCTCGTTTTCAGTGATTCATCATCAGGCTAAATACATCACATTTATATCACGAATTTTAAAGGGGAATCATTAAAGGGGGTAAATGGGGAACGGGTAGTTTATCAGGTCAATCAGTTCAATGTTACGCTGTAATCAAGTACCCACTTGAACCGTGGGTCTTGACAG
>JTDE01000352.1:0-14190 GCA_014338405.1 Paragonimus skrjabini miyazakii
TATCCCGCCTATTGATTATCCACCCCTCTAGTTGTTTGCTATAAAAAAAATTAAAAAAAACGCACCCGTGTTATTGTAAATTTGGTACTGATGAGTCAATACGAAATGCTTGCATCTACCAGTGTTCGTGTTCTAACTGCTTTGTTCAAACTGGAGATGTTCTATACTGGAAATTTGGCTTTTACTGCATCTGTTACTACCTCAAATCAAATTCACGCCGTATGCCGCTAGCAGACATGAAACAATTGTTGAAGGTTGAAGGCCTGGTAAATGTGGCCTCAAAAGGTAACTCGAAAACCTGCCTTCACAGGAAGTCACCGTAACAGTATAATGTAATCAAGTAACTGAAATTAAGTTTAGTTTATTCATTTTTCTGAATTAGTTTATGTACCCTACATTTTTCAACACTTCCCCTATCATTTTTTGTCTTAAAGCAATTACAAATGATATATGGACTAAACGCCAACGCGTTTATATCATTCACAAAATTATTGGAATTGAACACTGTTCCAACTGTTCAGTCAGCTGTGTCCGTGAGTGTTTTAAGGTAGTTTCATGAGACCAACGACTAATTTATTTTCTCAACCATACTGAAAATCAGTTTTGCTGGAGTGCTGCTCAGTAGAAAATGATAAACACAGCAATTAACTAGATATATACGTTTAATCAAACAACAATATAAACATCAATATATCTTGTGGTAAGTCAACTTTTGCAAATGACAGACCCCAGAAACAAACGAGTGGTTTTCAATGTTTGCAATAAAGTCATGCTCTTCTAAGCAGAACAAGTGAAAGGAAATTATGTGGTAGCTGTCAAATATAGTCCACTTCAGGTAATTTCCTTTACTGTGTACTTAAGTGGAAGACGCGTTCACGCTATTTTGACTACCTGTGACACTGTTCCAGTCTGTCGTTTGAAGATAATTTTTATAGACTGATGTCTGCCACATGGAACCAAAATAATCTGTTCATAAAACGCGTAACTTAACATTAAAAGGCATTTCGACAATAAACCACGTTAATTCACGTACAACGTCAGCCGTTTCAAAACATGATATACAAACGACATATCTATAAAGTTTTTTGCTAATTAACCCAAACAAATTCCTGACGCATTTTATTGTGGCGTGGTTTTACCAAGACTACACTGTCTTACTATGCTGTCGTCTTGCCTGTTATTTATGACACCAGTAACGCTAATTCCTGTTTTCTGGGTTTCTGACTGAATAAGGTTGGTTTCTATGATGCCATCAAGATGAAATCTGAGAAAGTTTTGAGGCTTGAGTATGACTGATTTGACAACACACTATAATTCCTTACCCTAGTGATGTACTGTCCTTGTTGAACCCACATAAATGTGTTGTGTGCAGCCGAATGATGAAACACTGAAAACAAGCTTGTTTACTTTGCGCTTCTTCTCATGACTAAACCGGGCATATTCACGATACAAATGTTGATTGATGTCAAGAATACAATGCAAAATATTCCCCAAATTTCATTCCTATTAGTAACGTATCTGAAAGCGCTTTGTAAACCTTAAAGCATTAGTTTAATTTACTGGATAATCGCTATCGAGTAAAGGATTACAATCAACTCGGATTGGCTGTCACCAACTATTCGACTACTACGTAGGATTCTCTTGACTTAAGAGTACTTTATATGTACTTCCGTACCAGCAACTATCAATCTTTTTTGACAGCCGTGAGGTAAATATCCACTGCATTTGTTGTTAACTTTGATCTGCGTTATCGTTCTTGTTGTTAGAAAGAACAGAAAATTCAAATACAGTCCTCTGTTTCGATTTTTAAAACACAGACCAAACAGTCGTACACAATAACTCCATTGATCGTCGTGTATAAATGAGTGGATTCCTGATAAACGATGCAGAAACAAATATTACTGGAACGGATGAATACAAGATAATTTTTCTTCACGGGACAACCACTTTTAACATTTCC
Source organism: Paragonimus skrjabini miyazakii (assembly GCA_014338405.1). Lineage (NCBI taxonomy): Eukaryota > Metazoa > Platyhelminthes > Trematoda > Plagiorchiida > Troglotrematidae > Paragonimus > Paragonimus skrjabini miyazakii. The sequence goes on from JTDE01000352.1 coordinate 1,961, forward strand.
GAGGCTAAACCATCGTCATGGTTTACATGCCATTGTAAAATGGATTTATGGAATGGATTGATGGCTAGTCGATTCGTAAACATGCAGATTTGTTTTTCTCCACTTTGTAATGTAGAGTAATTTATATGTACACCTGTTTGATCGTGATGTTCAATGCACTGCAATTTTTTGGGTCGCTGAGTTAGGTCGTCGAAAATAGTGGACAACCAAATTGGTCGGATACTGATTACAATTCTGATGCGTTTGATGACAGTGACAGTTCAGTTGACAAGCCGAGACGATGAGTAGCGCACTCTTATACCAGTCTACACTTAATTTGTCAAGACGTTCCTGCTGAGAGTTAATTTGGTGACAGTGTACTAAACAATCTATGCGTTGAATCAGTTTTGTCTCCAGTTTTGGTGCTTTCAACAACTAGCACAATTTACAGACGACAGTGTCGTGAGACGTTTGTGATATCTTGTTTTTTAAAAACAATCGTGTTTCCAGTCTGGAAGCTTAAGACGTGTTAGAATCTCGCAAGTGGGCAGCAAAGGTTATACTAAATATGCAGTACCAAAAATGGCGTTTCGATTGCTGTTAGTTCAGAAATATGTTCACTCTTCATTCCGGAAACGCGGCACTGTCTACAAGATGAACTGGTTTTATGGAAATCGGGATGAACATTTACTGATTACGCGCCGTATAGCAAAATAAGAAACGATTTCTCAATTATGAATTGATGTTTCTCCAGTCTACAGACGTTTGACCTATTGGTTATGTAACGGTGGTCGAGTTCAAATTGCGCAACCACATAAACCACTTAATGTTGTGTGATCATCACAGCTGCTGTACTGGTAATCACTGGGTTGTATCAGTCAGCAATTCGCCAAGGTGCGTGAAAGATCCAGGTGCGGATGATTCAGTTGATTTTATCGCTGCGGTATCTCACAGTAACTGTGACAATACTTAAGTGTAAATTACAGACTTCAATGAATCATCTTGTCAGAACAGTTTTGATATGTTTAGAATGAAGTGTAAAGGTTTAGTATGACAAAATGACCGTCAGGTATACTATGTGAGTGCTGCTACAGTTAAGCGTGACAGTGACTCGGAAATACACATGGACCCAGTTTACGTTTGATGATAATTATTGCCTTCATTTATGCGTATGGGAAGCGTACTTCAAAATATACCACACGGTTTTGTTACAGTCTATGGGAAATGCGCATTGAACTCTTGACCATAGGTTGTGTTACACTCGTCTAACCCGTAAACAAAGTCGATTAATCATCAACTTATTGATTCAAGTTAGGCTGTATGGAACCTTCTGAGATGTATTGACCCGAGTCTATCATTATGTCAAAAACGAAGCCGAACCACAGTTTAATTTTTCAGGTGTAACCCCTATCAACCGTTCGGATAGCTCTTTACAATGAAAACAACACGACACAGGATGTACCTGCACTTCTGAAATAGTTTTCCAACTGCGCGTAAATATGATGTTGGCAGAATCGTCTATCATGAAACTTGGCGCATTTGCCTCTCTGACAAGACGCTGACAAAACAAAAATTGACAATGAAAACTTTGCATACTGTTGCCCTGGGAAGCTAAATGAGCCACTTAATAAAATGAATAGGATAGGCGGATGCATTCAAACATCTCAAACAGCGGGTCCGTTACATTATTTCATAGCAAACATTCTCATTTACAAACCAAAGACTGTCCGCTTTTCTTTCAGTTGAAGCCAGCAAATGACTAGCTCTCCCATTCTAGATGCTGCTCACTTAATTATAATACCTTCGAAGCTGATAACTTATGTATTCGCAATTACAGAGAAAGATATACAGTCACTTGAGAATTCTGCTAAACACGTCTTGAAACTGTTGAATCGACCGTTGAAGTGGTGATTTTAATATAGTAAGCCTGCAGCTTGAAATTCTATGTCATCGTCCGCTATAAATCCCATGAAAACAAGCAAAAGAGCTGATCAGTCACTTCATAGCCCAGCATGGTTTTGCTCGTCCATAAACCTGCAATATTATTTCAGTCAAATTATCCAAGTAATCAATTGACGCTGCTAAATTTTCACGTGTCCAAACCATCCTGAAGAGACCAAGTACTTGTGGAAATCTTATGAGGAACACTAATATATTTGTCCCAACTGAGGCGAGAATAAAAACCTGATACTTGCGAGGGTGTTGGTTACAGCGGTCCGCTATCAATTTCCTTACCGAAGTATAATTATGGTTGTGTCTAAAAAATTCGGTGATAGAGATTTGGGTGATAAAATGCACTAGCTGCTTATTATGTCTCCCGAAGCCTCTGAATTGCAAGCGTCGTTCTTATCAAATCGCCACTATACAGACTATATCTTTACCATACAGTGTATTGCTAGAAGGTGTGATTCACGAGATGTTCATTGACTTTGAGCGTCCAGCAGGAATTTTCAAGAAGTCTCCACTTTGGATTGCATAAGTGAACGGTAACACGTGGTCGAATAAACATGATGTTTTGCTGAAGTTCAAACCTGTGCCAGAAAATCCCACAGATAGCAGTTTGAGAACATATGTAAATTAGACTGTGCAAAGTGAGTTGACATCAAAAGGATATTTCTCCTTGAATAAATACACCTGGAGATTAGTGAGTAGATCAATGTTCAGAGTTGTTACTGCATTGGTCGTGAATCGTAGGTTTGATGGTGAGCATCTTAATATTTAGCAAAGAAAACTTATTACATCTGTAGCCGTAGCCATCTGAGTTGGGCTATGCACATCAACAATAAAGGCGTGTATACCAGTTGCACCGCAATGCTTATACAAGTTTTCAATAAATATGAGGTGAACTTGGAATGAACAAAAAAATACTAAATGTCTGTGTTAACTTTAAAAGTTACCCGGAAGTATACATTTTGAGTTATCTCAGGGTTAACCTGAAAGTGAAACCCAGTAACGCTTATGGTTAAACAGATATTTAAGTAACAATGATTTAGGCGCCGCTTGAACCTCACCATTTCACTGTCTCCGCATTTTTATTCGACTGTACGACAGTAAATAGTCACCATATTACATATACCAAAGTAAGACAGTTTTGCATTAATTTTGAAGTTCGGCTAAGATTGTTAGCAAAGGATAGTGGGCCGATATAGTCAAAGACAGGTAGACCTTAGGAATCTAGTGACAGAAGTATAGTCAAAAATCGAGTGCTGAAACAGCGAGAGGTAGCTCAGATCCTATGTGATAGAAGGTACATTGTAAATGACTAGGTCGACAGTGGGAATGCTTGCGCTCCTAATTCGGACTGTATAGTCAAATATAACTCTCACATTTTAGGTGATCAAGCCCAACTAGCGGTGATTCACCGCTAACTCAAGCGAAAGAGCAAAATCACAATCATCTTCTGCTTCATATGGTTACTGGAGTTTTCTGAAATATTCCTATACTGAGAATAATAAAGGCCGTTTGAAGCCTTCAACAAAAACGTTGCCTGAGAGCTAGCATATTGTAGAGCAAATTTTATCGGTGCAACCTTTTGCTTAACGGATGGTCAACTTACACGTGACAGTTGTCAACCACGTGAGTGAAAATATATAAGTTGATGTCTTAAAATATCCAAACCTCTTGTGATTGAGTAAATGGAACGACTCCACATATTCAGCAGTTTTTCACTGACAAAATGTCCAACCGAAGCTTTTTTCACTGAAAATAATGAATGAAAAAATGTAAATGAGGGAAGTTGATTAGACAGTTGTTACTCAACCAAACGCTGTGAATGTGTGCAATCTTGTTTGAATGTGCATGCCCACTTATTCTGACTGATGATAATGTAACTGTTTGGTAACTATGGAAATTTAAGTGTGAAATTCCTCAGATATATGCGAGCTTTCAGGCTGGGTTCTGTGTTCTAAGATAAAAGCATCATGTTGATGTGTCGCACACAATCTGAGGGCTTACTAGCCTGAACGGTTCAATCTAACTGTGCACAGTCAACAAAGGGAGGTGCTAAAATATACAATAATATGATAAGGCAATATTTTACGTCACGAAAGCATAAACATAAGCCCCAAGGTTGAAATTCTCAACTGGATGATGTTACTTACTACTGATGAGGATTCGGAACAATTAATGATCGTTTCTCAGAATTGGTAATGTAATTTCGTGCTCGACCATAGTCAACTTAATTGAACGTGATTGTTAGTTACTTCGCAGAGAAGTAATTCGCGGCCAAAGTATGCTATTTTATTACAATGATTGTTAGTGAAGCGAAGTAATCAGCTTTGCCCCCGACCAAATTGTACATGCCACATTAGTAAAAACCGGGAAACTCTAAAAAGCTCCGAGTAGGTGAAACATACAACTTTCCGGTGGTATTTCCGATAGGGTAGAGTTTTTGTAGCGTATGTAGTAGATTATGTGCCACAGGTATAACATGCAAATTAAAAGTGTCAAATCACATGCATCAACACTTATACTGCGATTATTGTGATGGTTATTTTCCGACCACAATATAATTGATGAACAAACCGTTGTATTACACTGAAGTATTCTCTTCACTCATCAAACAAACTACTAGGTGGCCTGATAACTCTAACTCCGCGCATTTGTTGACAAGACCACATTAACGTGCGTTGCCATAAACAGGGTGTATGATTTAGTAAGTCATACTTAACTTATAGACGCATCGTTTTTATTTACTTCGTAAGAACAATAAATTCACCAGACTCTTAACAATGAAAGTTGCTATCAAACTCATGATGTGATGTTGTTACTGAAATATACAAAATTGTCTACTATGTGACTTATTGCTGGATTTGCTATGCATAAAATCAGTCAATTGAGGCAAGATTTCAAAGAGTTAGACGCAAAATTACATAAAAGTTTACGTGTTTTGAATCATGCTAGTAACCAACGTTAAAGTATACTACGTGCTGCATTACCCATATGTTGGTTTTAGTCGGTGTGAGATAATCTGAATAGAAGTGATTTACCAATTATATTTTGTTGATCATCTCCGCTGGTAAACATAATTACCTGCTGGAATGATAAAATAAAGTTTGTCTTATTATTAAACAACTATATCGTGGTAACCTGCGAATTTTTTAAATGCTACAAGTGAAGTGAGCAAATGGAGTTTCATATAGGAAATTGCCCAACGGCAATAATGTACGGGATATTGTTTGGCGCACGCTCAGACACACAAACTGTAATATATGCTGCATGAGTGAATGGTCTACAATTGTTTAGTTGCCTATGTTTACATTTACACATCAGTTTTATATAATCTATGCACGCGTGAAGGAAAAGTTGACTAACCTCTGAACCGCCATTAATAATGTGAAAGCGATAACTGATTTTCAAGCTTTCAGATTTCTTGAAAAAAGGAAAATGATATTTATTCATGTGCAAGCAAATAAGCTCTACTTTACGGTGGCGAACACTTTACCGTACGTTGTACGAAAGCTTTGATCTAAGATTAAGTACGTAAATAACGTTGTTTTGCATTTTTGACCACGAGAAAAGATAATGAATGGTCTGTTTCACATTAATACAAGATCACACGCCATTTGCAACAAATTTGTTAGCGAGAGATAACTTCTTTCGGATTGCTACTATAGTTCTGCATTTGGTAATAATTACAATTGTGCAAAAGCAGGGGGGTTTGATGCAAAATGGCATGGCAATACACATTATATATAAACTAAAAAGAAATAGATTGAAGAGCTGTTTACAATAACATAACACCAACCTTCTCATAGCAAACACAACTTCAATCGGATTGTGGTTCACAATATCTACGTCATCACCTGAGCACTCAATATGTTTATGCGCGCAATATCAATAGGGTTATCCAAGATATCCGGGGAGAAAACACAGAATCCCATATTTGTAAAAATCGTCCGTCATGTAAGGTGTATGAAATGCTTGAAACAAGAAGTAGTCGATTCACACATAACACAAAACTCCCGAAGTTACGCTGCCCGAAGTGAGCCTAAGACGGAACAGTTGTATTTGACAACAGTCTTACTTGTTACGTAGAAACGGTACTGATGCAAAGCTTTTTTGTTTGAATGCAACATATAGTTTAAATTTGTGAAAAAGCGTTCTGCGTTTCTCAGACTACCATGACTTTTTCAGCAGTGCATTATAATCACGGTGTTCCGATGTCTGAAATCTTTTATCTCCACGTGCAAAGCAGAGTAATCCAACAAATCGTCTGTGAAAATAGGCGGCCTAATTATCATTTAACTTTCATCAAACAATCCCGCTTAGGCAATAAGTTAACCACAGCTGACGTTCCGTGAACATACATAGAGGCGAATGCATTTGTATCATGTATTCATATGAAAAGTTAAGCGATATAAGTGGACTGGTTTAAAATATGAAGTAGTCGATCTGTTACCGAATAAACTTCTCGCCGAATGTGATGAAACGTAAGTAAACGGTATATATTTATAAGAACGTCCAAGGCATATCGTTAAATATGAATGCCAAAATTTAATCCGGTCTCTGCTGACAAAATGCTTTCAAATTCGTGGCAAAAGAGATGTGATTTTGGATAATTTGGTTCACGGCATATTAAGCCTTCCCGCTGTCCGGTGATAACCGTGCAATTTCAGCAACCTACCGAAAGGTAGTCAAAGAACAGTAATTAATGAAAACACTGGCACTGGACTTTTCAGTTTCAAGTTTTATACCTGTTAATCAATTATTGTTCCAATTCGTAAAGTATGTCTATTTTGTCTTGGGGTGTCTACGTATCAGTATGAAGGGTTTACGAAAGAAAGTGCCACCAATATGCAGTCAACTACTAGTGGGTTTACCAACACTGTACATCTGAAAGCAACTTATTCTGAGTTGGTTTCTGGGACCTCCACAGACGACATGAAAGACAGCATGTTCGCTATAAAATGGTTAGACATGGATAACTGACGGAGAATCACTTTTTACAACTATTCTACTCATTGCACACAGAAATAAGTTCACATTCTCAGTCCGACGATTACTATGTATTCTCCTCAATTTACGATGCTATAGCTGGTTGTATAAAATGGAGTTCCATGACTGCATCGTCACAGTAAGTTTGGAAATGCAAATTCATGTACATTTGGGCGGTTAATATGGTTGGTTCCGCTGACATTTCGGAATTTCTTGTACTAATATTAAGTGGCAAACTTCTTTCAGGAAAGAATATTATTAAGAAAATACTCATTTATCAGTGGAGTGTGACTGGCTTCAACCAAAAAAATCGCACCTCTTTCTGACTAAAATATATCTCATAGCCATTTTTTAAAAATTCTAAACATCGTACAATGTTTTACTATAGTTTGTGGAACAAAACAGCACTCCTACAGGTAATCAAAGCCATTTTTGTCAGATATTACATGTACTTCCACTTTTAATTTACTAGTTCTTTGACTTTGATGTTTGAGCAGGATTTCTGATGTTAGTCTTTGCTGAGCCTAGATCATTCAACACTGACTCCCACCTTGAAAACATACATGCATTCACTTTTGATCAAATTGACAATCTAGAAAAACTGCTGTTTAACTGTCATCAAGTGAGCCAGTAAGCAGTCTCCAGTGCTTTGTTCTAAAACTCACTCTTTATCATTTTCGCCTGATGTGTTTATTAAGTATTGCAACTCCACCATGCTTGTGAGCTTATGCATATGGCGATGAAGCGTGAATGGTGAAAATTGCATTGGGGCTATCGATCATAACTTCAATTTAGTAATCCTGTCCCATGGTTCCTATCTGCTGACAATCTTTTGCCTTTTCCTGTGCAACTCATCTTATGCTCATTTTATTAGTAGTCTCGTCTTATTAACTTGGAACGATTCACCGATGGTCCTGATATGGATAGTTGATGCAATTCACTGTAACTTGTAATTCTTGCTCGATAGATTTGCTGAACCTATCGTCTTACGCTGTCTGCTTCACTGTGAGGCCTCCCCTAAGCATCCGCTTACTTTAATTTGTTCTTTCCATAGACTTTATATGTTGCGACGTCATTTTTGCACAACGTATTGATTGAGTTAAATTCAAAATTGATTAAAATGTGTCAGTTGTAGCTATGTCGCACAAATCGGAGGCACTATACAAAGTAGTGTATATTTTAACGTGTTTTCCAAGTGAGTAAGTGCAGTCATTCCTTGTAAACACGTTTGCTTACATATGTTTGAAAAATATCTGCGAAATTGAGGACATCTAACAGTCCCTATTTTACCTTCTATTTTTTGGTTTGTCTCTTCGGGTGCATTGAAAAAATATTTTTGCGCTTAACACGGTTGGTTCCATAACGTTTGTATACATTTGTCTATCATATATTGGTCTGTCTGTTTTCTTCCGGGATGCTTTTGTGTGCAATACAATATTCTGCCAAAGCGTTTGACTGTTGCTGTCAAAACTTGATTAACAACCGTCAACAATACGTATAACATTTGCCCGCAGCGACTGAAGTAGTGCTCCTGGCAAGATAGAAAGTGCATTGCTTACTTTTTAAATTAACAGTGTCTGGCATCAACATGTCTGCAGCCGCGTGTTGTTATTTATCTGTAACATTTGTGATATGACAAAACCTATGTCAGGAACAGATGAGGAGATTCGGTAGACCTTAAAGCATCAACCAACTAGTAAGCTGCATTAGCAAAAAGGCTTACTTCATTCAAGAGATGTATAATTTTAAGTCGCAAGGCAAAACGCCAAACAAACTACTTTCAATCAAAAGGAAGTACTTATTCGGAACACTCACAGATACACATAAATCTCATATGTATCTCGTCGATGTTTCGGCCATGTTAATGGCTTGCAGATATGTTGAAATAATACGGATAAATGTAATTCTTATTTTTACTGGGTTATGGAGCTGTTGGTTATTCGTTACGCAATTGCATTGGTCATGAGGTTGATTCCAGTGATAAATACAATTGTTCACATATTGAGGAATATAAAACTGATAGCCACAAACTGACTTGTCCGTTCTGTCGTTGAGCTACTCAATCAGATAGAAGATATCTGACTCGCGTGTTTACCGTAAATGCTTGCTTGGCTTAATTTGTTTGCTCACGCAATGAAGATGGTTAATATGAAATAATTGAGATAGGGTCAAGGTCACAGTTTTAAATTTTGTTTGCGCAGGAGGTAAGAAAGGAATAAAAACCCTGATTGCAGATAAATAAATAAATAACTAAGTGCATTTTTCGCTGCGGTTGAGGAAGCTTTCCTTTGTAAATCAACACAATATTGCTTTGTAATTCATTTTGACAGCATTATACGTATTAATCATTTGTGGTCAGAAACATTTATGTAAAGTGAGACTGAGCCATGAGGAAATTAGAATACTTTCACTTTTAAACTCACTACGTCGTTGGTTGCACTGTTATTAACACTTATATGCCTGCGTGTATTTGACCAGTTTGCTTCAAAGTAGACAGCTGGCGATCGATAAGAGAATAAATAGTTCCCAGTGAACACGGGACGTGATAATCAGGAGACTAGTGATTGCATGTTAACTTGCAACGTTCAACACCAATCCACACATTTTACTTTGAGGGTGTGTTGCACATGACTGTGCTCTGTAGTGTTAATGATATGTCCAAAAGACTAGGGTAAATATGGTCATAACTTGTTTCGAGAAAAGCATTAATGAATGATAGCTCCACTGCAGTGTACTCCGTTATATTTATCTTTGAATCTTATAAACTGAGCCATTTTACTTACCGTTAAGCTACTGATTAATATATTTAACATTTTTGCCACACCTCAGAGATAGTTTGCCTAGGTTCTCTTCGACTTTTTGTGTTTATTCTCTCACCTGTTGTTGTCAAGCAGGTTACGTTGGGAGAACCACAAGGCAGCTATCAGAAAGGATTCGTAAACACCTCCCAAAATGGCTTCGCAGTGGTTCGATAAAGCCCATTTCCAGTGCAATCGGTTCACATCTAATTGACACTGGTCATCAAATTGAGCCGGATGAAGCTATCCGTGTCATCTACAAGGTTCGTCAAGCCCACTCCAGAGCTGTCAGATTGCGACTGTTATCAACGGCCGAGGCAATTGCCATCAGACTCTACAACCCCTGTCTGTGTGCCCAAAAACAGTTCGTACAGGCCCTACATCTCCCTTGGCCAACTATTCCACAGCCACTTGAAACCCAATCGGGCGTAAACCACTTAACACCGCCAAATGCATGTCTCACGGTAGGCACGAGTGATAATGCCACACATTTACCAACACTCCCAACCCCCTCCAGTAGATTGTGATCCGCCCCATGTCTATGATTCTAATGACCTATTTGACTTCCTTCATATATAAAACGCATGTACCCTATGTAATTGTAAAGGCCCGATGAGAATTACCGAAAACAGCTGTTCGCATAACTGACTTTAAAAAGAAACCGTCCTCAACTGATTACTGTCTGTAACTCCAATCGATGACCCCTCGACTAGGACTTCTTACCAGGCTGAAATCACAGAAATCATTGCCTTGTTGAACGGTATGCTGATTACTGATGAGTGGTAGGGGATTTTGGTTTTCATTTGGATTGAACATTACCCAAAATCGCTTGCAGCTGTTCCATTCTCATAGACTTTTCAGTCGGCACTTTTCGAACAGCAAAAGCACTAGACTCGAATTTCCCTCTCATTAGAGCTGATCAGTAGTTCCTATACTTACCAAGGTCCAGATTAGAACTCCGGTCACGATTTCAACCGTGTTTATTGCAGTGCCACTGACTTCAAATTAAGCATGACCGAATTATCATACGTGAACACTCGACAACCTTTGCTTATGAGTAAAGATCAGATTGTCCGGCCTCCATGAGAATATGCAGTTCAATCTACATGGAAACCGAAATCCCCTACTACTAAGATAATGGAACTTAGGTAGTACCCAGCTTGAACCGATTTCTGCCTACAGAGACTCCAATAATTTTTTCGAAAAAATTCAGTTAACAATCAGCGCAGAAATATAGTACTCTTCATTTAGTGACAAAAGAACGGCAGTTTTATATAGCCAACACAGAGTACCACTTGTTGGACGTGTACACCGCACGCGTTACAACACGTGCACGTGGCAGCGATACGTTTGGTTGTTTGATATGGATGTTGCCTTAATCGGAAGTAGAGGGAAAAACTGTTCGCGTACACCTTAGGTTACATGTACATTCATATAATTATCCATAATCATGGTAAAGTTTTCTAACACTATGAGACCAGCAGATCTTAGCACATATGTTTACTTCGGTTTCTAGGGTATTTTATGTGCGGACGCAAAAATCCAACATCTTAAACGTGGATTTGATTTACGATACTTGCTATTTGCCCGATAGTGCACTAATTATTTTGTACTCAGTTACAGTGATCAAAGACACGTAATGATATATACTTGTAAAATGTTACTATGTTCGGGGCGTAACTGGCACCACGGATAATTTGCTGTGGACGCTGACGTACACGCTGCTCACGTTCATCATCATCCAAAAAGTCTTCCTTTTGACGATGATCTAAACCAGTTGATGGGCATTCTGTAGGACATTCAGAATGGATGCTATGAATGCTATGAACACCATGTGTGTGGGTTCAATCAACAATGTTGAGATGCAGAAGCATAGTTCTTGGCATATGCATTTTTAACCAACGTGACCTTCAATTCTAGACCTCTTAGTTTATTTTCACATAAGCTCACATCGTGAGAGGATAACGGTGTAAGTCCTAATATATTTGTTGTCTGAACCCAATTTATTTTAACCGTAGCTGCCTGATGACGATAATAAACCGGTGATACAACTCTGCAAGTATTATAATGAAGGTAAACGTCTTCAGAAGGAATGGCCATTTAAATGTAGTAAATTATAACATTGCATAAAACGCGTTTGCTAGCTTCGGCTACTTACAGCTGAAAACGTTTGCATACCCTAGGCAACCTGTGTCAACAGAAATCATAAACGTACGTTTTTTCGGTCACCCAATGGAATTAGGTGTCGCAGAATTTGAGTCCGCAAACACGGGTAAGATATCTTTCAGTGATAAAAAACGGGATGGTTAATTACCGACACTGGCCTTGGCGTAGAGGTACGAGCTAATTTAGCTCACGCATAAATTATCTCGCATTATCAGGTGAACCACGACGACCTGGTTGCAACGACGTGTTCTCAAGTTATAAGACAGGATCTCTTCCTGCTGCTGGTTGGTAACAATTGAAATATAGCGAACTCAATGCTTTTTATGCAAAAGATATTGACGGTCAGTTATT
>JTDE01000352.1:14290-77586 GCA_014338405.1 Paragonimus skrjabini miyazakii
CATTGTCCAGTTACAGCAGGGCCAATGTTATTCGCTGACCGATTTACGTTCCTTATACAACGGAATATGATGAGAGTTGACGTTTTCTTCAAAATGCATCTTGCGAACAGAATGGAAAGTGCATATATAGCTTTTTGTCCTCTCAGTTATATCTGTGCTTTTAATCCAGTTTGAGATCTGTTGAATGACAACATTCATTTCACCCCTGAGTTCTTGTACGCAAGAGTAGTTCAGTTCGTCAACGCGGGAAGTAAGTGACACGGAATAAGACATTCTCTCCTACTGAATCGCAAAGATTATGATTATTTACTCTCTACTTGAGAACAAACCACTTTTTACTCTATGAAATGGTCGAGCATTGCTTTACTTATCTAACTGCAATAAAGCCCAATCATCCTACTGCAGAACACTTTTATAGATTGTCTACGAATTTTGCGACAGTCACTTCAGTCGAGCCATAATTGAAGCGATACTTCTTCAAGTTATCGCTAACGATTGTTACAAGATAGTCAATTCTAAGCTATGCGACAGGTAACCGAATTTTTGGAACTCACGATAATTGTTGCTCCCAAATGTTTATAAATCTGTTAGTACTAAACAACTTGACGACTGATGTAACACAAATTGTGCTCCAGTTACTCTTGACAAAACAATTTAAAAATTCAAAATTATTTGGACTAAGTAATGTGAAACCATAATATTCTCCTTTCAGCTACAACGCTGACAGTATTCGTGTTGACAACAAATATTTGCACATTTTATAATTTTATCCGAAATCTGCGTTTTCTGTGTACTGATTTTCGTCATAGATAACCTTTGAAATCTATAAAAGATTTCCATACATGTGATTTTTTGTACGCGTAACTGAAATAATTTAATCTTGATTATTCAATAGACGAATTATTTCACTGGATGAAACATCTAACACAGGTATTGCTGAGATATGTCTTGCCGCTGTAGTTTCGAAGGTCAGCTTGAACTAAAATATTTTGAATTCCCATCAAGGTGAATGAATTGACGTTTAAGCAGTTAACACTTTGCTTGATTGAACAAGTCAGAAGAATTAGACGGCGTTGGTTGCGAAGTATCAATTTACCGCACAATAACCGTTCGCTTACTAATCGCAACTATACTATTGCTCTCCTAAAGAAAGGCAAAAATAATAATCAGCCACGTTTTGCGTCATCCCTATTGCTTGTATAGTTATGTTTATCAACACATTCAATGGTCTAAGGCGGTCTCTTTTCTTTTCTCAAAAGCAATGTACCCTCAGTTCCACACGGTGCAACTTCAACATTTTTCATTCCTTTTCTAGAGCTAACCAGTGTAAACAGTTTTGAAACATCCACGGTAAGTTTGTTCGATCAAACAGTGTATAAATAAAGCGTCAACTACATGACACGGCTGAGCTTTTTGTGGGGCAATAAGATGTATTTTGATAGGCACAGGAATGTTTCGTAAACTTTAGAGTTGTAAGGTCCAGTTATGACTGGTCACTCAGTAGTGGAACTTCAAGTACTAGAAATGAGGTGGAGATTGTTCTCGTAAAACATCACATAACCCAATAAAGCGTAGGGGTTGGTCAATGACAAACTGTCAAGACGCGAAACCAGTGCAATGAAGACCACTCTCCGTTCCATCGATCTTGGGGTCGCAATTAATCAAACTTGTCTATAACGTTATTGATTGAGATAGGAAAACCTGTTTTTCAAAAGTTGGTTGACATTGTTGATCTATAATGGAGGAGTAAAACTGAGACAAGCAAGCCACGTGAAATTCAATGCGCTCGAATTAAAATGGTAGGTCAAACCATATACACAACTCACAGCAGCTGATAAACTGATATCATCAGGGCTTTTGACGAAGGACAAAAAGAGTGAATTTCAGAAAGGCGCTAATGTAATTAGATTGCCGATTATTCAGTTTATTATGAGAATAATAATAATTTGAATACTAAAAGACGAATTTTCAATTGTAAGTAAAAGTTTAATATTTGAGCGTACAGTTGCATTGTTACCTCTTTCCCAAAGTGTTTAGATTGCCGTCAATGACGCCACCAGAGAAGTTCTCACGATTCAATCAATTTTTCATTCAGTTTGTTGGTATACAATTAGCTCGATTGAGTCATTCAATGATTTTCAACAAGATTTCGCTCAACTAACCGTGACGATAAGAGGAGCGCCTTCCAGCAATAGTTTTGTCACGTGAAGCTCCATTAATTATGAGAAATCGTTGCACATGCACAAATTTCCTCTGTGATGCCGGACTAGTAAGACCAAGCATACAAGTATCTTGATTGATGCACTTCAAGCATAAGTCGAGCAAGTTTTTTACAATAATTCGATTGAAACCTAGACCATATTAGAATAAGCAGGAAAAATCTGTGAACAATTTTAGATCTCTGTACATATACATTGACTAGACAGAGCTGTCTCTTTATATCTAGAGCATATGTTGCACTTTGCCTGCCTGGACCATGGTTCTTTGAGCTACGAACGTCAAGTGTGCAAATAATTCGAGAGCTTTACTATAGGATATGCTGGTTGAACACCTAGTTGCAAATTACTCAGGAGAGCGAAAGTAACCAGCATCTCGTTTGAAAGTACGTTAGAGGAAAATGTTAATCGTGCGTTGCAAGAAAAGGGCGAGGGACGCAGAGTAAACTTGGCGTAAAATAATATGCTGCATACCTGAGACCTTTCATTAATGTTGTCTGTTAGCAGATAAATCATAGCTGATTAACTTCAGCACTCATTTCTTCCGACAGACGGTTTGGATAAAATTATAACGGAAATTGCAAACAATTCCTTCACCATGTTATTGATGAGCGGTACGGCAGATATGATGATTTATATGAGACCCGATTGTCTAACAGCAGGGTTTTAATTGAATTGAAAACATTGAAGGAAACTACACTTTCAAAGACGCCAAACACTTTACAGAGTCTAAATGTGGAATTTACGGGTTTTCCGTTTATCTTCGTAGCCCAGTTTTCAGGGTGCTTGCTACTACTGGGCATGTAATTTCTGTCATTCATCATTTGTGTGTAATTCTGGTGCAAAATGAGGAATATAAACGGTAGTTTTCTTCAAAACCTCAAACAGCTTAATCGTGCACGGCTGAGTTAGTCTTTTCCTTGGCTATCACACATGAATGAGCAATGAAGAGCAGATTTACTTCGGCATGATTTCCACTCGGATTACGGATGAGTTGCTCGTAAAGTTTCAGTATTTGTCCAAATACAATATGCACATTAAACAAAACGTCTTTTTTTTCTGAGACACGCTGAAAACCACCTAGTAATTGATATTTTATTCAATTTTCTTATACATTAAAACGTTTCCCAATATAAGTCGACTTTCCCTGAAATTGTTTTTTTTGATCAGAATGAGACCACGATTACATAAACAACTGATCGTTTTGAAACACAATGGGAACCCTGAATCTCCTAGTGTTTGATTTAAAGATGGCCGGAAGCCTTGTCACAACCATGCAGTTTTACATGTTCGAAAAGTAACGTGAAACTTAGAACTGTTCAACATGTCTATCTGATAGTGTCCTGGCAATTCTTTCGGGTTTGTTTAAAAATAAAGATTCGTAACCTTTTTAAAAGTCGCTATCGACGGTAGTCAACTAACTCAACAGAATAATTCACTGTAAATTTGAAATATTTTTCAGGCTTGTTTTCTATTTGCCAGTAAAAATGTAATCAGTTAGGTTTGGCAACACGTTCGCGTGTATATGACAACTTCTTAAGTTTAGAGAAGTAATTCAACAACAGTTCATTTCTGAGGAAATGAACGTTTTACCAAACTCTCCAGTTTGATCAAGTTTCTTTTATTCTAGCTCCTTCTGCTTCAATTAACAGCTTTTAGAGACAGCACATTAATCATTCAGCCGTACACTGTGGTGAGAACAAACCGTCGAACGGGCGTTATAACCAGGTGTTCCCATCAAAGCATGATTATTTTTCTAGCGGTTAATCAGAAATTTGTCAAACACTGCAAGGATAACGGTGAGATTTGTTCTTGTGTGTCGCTGGTTATGAGTGGTTCACTGAAGAACTTTGGAAATTTCTGCACGGGAAACGTGCATTCATTTCAACCATAATGAGTCCTTGTAGGCTAATGCCAATGGGATTGTCAAACTTCGTGTTAACGTAATGTAATCTTTCAAACTTCCTCAAAGATAATGTTACCTTTCAGAATTTCTACAACACGTGCTTTTCATGGCATGCTCCTTTGCTTGTCCTATGGACTTAACATTGGTCAAACCTGTACAGCCCGTATCGTAGTTAAAGTAGTTCTCAGTATCGATGACATAATATGCTTGACCGTTGGTGATCTCAGTTCCAACTATTGTGTCAATCTAAATCTTTACATCAATCAAATCGTAGATATCGACAAAACGCGTCAAACAGTGCAAGTGACATATTCGAGTACGCAGGGTGATCGAAATAATGGCGAATAAAGCAATGTTATTTTGTTCGACGAAACGATCGTCATATAATAAGTGAGTAAAAATGAGCTATAGAAGACGATTCTGATGCACATTTACTAGTCACTTGCATGGGGGAATCCAGTTGTCACTAATTATGCACAGCAGATCATAGTAATACACGTTCGCAATCATGGTTTACTCTAACTCGACGCTCGACATGGTCATAACTGTTACATTAACACCTGTCAACCTCTTGTGATCTGACATGCTGAAATTTATGCAACACCAAAGGTTCGCACGTTCCGTCCAGGTGATATTTCGCCTGATTGCTGAATGTGTGCAGTTTACATAAACCGCTAATAACTCAGTTTCTCACGGTATTTTCGGTGAAAGTAGATAAAATTATTTCTCATAGTTACAGCATTGTCATGGCAATAGGAAAAGTTTGTCAAGCAGTTGTCAAGAAATGCAAGTTTATGACTGACTCGTGGATCACATTAAAACGCGACTCGCTTGCTTCATCCATACGTTCCTCACTTAACGTGCAAAATGTCCCTTTATCCCAATTC
Organism: Paragonimus skrjabini miyazakii; assembly: GCA_014338405.1. Taxonomy (NCBI): domain Eukaryota; kingdom Metazoa; phylum Platyhelminthes; class Trematoda; order Plagiorchiida; family Troglotrematidae; genus Paragonimus; species Paragonimus skrjabini miyazakii. The sequence continues at coordinate 19,300 of JTDE01000352.1, forward strand.
GGGAGCATGCAGTTGTCTCGTAAGAAGATTAATGAAAGAAGTGACTAATAATCATAATTTATCTAACTTGAGTTCATTGTTTAAAGGCAGGCTAATTTCTTATATGCAAATATTGCGTTTGTGCTGCACGTTACATGGGTTTTCTCCAACTTTATTGTTAAGTAACCGTAACTTGATTTATCGATTTATTACCGTAGCCTACCACTTCAGGTCATTTTATCATCAGATCTATTTGTGAATTGCCATTGAAATTTTTACTAGTGATTAAGACAGAAATGATGGTGCATACCTGGGTGAAAACTCTGGTTTCCACAAACCGATCAACTTACAATATGGGAAACAAAATTGAACACTGTTTGTTGTATCAAATGTCAACAGTGACGTAGAACTAAAGCCTAACCGTTGTTGATACGGCCTTTAGAGGTCCCAGCTGAATCATATTTGGTAACGCGTACGCTGCAGTCTCTTGTGGATTTCGTCTAACCAATTCCCCGACTAATTATTGTGAGTCGATTATGCCCAACTAGATCATTGGTTCCTCTGATTTGATCTTGGCCAGATATCCTAATACTGGAACCTGCGGTTAGTTTCAACTGGGCAGTTACCATGCTTCCTCTCGAGACAGTTGTATGCTGTGAGCACTACTCACAGGAAAATGCGGCCAAATGTTTATGTATGATAACTTGTTTGTGTCTAAGGTTACGTTAATGGTACACTGGTCAACACAGTGGCATCATGAAAAAGTGTCCTTGTATTTTCAAAGGTATGCATTTTTGGCGAAGTCTGATGAGGGCAAAATTAGAGTATTATGAATCCTTTCGAAAGGGGTCGACAGCATTCTGTGTAAATGCGAAAATCACGAGGTGTTTTGGTTGGTGTGTAACTCGCATTTCTCGTCCCACAAACAATGATTATCACCGGAGGGAAGATGTAAGAAAAGAGGTATGTTTCTTCTCCGTACAAATTTGTGACTGTAACTGTTATAAACCTAAAATTTTTCTTTCTAGCCTTTTTGTTCATACGTCACTTTCTTCATTATTTCCGTTAAATGTATCCCTATTTTTGGAAGTATACCAAATAAGTATGGTCAATTACTTCACTTCTCTTCAGAGCATTCATTTTCCAAACACAGTTGTTTCGTTGACTGCTCAGGACCAGTAACTTCAACGTTCGAAAATGCCATGTTCACAACTAACTCAGTGGAATGTGTGTGAATGTTAAAATTTAACCGTTGACTCGAAAAAACATTTAATGCCACTGTATTGCCAGTAAATTAACAGATTCAGTCCGACTGGTTTTACCTAGGCGTTTTTTGAGTATATAGGTTGAGTATGATAGTAGACAGCGGAGGAAATTAAAATGGGAGGTGTAACACATTAGCATGCACTCTTTGGTCACATGCTAATACAAATTAATTCCCAACTGGTAAATGGAATGGTGAAATCAAACTGGAAATTCCACGAAATTTGAATCAGTCTAACAACATGGAGGCTAAAACCCGCGCAACCCAAACGCTTGACATAAAAAATGTTTTCCTCACGGAAAGGTCATAAGCATATTCACCCAAGTAATTAATTGGTGCCTTTGCAAAGTTCGGCTTAAAAATCTTACGGGTTACGTTACGGTAACATGAGAACAAAGTTACCTGCCATCAGGTAAATGCAAAAATGTAGAGAAGTACCTGCGCGAATACGTCCACTGTTCCATCACACAAATTAGTTTTAGATCTGTTCGGTTGATTTACACGGGTTAGCTGAAGCTAATGTGATAACGTCCTGGACAAACGTGAGCCCAACCTATTTTCAAATACCACAAATTTAACACCACGTGAAACATAGTTATACAATCTATCTGTCAGTTTAACGATTACCATTGCACCTGTTGCATGCTGAGACCACCAACGGTCCGTAACAACCAAGACAGTCAAGAAGTAAAGAATTTCTGGATTTTGAAAAGCATACTTGTTGTAGCACGTTGAATCAGATCATATTGGTTAAAAAGTTTAGAAGAATCGGTGATTTAACCCGATGGTCACCTCTGCTGCGCGGGTACGCCTGCGTATCACATGGGATGGGTTCCTTCAAAATTGCGATAGACGGCAACTGAAGTCAAGGTACCCCCTGACTTAAAGTCGATTATATTCACACATATAACTTTATATATTTCAGGAGGTAACCCTTAGCTCCATCCAGATTAGATAATCTTTTCACATTATCTTTATCAACTATGAGCCATACCTGTTGGTATAATGGCTCGAGCTGCTGTTTGTCTTAACAATGATCAACAAATGTGCAGAGTGGTAAACAAACGTAGATAAACAACGAAGAAAAGGAAGACAGAGATAGTATACAAAAGAAAACAATAGCCTGTCACAAAACAGAAGGGTAAACAACATGGTGGTTACAAGCTCGCTATTGTCTGCAGCACAATGCCTTGTCAGAGGGTGTTTCCGAACAACGGTACGGATAGTTGCGAACTCCTCAACCAAATAGAAGTCGCCCACCAACCTGCTTCAGCGGGACAAATAAGGCTCACGTAGCCTGTGAATATACTGCTAGCTGGTGGCCACCGTGGACAGTACGCGATGCTTCAGGCGCTCCGTCCCTGTACGCAGTACGTGACCCAACCAACATTTCCACTACCTTTTTTAAAATCCGCGATCCTAAACGTTGTTCGGACGTGCGCCAACAGACTGCCGCTATGCTCACAAAGCCAACCCATTGAAAGTAAGCTAATCGACGAAGATACTTCTGGCCAAATGCCGAGAGATTTGTGGACCTTGAACACAGATGGACTAGGTATCTGACTCACAATACAAAAGAAAGTGTAGTCACATATTGTGAACTATGCACAAGGTACCAGGTAGACAGACGATGACCTGGCGTAGAGAAATGAAATCGTTCACGAAGGGGTAGGCTACTGTAGATCGGGTTCGTCTCCCCGACTGAGGCTTTCGCGACTCGCAGAGTCGGTGATTGGAGACGTTAGGTGAGACGGCGGCTAACCAAGCTCAGTGGCGTGAATGTTGTCTTTGTTTGGCCGAGTTGCCTGTGCAGTGAGTGCACTTACTAACGCGGGGCAGTGAAAGCCGTAAGGAAGCTGTTTTGCCGATGACGCCTTACTTTCACTCACAGCTCGGTTGTTTGGTTGCAAGGTTTAGGCACCTTGACGTAATATGTTTGAATATAGACGTAGCTATTTTTGGTGATTAGGTCCCCTACCCCTTTTATCTTCTCTCTTCATAAACAGGGTTTGTTTCTTCTTCTTCATGGTTGTGTGGCAGTTAAGCATCAGTGTGAACCACTGATGCATTGCTGTCTATGATGATGCCGTTATCAGCACTCCCTTCCTTTTGAATTTTCCAGTTGTGGTGGTTGTTTTGCGATTCAGAAAAACTATCACTTCATTGGTACATTTGTCTTACCTATTAATCATTTGTCTGCCTGACGTTTCTTTTAGAAACTTTCATGTAATTAACACCATTGTCCGGTAACAATGTTTAGTAATACTGAGGATATAGTTGGGTGCTTTGTTTTCACGAGGCTATCATATGAGGACGTCATTCAAGCCCAACTCGAATATTCATGAGATCCACTCACCGTCGACTGCGGGTAGCCTGATTTCACGGACTGTTTAACTTGGTGATTCACTTACTCTTGAGGAAAGGAAAGCAATCAGCAGCTTCCATGTACGGTTGGCTTAAACTAGATTCATTAGTCAATGTAAACTAACAAGGAAACATCCGACGTTCACATTAGTGATGTGCTGCGTACGGAAGTAACTTACTGATAAAAACCCATATTAATCAGGCAGGTTTATCACAACTGTTCATGAGTTCGGACGATTTATCTTTCAGAAGTGTAACTTGCAATTGACGATAGTCATCAGAATCCGGAAGGTCATCAATATAATAAGACATGCGCACACTAACTCCTACAGTCCCAAATCATAAAAGGTTCACGGTGAACATAACCGTTTTGCTAAGGTTTTAAAAATTTGCTCGTTTGGACGTTTTGAACAGTCTATGACTGTGAGTAGTTGGATTGCTCTAAATCTGAAAACAGATTGATAGCGTGTTGCTTACTACGTACAGGATGGAGCCACATTTATAACATTATAGTTGAATGGCGTCACTCAGTCGATTGAGAGTTTTTGAAAAGCAAAATCCCTAGTACAGTTTTAACTGGCCCAATAAACAAGTGTTGTGTAAAAACTCGACAACTGTACTGAATGAGCTAGTGCGGAATGTATAAAACTGCCTATACATTAATAGAGTATTACTAATAGAAGAATCGTCATTGCATATAGCCAATGTGTTGCTTACTAAGAATGTAACTCTTCATCTGTCCTAATGCAAATGAGTGAAAATTGTATTCGGAGGTGAATCCAGCATCAAGTGTTTCCTAGCAGTTGGTGAATATCGCTATTTTACTGTGTCCATCTGCATTCCACAAAAGAAGAAACACACACAAATGCTTCGATGATTGGAATAAAAACTGAACATCGTGTGGCCAGCTTGCAGCATAGCTGATCTGTGAAAGTCTGAGATGATGCCTCATTTGCCTACAACCTCGTCACGGCAACAAAAATATGTATCCGCAACGATTCCACAGCGAAGTCTACATAATTCGACAATTAACAGTAGTTTGTGCTTGCACATATGTTGATGTGGCATGTTGCTGGCATGCTTTCTTCCTGCACTGAAGGCCGCATTGAAAAGAGTTCTCAAAATTGCGTGCATGAAAGTCGCAGACAGAGGTCTAGTGGTTTAGAAATATTTCGACTTCCATGTTACAGTTCATTATCTATCCAGTATAAGGTTGACTGAATAGCGGCCTAATATCTTGACGTGTGTTGGAACAAGTGGATGTGGAATTATCCCATAAGTGCACTTCAATTGAGTTGTCTCACCGTCTTTGACTTTCTAGAAACGGTATCACTACTTATAACACTAAAAAAACCTGTCGTAGTATATAAATACGCACAAAAAAATCTGCATTGAGGCTGTGCAACGACGAAGAAACTCTTCTCTGTATGTCGTCTCAATAAAGGAATAGAGTGGTGTGTTTTTTAGGCAAACTTGCTTGACATTGACTGTACGCGAAACAACATACCTTTCATAAAAATACAACAAACTGTATGGTGTCACAAACTACTCCCGGGATTATCAGGGTATGGTTGTGCTATTGGATAGGACACTCCATTAAGAACTCAAAAGGTCTGATTAACAATTGTTAAAATACTTCGACAGAAATAATAAATGTAAGCTCAAGAACTCGTGTGGATAACTCGGTAAAGTTGATGGCACCTGCTGCACTCGGAAGCGTATCAATCTACACAGAGAGTCTACACAGAGACTACACTGTAATCTATACGGATCGCAATGTCAACAGGAATGCTCGATGAATCCCTGCAAACTCAATAATTGGATGGAGATTTATACACTTCCAAATTTTAATTTGAAACAACAGATTCCATTTATTACGTTATACTAGATGTTACTCACCATCAAGATTATCCTTGCAAATGTTGATGACGTTCATCAGAAATGTGCTAAAAATAGCTCTTTTTCTGTTCTTATCGTTTCCACAACATGAGAAAACGTCAGCAAAGATAATATTTTTGTTTTATATTCTGCCTGATATCAACTAAATCCACCAAAAGTAGTTCCATTGCTTGAATGATAATTCTACAAGAAAATGCGCACAAAATACGGTTTTCGACTAATGGTCTTGTAATATGGCCATCCGGAGTGATTTGTGGACACAACCTCGAATCATTACGAGAGGGACACGGTTTGTCCAAAAGAGAAGAAAGTAACATATGTTCTGTTACTATCGGAATGAGATAAGTCATCTGAAACGTTAACTACGGGACTCAGTGCTGTTGTGATTCTGACGATCTGCGCTTCTCTCAACCCTAATCCAGAATTCTGTTCATAATTATAAAATTAATTGCCTGTACTTGAAGCTATTTCTAGGCATACTATTCTGAGTTGGTCACTCGATCAAATGCTCGTTTGAACTTGCTCGTATGCGTCGTCCAGCATCAGTCAAAGCGTTGTTATCAAAACTGTCTCTATCGAGTTTGGGGCACACATTTTTGCTTCAAATTGCATCGTCCAATTCACTAGGTCTAAGGTAATCGGACGAATGCCGTAAAATGTCGACTTCTGGCCGTGGCCAAGGCCACTGAAATTCCATCAGCGATCACCCTTTTGTGAAGAGAAGCGTTTTGAGTAGGCTTTGCGGTTTCCACTGATTGTCACCTACAGCATAAACAATCAAACTGTTATATACGTGGTGTTTTGTACACTAAGGTGGTTATACACGCGTACAAGAAAAGAGTGTTGCGCATATCCTACGTGTGTGGAACTTCAGTGCTAATTTATCTCCATGGCACGCCGGTCCATAGTTTGTATAACCAACATCTGAGGGGATCGGCTTCACGAATTTTGATTGATTCGGTATCTAGCAATGGATGATGTTTGATGAATACTTGCAGGGAAAGTGCCAAGAAATTGTACGATTATTTTACTAAGCAGTGAAAATCAAACTCACTTTTGTACAATCCATCGAAATATCGATTACTGCGTTAATAATATAGCAGTGTTGAATGAAAAGTGATGTTGTAAGCTTCCGTCGTACTTACAATCGATACTCATATTTTGGGTTCTTGGTTGGTTGGAAACAGCGCCCGATCGCGCGGGTTGATTGCAGTCTGTTCGGACGGCAGGTTCTCGTCAGTTCATTACGCTAATACGAAGTAACCTACCACCTTTAAGAATGCTGTACAACAATCATCCAGCCTGGCATGTTTATTTTGAATCAGCCGTGAGAATATGCCCAAGTGCAGACCGACACACCAACTGTGGATGCTGACTGTAAGTAAGGTAGATACTTTAGTGCTGAAAAAAGAATGAATCCCTGTACATTACGGTGAAACGACTACTAACACTGGGTGGCAACAGACGGATGAACATAGTGCTAACGAAAACGTGTTGCAAGACGGTGAAAAATGAAAGTAGATTCAGTGATTCCACTTTTTTAAAAGGTAGCTTATACCAGACTGCCCTATGAAAAGATCTGAAGGCTGCTTGGATGATCAAAAAGTCGCATTTGACTGTTGTTGAACACGATATTGTCTGTCAAGTCCATTGCGGAAAGCGACCGAACCAGCGCATCCAGTTTTTACGACAACATGTTGTACATACTTTAACTAATTTGTTGGGTATGACAGATGCTAGTATTTTTGGTGTAAGTAAAACTGATCCGAGTTCACTAGGGTTAGTGATCATCCTTCCTAAAACTGAGATGAACTGGTAATACCCTCAGTCCCTGGGAAGTATTCTTACATCAGACAATTCAGAGGGCAAGTCAAACACTATAACCATAAGTAGATCCCCGTATATCCAAAAAACGCTCAGGTGGGTTATTTTCAGAATGGTTTCTTATGGTAATGCTTTCGTTTTATATTATTTCACATATCCTTTTGAAGAGTTCATCTGTACAGATGGGAGAATTGTCTTCAGAGCAAACGGTACAAAGTGGGCAGAATACTAGATAAAAGCGTTGTGGCCAACATTCCAGTATTCACCGCGTTGTACATCATTGGTAAGCTATACACATTTCAAATTGATTGATACTAAATTGCATTGATTCGACGATGTGGATAAGTTGGCATACATATGTATATATATATATATATATTGATAATTTTCCAACGCACCAAGTAATCCCATCACTGGTACACGCTCAGTCAACCGGTTTGCCGGGGCCGGATGCAATTTGCGCCGGCGCGCTTCGTGGTTTTTCCCATTAAGCAAGATTAATCGATGTTGATCGTTTAGATATAAATACGCAAACGGGTGTTTGGTACAGGTCTACATGAGTTTATGTATACCATCAATAATACGGTATCAACACGCCTATAAAACTGACAGTAGAGCAAAATGGCAAATTTATTCGAAATCATAAGTGATGGGACTATCGACTACAATTATGGATTCTATTATTAATGATCGCAAATTAAGAGGCAGATACTATTAACAATAAATGTGAGTAATTTGATCACATAACGAAAGTTTTTCGCTACGAAGTATAAACATGGCGGTTGATATATATATATATATATGCATTCAATATATAAAGCAATCCTGTAAACAATCAAACTCGGCCCAACAAATGTTTATACTTCAGGCGTGCTGTATTTTCGAAACTCATCTATTCTTTATTTGATTCGTTCTGAAACTTAAAAAAAATACAGCTGAAAATGTAAAAGGACAACTAAGTTAGATTTTAATATCAAACTTCAGGTTGCTCATAATTTTATCAGACTTATTCTTGTATAACAAGTCAGTTGATTTCACCCAATATCAAACACTTTGTCAATTTGTGGAGAATTACTAGGGAAGAAACACAAGGTTCTGAGGATTACAGGGATAACAAACTGGTTCGCGCCAGCCGTGTCTGAAAATAAATGACTATGGTGTCTAACTGCCAGTGCTCGGTCAAACAGAAGAGGGCATTCTGATAAACTGGGAAAAGGTATTGCTTTGGCATCCACTGTGGTCTTAATTCCACGGTGGCCAGAGTGCCAATCACAGTTTCTGTAATACTAAAATTTATGAATATGTCTGCAGTTTATCATTACCGGACACTGCTAAAATTACGCATGTTGTAAGCAGAACTGACTAGAACGGTGTGACATCGTTCATAGTGAGGACAAACGGCTGGACCTTTTGACTTAGTTTATCAACGTTATGGCTATACGGTCTTCACAGGCTGCACTGTACATTTACTGTTCACCAATAGATTACCGTGAAATGCTGCTAGGATTTTTATCCTGGTGAGGCGTTATATGGTAACCCGGGCCAATACATGGGTAGAAACCCTATCCCATAGTCAATTAACTGCCTCGAGGTCACCAGCTTTGTGTATATTGATCCACTCTGCTTCTTCCAAATCGTTTCGCTTATGATAACAATCGTGGTTAATCACGATAAGGCGCCCAAAACTTGTTTTGTTGGCACTAGATGTTACAATACGGAAATCATTTACACAAATAATTCAAAACGATGGTTTACCTTGATCCAATTCGTCAAAGCAGCAAGAAGACAAACGTTGCGGGATGTTAAAATTTCGATTTATCTCGTCAGCCGCATACTAAATACACACAGAATATATAACAAAGGCGCGTGGCAACGATAGTTGAACAGAGTGAATTTTTGAGTCCAAAGGCCGCTACCAGGGGAGGTGGACGGCGTGAACCATCAATTTTTGCGCACATAACACTGGCTTTCTTTGTTTGATCAGCACAGCTTCACTGATGGCCAGAATTTTGGGGTTTGGGTGTCGTAGCAACACCGTGAACGACCTGGTTGGGTCGACATTGTGACCTGTCTCCAGGATGTGCTTCGCAATTGACGATGCCAGGTTTCGCGTTCCGTTGCTCCTTTGACTGTCTGTTCGATCAGCAGACTGAATCAACCATTTTGGAAGGTGTTCGGCCACACGTTGACGCGTGCACCGGTCCGTTCTGCCAAGAATTATATATAAATATTGATGTATAGCAATATATATATAATATAATAATATATATAATAATTCAGTGTATCATCTTATGTTCATTGTCATTTTTTAGCAATGTCGTGAAAGCCTTATAGTTAATCTCCCAAGTAACTTATGGGCCAAAATATTACATGCCACCTCCCCTTAAGCTTAGATGCAAGTGGGTAGATTTATTTCACTAGCAAGGTGGATGTACTCGTTTTCCGTCAGTAACTTCGAAGCACAAACAATAACTACATCTTCTCCGTGAAGCAGCTGTGATCGCAGTCCTTCTGAAAAGCTTCAGGAGATGTAAACATGCAGTAAAACTCATCAAATAGCCATGTTTCTACTTTTGAAGCTACAGTCACTTGGACGTGATATGTGTTTGGGTTGGCAATCCTTGAAGTTTACGCGTGGTTGTGAACTCTGTATTCTGATTGAGGTAATGAGAAACAGCTAACCTGGAATAATCTAAGTGTTGTTGGCAATACATAATACTACTGATACTGATCTTTTTCTATTTCAGATATCACTAGAATATTAGCTCATTATGCATTTAGGATGGGGTGAGCTTGACAGAGATCCTCAGTCGAACAGTGGAACTCTTTCTGTAATCCTGCTTTAACAAAACAAAACGCAAAAGAAGTATCTTTGTGGGGAACACAATCCCATGTTCCACAGAGCAAGCTGTATGTGAATTTCTGTTAAGAGGATGGAGCGGAAATCAACCCAATTGATAGACCTGTACAATGAACTGAATCACGCAATGCGAGTAAATTTTTAGACAGTTAGAATCATCTGCGCCTTGTAGGTGTGAGAAAATATTCAGTACGTCCGCTTCCGTGGAAACTATGGAGCCTAACACAAGTCACCGGCTATTCCAATTCTAGAAGAAGGGATTTCTTTGGCGGATTTTTATTCTTAACAGCTTGGAGAGTTGTCAATGGCATTTGTGAAGGTAATCTTTTTGTCTAGCATTAACGGTCAGACCTGAATGATTAGAAAATAGTTCCCAATTTTCCCTAGGTTTAGTCCGTTTTCTTCCGGTAGAATGTTCCAGATCGAGCTCTTATGCAAAATGACATATTTATCTTCACAATTTGAAGGAGAGTATTTGGACTAATCGATCTCCCTTCGAAGGAGAGGGGGTCGAAAATCACCATAGCTTTAACCTCAAATTGTGGCTTACACCACTCGCCACTGATATACGCTGCCACAAGTGGAGGAGAGGAATGACCGAGGTTTTTAACTGTCACAGCAAATTCTGCTGCGGAGTTGTACAATTCACTGCTGCTGGGTGGCATCGTGGAAGACACATACAATAAAATCGATGCGCTGATGATAGGACAAACTGGCTGAAGATCCATTCAAAGGTTTGTGGTTGACTCATATTAATGAGAATATGCGTTATACACATATGGAGAAAACAAACCGGGGCAGGCTGCATAACGCGAATGAATGCGGAGGTTCATATTATGAAGAACAACTTCGCACACGGATTCATAATTTCAGTTTTCAGTACATAAGGCAAAATTATCATTTGTAAAAGAACATGTAGTGAATGGTCGACAGAGTCAATAAAATTAGTTGTGTGAACAAAATTATGAATCTTGCATTTGGTCGAAGATACATTAAGTCTTGGGACTTGTGGTTCTAAGGGCTGTGATGGAAACCTACGCAAGTTGTTGTCCATGTTACACAACCGGCATGGAGTTGAATGGGACTGGAAAAAGGTAACGATATATTTACTATTCTCTTCGAGCTGACAGGAGTTCGCAGATACTTACGGATTAAATTTTAAACGGGCGTATTGATTGTGAACATTAATTTATCTGCCGTGACCAAACAGCACTGAGGTATTGTTGAACGGGTGGGACTTTGTGAACAATTTTACCGATACCGTTAAACTATCCAATTCAAAACGACTGTGTTGACCACATACTAACACTACCGAAGTATTCAGCATACTTCTACGCGAAGTACATGTGTTCTAACACTGACGTATTATCTAGACTGATGAATGCATTTTGAAAGGTACATTGTAAACGTAAAATGCATGCGTTAAACCGATATCATTTGTAAAGTTGATCAATGTTTTCCTGCGACAGAACGAGAGAGAAATCAATGAAGCAACAACATATTTGCATAATCTGACATCTCTAACGGTGGATGTAATAAAAATGTGCATATCTGTGAAGTGATTAAACAGTTTTCGTACACACTTCAGACCATCAAATACGCATTAAAAGTTGCGGATGGAATGTTTCACAGTGAAGGACAGCGAGAACTACCGTCTTAAACTGCAGCAACTAATAAACTCGCTTTAAAAAAAAATAAATCACCTTCCTTCCGAAATGTAGGTGATGTTAAACATGCAGCCGGCTGTAAACTCTAATTGTGAATCATCCATAAGCAGTCCAGATCGCCGTTTTCAGCAAACACAGATTCGATCCAAATGGGGACATTTCAAGCTAAATTGGAAATGGTGACAGAAAGGAGCTACCAATCACGGCTAACGCTTCACCACAGGAGGTACAATACACGCCTGGAGTTAAGGAATTTATATATATACTCAGTTGCAAAACCCACCCACTACATTTCATAGAATCCACTGGGCGGTTCAGCGGATTGATTACCAAAGTATTAGTCCTCATACTGTTTACGTTAGAATTTATTAGTCCATTTTAGGCATTTAAATTGTGTTACTCATAAGTAGTGTGGTGAATTACATGAATTAAAATAAACTTGTTCGCAGAAAATGTGCACTTCAGCTGGATTTGTGCCAGTTCTTACAAACGGTTCAAGATATTACAGAAGAAAGTCAACTGACAACATATAATATGATCATTGACTAAAAAACAACGAATAGCAGGTGAAAAAGCGAGGAAGCCGATGAACCAGCTGGGAACTAAGCATCCATAGATTTAGTGAAAATTATCAGGCTAACGAAATTAATAAACGAATTGGATTAATAGTATATACTGCTGAGTAGTAGGGAAATTTGGTTTTCATATAGATTGAACATCACCCACAATTGATTGCAGCTGTCGCATTCCCTAGAACTTTTCAGACGGCCCGTCCCGGGTTTAGTGTAGATTTTGGTGCATCATGTGTTTGCAGTGTTAAAATGAGACTGGATGGTTATCACAGACAATTTTTTGGCGCACGAGTTAAAATAAGGTAGCGCACAAATCAGTGAACGAAACAGTTACTTTTGAAAAATGAAGGAACAAAAAATCTCGCATTTTCAAGCGTTGTTGCATGCAAGTAATTGAAAGGAACTTAATTACAAAGCTGTTATTCATCAAGTTATAGAACCGTTCGCCGCTCAGTTAGTAGTCAGTTTACACTTGCAGATATCTGGGTGTGCTGTCCAGTACGCTGTTTGTGCGACTGAAAGGAATGACGACGTCGAATTAGGTTTTGCTCATGCTACTAATATTTGTGTCAGTCTTTATGTACAGCCTGGCCCGTATTCATAATGGATATTTTATTCTATTGCCAACCGTAAAATCTGGTTAGAGCATCTTTGTGTCACGCTAGATTTCCACATTGTGACTGAACAATCATCAATGGGCATCAAATAATGTTTCAACACTATGTTTTCATTAGGTTTCAACAAACGCAAAGCGTCCAGAATATTATTATATACAAAATCATGTTATCAGAACACGGACTGCCAAATTCGAGGTGTCAAATAAATACAGTGGTATACCGTCAGTCATAATATGTGAGTGAATGTTTGCTCTTTAATTATCAAGCTGAATCAGAAGATTACTCAACGCACTGTTGTTCTCCAGTACAAAAGATAATCCTACATTCAACTGAAACACTTATTCCACGGACACATCAGTTTTACACTTTTTGAATTGTATGCTCGGCAAAATAGGAACGCCTGATGGTAACTTCAGTCTTCAGTAAGCACGTTATAATTAGCCTGTGTTTCTTCCAGCTGAAACAACAAATGTTAAGGAATGTTCAATTTTCACAGTAGAAGTGTCTACACGCTGTCGAGAATACCGTCGTTAAGTGTATTCCTGAATTTCACGTCTTCTTATATTCCAAAATATATCACAAACGTTGTATAACGGGAACCTATTTATATTCATGTAAACCAATATAGAGCGAATAGGTAGATTGACAATTGTTGAGTGGTTTTTTCCGAAATCGTCACCTTGATTCGTGTAGTGTATTTTTTATGATGTATAACCCAAGTGACCATATATGGTGAGAATGCATTCTCGAATTTACCTCGAAAATAATAACATTCCTTCAAACCGCATGCTGAACACCACATTTTCGAATCAGTGAATCGTTAACGGAAAGAACTTGTCAGACTTTTCATACGTTTTGAAGAAATTATAAAATGTTTTACGACGGTTAACCAAAAAATGTAAATACCAGACCTGGTGAAGCCAGCATACCGTCTCAAGTGAATCTACTATACGACACAGAGTTTTCAGGCATTATACAATACACCTGAAGACATACTCTTCCAGCCTTCGAACAGCAAAATTCAGGTCAAAGAAATTTCATCACATACTTGCTTGAGCAAATCCAAGACATTTTTCTGAAAGCATTCAGTGGAGAGGTTTATTACAAGTACAAAAAAAGCGAATTTGTTAGCCAGTTCTTCGTATTCTTATATATAAACTTACTCGGAACACTTGACCTACTGTCGATAATTACCAGGGTGACAGTCCTGAACGAGGTCTCTGGTAAGGTGAGCAAAGGAATTCAAACGTGTTAGTTAATGCTTTACACAAAACCATTTTTGGGACCACCTGTAAATATTATCAAGAAGTGTATTAAACTGTGAAAAGCTAGCACTCAGGAGAAAGCCAAAGCCGATGGTGAGAAGTGTTGAGATCTGGCAGATAAGGACGTCCAGTAAGGAGCGGATATTTCATAATTCATCATCTCGTTGAGTCTACCATAGTTCAAGTAAGCGCCAAACCGGGTTTATTTTGTAATAATGTAATTCACTAGAAACCCCAAGAAGTTGGCGTAAACCGCAGCACCTGTATGACCAAATAATTCACAGGCGCACACAAAATATATAAACATGTTAATACAGATGTGACAAACTTCGAAGCATACATTATTCGTTTTTCAACGGTTCATTTGAACTACGGAGCAGGCTTAGGTGCAATGAAGTAAATTGTTAACAGCAATAAGTACTCTCTCCCAAAACCCGAAAAAGTGAGACATAAATCGAGATGTCCTCTGAACTTACCGCAAAAGTGAGTCTGCACTAAATCGTTGTACCATTGCATTTTACATAGTTTTTAGAAAGCAGTTTATGTCCCCTACTTTAGCCATGTTCGCTGCTAGAGAAGAACAAATGGCGCGTCTTACTCTAAACGGTTGCGACAAAATTAACGACAGAGTTTACATAATCAACAAATGAGAAGCGACAGTAAACAGCTGACCTGGGCAAATCGTTAAGAAAGACTGTATTGCAGTGTGTATAACGAATGTTACAATACTGTGGTGGTTGAGAGAGTGAGACGTATACCAAATGATCTCAACTCTGTAGGATTTGCCAACAGCAGAATTGCCGACACGGTACTGCGTCTCTTCTGAAGACGATAGTAAATCCTGCACAGTTTTCATGAAAGAGTATGGCAGTGCGTTTGCATGTGATACTTCATTTGTTCTCATTAGTTGTGCTCGTCGCTGTAGTTTTCTTCATGGCTGCCTGAGCCGACGTTCGACGTCGGTCACAAGGGCTCGAAATAACACGTGAAATGCCTACTGCAGTCTACAAGCTTGTGTTTTGTCACTGACACTGTTCGAATATGAATGGAACCCCGAGTGGTTCAACATAAGCCGTTCGTGTCGAATGTTATCCGCCAGAGTTATTTGGCCTCGGTGAGTGTGATGAATCAATTAAATCCGCCAACCATATCAATGTATGCATGTATTTAGACCTTTTAATTCGCCCAATTTGTAGTTACCAGCAAAATCAACCAAAGGAATGATTATTACGATAACAAGCGGCACTAATCATTAAATTCCACTGTCTTTGCGAGTATCATTACATCTGTCATAAGAACGGTTGTATAATATTGTTAGAAGGATCAACTCAACTAATTATCATTCCTAAAACTTTATTCGGTAAAATAGATCGAAAGTTTACTTTATTTATGCACTGTGACATATCCAAGAAAACTCAAACATGAAACATTGTTGTGCAGATTAGGTATATACTTAAGTTATTCCAAAGTTTCATGGTTTTTGAAGATGAACGTCTACATGAAAATATGTCAATCCAATACCACTTATCGTTATAAACCGGAAAAGACTCAATTAAAAACGTTTTGATATTGAACACCATCGAAATTTTGATGAGGTGAAATACCTAAGCAAAATGGGTATTCTAGCACCCAACGGCAAAATTTCACAAATAAATGTGTTTGGTATCCGTAATGCATGTTGTGCATATGCAGTTTATCTAACATTCATTGATCGTTAGTGTATCCGAAATGTAGCACTACTGCGCACGCCACATGATGAATTCAACGGTTTATCTGAGCGATCGATTGTCCAACTACACTCAGCTGTCTTATTTTGACAATTCACATTTTGTTGGTCGTTTCGTTAAAGACATCAATAACAAATGTAATTTTTTACTATAATGATGAAAGGCATATTTGTTATTCATCTTGCTTCACTATCAGTACCTAAACAACATCAGAAACGAAAATCTTGCAGAGCACTTTGTATGCCAGTAGAATGCATAGCTCTGAAGGTCCTGTAACCAGTCGGTGATGCATTCATCTGTACTTCCTTTATGTGATGAAATTTATTGCTCACAAGCCTCAAAGCCTGATAAATATAGCAAATTTTCATTGTAAACACTGAGATGGAAACACATTAGACATGCAGGTAACAGATAATTGAAAGCAATATATGTCATCCTCCCCAGACTCGAATCTGAGCATTCTGGATGACAGGATCAGACACCACGAACCATCCACTCATGATTTAGTTATGATCTTAAGAGTGTACGCAAAACGGATGTGTATTTTGACATAGTTGACAGGTACGAGACCGTCAATTCTACACAAAAAGTGGCATTTGTTTTCTTTTGTACAACTGACAACAGCACTCAAATATACAATGCTCTCGGTGTAATTGCATTACTTCTAACAGACAACAGCAGTAAGCTTACTTTCAAGCTTAATACTAACTACCATGTGCACGTACACACTTGAAATATTAACTAAATTGTGGTATCCTACGATGTCACCTTTAAGTTGTTTGGTATTCCGGCATGTACTCTTAACGACCATGCTGTCATTTGGAAAGCACATGTTGACATCTGCAGTGTGAAGTTGGTTAACTTATAAAAGTGTTTCTACCGAACTTATAAAACCTTCGAAGACCCTCACCAACTGATAGAACTCTTTTCCACCTTTTCTAATTGCCAAAGGAGACACAGAATACAGAATCGCCTAGGTGGACCACACTGTTAGCATTACATGCCCAGCGACATCATAATGTACATGTCCATTGTTTGGGCAGTAGTTAAAGTTGTTTCTAATATACGAATATTCCATTTGTTGTCACTTCAACAGAACAGCAAGCGAAGTTGTATGTCTAGAAACTACGCGTGAAACCTGATTAAAAACCTGATTACAAGCGAAAATTTCACAACCATAACCGCAGTGAAATGTTCGTGAATCAGTTTGTGTATTTACCTAAGTCAGTAGTCTGCAACTTTTTATTAAGAGAATCCTAGTACGAGTTAGCACTTTCATCAGGCTATAACAACCGGTCTGTTATGTAGGTAGTGCTCAAGTGTGGTTTTGGTAAGCCCTGATACCAACTGCGGCATGAATTCAAACAAAACAGAAGTTCAATAGATTCCAAGATACGAGACAGCAGCATGGATAGAAACAACCCCGATTTAATGGGGAATCGGAATAATGAGGTTTGGCAAAGACAATACGGACGGTATGGTTTTACGGTGAACTACCTAGAGGAAGTAAGAAATAAGATATTTGAACAGTAATCATTTCATGATGTCACTGATTATCCATTGCGGCGTAATTAAAAGTAAGCAGCCCGTTCCATGTATGTCAAAGAAGTGAACTTATATTTAGGGTGAATCAACAATTGGGAGTTATACTAGCCAGAAAGTTTGAATGTTTGCGAAGAATTATTAGGTAAGTTGTATAGTTGTTTTATCTACAAACTTTTGCTGTAGAAGGTCTTCAATTTGAAATGTTAATCTGGTGGATGTGTATGAAATGAGTATTGTGTTACGTTGACGTGAGTAACGTATTTCATTTCTTAAACTTCCATCCGTACAAGCCAGTTGTATAGAAAGCTGACAGTGACTTATATGAGAACCCTAACATTAAAAAACCAGCCAGTTTCATGATTGATTTGAGAAGGCGAGGCTGGTTTACACGGGTGTTTGACGTTATGACGTCTGGTCATATACAAGCGAACTTATAGTATATTTATGTATGTATTTATACCTCCGTGAACAGGAGAAAGAACAGTTAAAAAAGCAGACTGTTTGTTAAGGTCTTCTACTTGGCTGGTAAAATTATACAGCACGACTGGAGAATTAATAGTCAACAAATAGGGGGGAGTTAAACTATCAGTCAGCCGTAGTGAGTCTAGTCAGTTGCATTGAAATTTTAATAAGTACCCGAAAATGTGCCCACAATTTTCGTCTAGAAAGAAAGGTGGACGTTAAAAAACGTCAAGGACATTACATAAATTCTTAATTTTGTAAGATAATGAATCATATTCCGTATGTTTGTTTGCAATATCTCGGATACATTCACCTCACTGTGTATATTTGAGAATAAAGACATATAGCTGAACGGGTGTTCTTCGATAATTCACCTTCAGGCCGGTACAATAATATAAGTTGTTAGAGTTAGGTCCAGATATCGATCAGAATTATCACAGAAAAATTAGGTAACTCAACAGTGATTTGGCAATAGCTTGATTGGTCGGTTACGTCGCGCTTGTCCATTGGTTTGACCAAGCAGGATGGCCATCGATCCGATGGATTTATGGTCACAGTAGGTGCAACGTCTGAAGTTGTATGTTTCACTACATTTAAATGGACACATTACAAAGTAGTGCGTGCACAACGTTAGTAATTTCAGTATTCTTTCCATCGACAGAATCTGTTGTATATATTAAATAGGCTGTCTGAAATTTCCACAGAAGTCTTACTTACCTGTGATCGGATCGGTTGAATTGCGCTAATATTGTAAGATGCGATCGAAACTAAAGAGTGCCGACAGATTGAATTTGTATTGTGTAACACAACCTACGGCAATTTTACGAGCGCCATCATGATTTTCGTTTGTGTGAGTTGTGTGCACGGCTTATTTGGTTTCTGAATCATGCTTGCTCATGTTGTTTTCCACAGAACTATCGCCGGAACCCCTACTTCAGTGGAACGCTGTCCCCATGTGTCTGCACATCGCGCAGTTGGTTGACATATTTCAAAGGTAAATAAAACCAGAACAATGTATACAAAACACATACAAATTTTACGCTACTGCAGCAATCCCTAGTGCTAAAGTCGTAGTTTGAGGACAAATCAGTCATAGTACCACACATATCGTTAACCAGTTCGTTTGTGCTTGTGTACGATTCACTCTGTGATGCCGAAATTGAACACATCTGAAAAATATATTGCCAGTCACAATTCGAATGTTTCGTGATGCTCTTGGTACAATTAGAGTCACCTTTGCTACTAAAGAATTGTATATAAGACTATCGATATTGAACCTACCCTTTTATTACGCGCCCCGTCGGTTTTCCTAAAACTGAGAAGGAGAATGACACTTGAAAAGGCGGTTTATTGGAAAAGCTAGTTCGTGTTAGGTCCCAGGGCTGTTTAGCATATAGGAAGAAACGATTATCGAACTTGATGAACAAGACGCAGAGCAAACCCGAAAGTCAATATCTGTTAATATCTGTGGTGTATTTTTGCTATACAGCGTTAAAAAAATGAAGGCGTTTCACTAGACTACAAATTTTTAAAAAAAATATAAAACCCACGGTGATGATCTTGTCTGCAGTCACCGTGGAC
The DNA here is from genome assembly GCA_014338405.1 of Paragonimus skrjabini miyazakii. Lineage (NCBI taxonomy): Eukaryota > Metazoa > Platyhelminthes > Trematoda > Plagiorchiida > Troglotrematidae > Paragonimus > Paragonimus skrjabini miyazakii. The sequence goes on from JTDE01000352.1 coordinate 38,926, forward strand.
ACCAGTGAGACTGTATCTCACTCCCGCAGTTCAACATTACATTAGAATTAACCTAACACAGGCAGAAACATGTGTGGAAATTCTTCGATGTGATAAAATCATAATTTATAAGTTGAGTGTAACAATATATAGCCGGTCGCAAGAGGGCCAGGAATAAGAAGATACGGTAAGCACTGTAAAGTAACCCAACACCTCCCCTCCATACTATGTATTATATATCGAGCAAACGCACAAATGATAGGTGAATTCTGATGAACTAGTGGAACTCGGATATGACCAACACGATCTCGTTATGAATTCGCAAACATGCATTAAAGAATTGTATGCAAGTTGTATAATTTATAAAGCAAAACTGAACGCATTAGAAAGTGAATTCGAACTTTAACTCGTATTTTCTTGAGTATGAAAGGTAACATCACGCTCATCTTAGAATGTTGTTCGGCGTTGCGTACCTAATTGTTGTTTAAACTTATAAAATACTTCATTTCCCGGTTTTCTCGGAGCCGCTGGTCATTTCATGGGAACGTACATTTGTATGTTTGGTTTGTTTATTTTGAAAACCCTACTACTAAGCCGTGCAAGTAGGTGATTTAAAGATGAACAGATATGCTGACGCGTTTGAAACTCGCGTAGCTGACTGGTAGCTTGCTGAAATTTAAGCAGAGAACTCCCACCTAAAAAAATACTTATTAAAAAGTGATTGCAGGCTGTTCGACAAGTTGTTCGTTTATTGCATGAATACTGTATATTCATGAAGCTGACTATCCGCTTGAGATTACGACAATATCCACAATGTACCTGTAACTGAATTACGGAAATTATTGTATTTTAAGTCGACACTAAATAAACGAGCACTGTCCACTAATAGAAAAGATATTCGGTGATGAAAATGAAACAAATGACAAACGGTGCAACGTGCATAATTATAAACTGACCTCACTAAAGATCACGGATTTCCACCGCGCAAAATTAGCATCTTCAATAATCAGTCAAACCTTTCTGCGTGAATATGCTTTGGGGATTGATATCGCTAGATTGGAACAACCAGTGTAATAGCAAACGGTTGGGGTTGTTGCAGCTGGACTAGCTGAGATTAAAAGTACACTTTTCTCGTTCAACTACAAGATATAACAGGCTTTCCTACAGCGGTCGCAACGGATTATTCAAGTATTCCCCATTTACAACTTACTGCATGGAGTTTCAGTGGTTTTGGCCAGGGTTTTGTCGAATAGTCAACATGCTGCGTTCTGGTTAGACCCACAAATACAAACCTGAGCAAAAAAGAGTTTATACTTATGCAACCACTCGCGGAGTAACGTATCATAACAGAAAGTATGTGGATATTTAGAAGGCCTCATTATTGATATCAATGCCACCAGCTGATTAAGTTTCGATGAGTTATATGCCGTTCCTTATTACTAAGTGAGTCTGTCAATCGACTCAACAGTTGCATATTCAAATCTGCCCGTCCGAATGATTGACTATCCAACCAACATCTTGCTATTTAGTTCTTGTCCACAAATTTATTGAGGATGGCGGAAAACGTTGAAACTGTTTCTATAACTGACATGCAAAATCGTTTCTGCTGACATGTCTGACGACTGCTCTCTGTTAAAAAGTCTCTGCGTCGCTAGATATCACACTATGCATCAAGGCGTTACCCCCTAGCATTGACGAACCTGTATTACATATCCACAATTGGCTATGTTAATTATTAAATAAAATGCTCAGGAGATGATCTTCCAACGCAAAATTATCGTGCGTACTATGCCGTATAACACATTCTAACGGATACATTGCCGGTGATATGCAGAATAGATCATGAAAATGTACTGAGACGATAGTTTTATTGTAGAACATTGTAATGTCACCATATTTTTTGGTTTCTACTTTGATATTTTTACCGTGTGGAGTCGAGTAGTAAGCTTCCAATTTGAAAGCAAACCTTCAAGTTTTCATTTCAAGTTCACTTGTCTCCTGTTGGCAAAAGCCTCAAATGCTTATATGTTAGACCTTTTAATTTCAGTTGAATACGCACCGTTTCTCAAATACAGACGTATGAAAGATTGAAAACATTCCAGAGGATACGCGCATATTATCTACAAATTAATACGAGATGAACTAGCGAGCTTTTGAGAAAGCATTTTTCGATTATCTGGTTAAGCGGAGGATTATAAAGTTTTCCTTTTTTGAACAACCTATTGAAATCCGTATTTCAGATCTTGCGAATGTAAGTTTACAGCTTGTAAAAATGAGGCTAATGTTCATGTAATTATGCATTCGAGTACGCAAAACTTTGTTACTTCTTCAGTCTTTCAAATCTATTAGCTGCCAAGTTCATACAGAAACATTCCACCACACTGAGACAGATGAGTTTGCTGAAGTACGTGTAACCAGCTACTATTATATGCGATTCTTATAACTGATTGTTCATTACGAAAACAATTATCGTCAAGGAGCAATTTTTGCGAAATTCGAAAGCAGGTTGTCTGCTGAAGTATATGTATAAATACGCAGTGAACGGTTTGGTGAATATTCTCTTTTTCTATCTGTAAACGTGCGCCATTGGAATTTATGAAATATCCGTTTTAATGCACTTCTGTTGGTCAACTCTATGATGTACCAGTAGAGCATGATTATAAATAGTGACAACAAATGTTGACATTAAATTGAAATGTAGTCCGACTCAATGCAATAATTGTCAACATAAATCTTACATGACGTTCATGCTAATAAACGTTTGCTCACTGGAAGTATATGGCATACATTGAGTCACGGTGTGTTCGCTGACCAAGAAAAACGCTGTTTAGCAGGGATTACTTTTAACAAAAATGTTAGCACACGAAAAAACAAGAAGTTTATAAAATAGGATGTTGTAAAACATGAAAGTGTCTTGCGAAACAACTTACATGTTTTTAGAGCTAACAAATTTTCGTTGGCGTTGAAAGACTCTCGACGCATGCTAAAATGTGTGAACAGGAGTGCTAACAATTAGTTGGGACATGCATGTATTGCCAACACTTAATAATTGAACACATATTCTGTTGTCTTCCCCATAGTTGTCGGTAAATTCCCCCTAAACATGGCTGCCAATATTAACAACTGTCTTGTTCTTAATGCGAACAGAGAGGTGAGATTCAGAACATATACTTCCAGATTAAAAGGGGACAGAGAGAGTAGATCAGATGATCTCGCCAAAGGGCCCCCAAGCAATGCTCACCTCTATTAATTCGGCGTTCACTTGTCTACCAAGGCAAACTTTGCATCAAAAACTGCTGTATACTAAAGAAAGCATGAATAAAGTTGTTTTATGAAACGTGTCCCCCCACGCCACGCAGAATAACTTAAAACAACGTAAAAATGTTCATCTCAATGAGCATGTTCGGATAACAGTCCGTCAGACATTTTCGTTAACATCCTTATCCACAATCGAAAGTCAATTTTGACGTTAACTGCCATCGTATGTCCAGTTCGCTTCAAGGAAACATCATATCAAAATTATGTCATTCCATGATCTCTTTCCTAATCATGCTAATGCAATTGCTAGAAAATATTGAAAACTTGAAGTCTGTTATTCATCTCAGCGCAATAGTCCTACTGGCTAAACATTTCACTAGTAAAATTCACCGTATATTCGACCCCACCCATATGTTTCCTTTGACGTAGTCGAATTGACGATCATGTAGTACTCTCCATATTTTCTCTACGTACCTTAAACGTCAGTACCGCAAGTATTTACCTTTCCCCGCTTAACCATTTCGCCCTGTTAGATAGGTGCGTCTGTCTGACACCACAAACCCAACTTTGATCCAATGAGTGGTCGGTGGTTTGAGTTAGAGTTGAACAGTCTTCAACTCGTCATGGGTGTCTTGAAGTGTGAGAAAGCTTCAGTTCAACCTGTAGAAATTGGCACTAATTACTGAGTCGTAAAGCAGTAATTGGGGAGTGTATTCAAGATAATTGTAATTTCATGTAAATGCGGTTCAGTTAATGTGGGTTTATTCTGTTGTAAAACTGTATAACACAACAAGTTTCGCTCTATCTTTATAATTGACCTAACAGGATTCATCGATTTGATGGGTCATTTGAGCGCGTGAACGATAACACTTTTCCCACGGCTGTATTATTTCTTGTTGGACAATGTACGTTAATAAAGCACCATATCACCAAAAAGATACGTTGCATGCTGGTGGGAATCAAGATTAAAGCATGCAAACCATTTTGAACAAAGTCACTACCGCACCATATTTGAAAACCCACATACAGCTTTTTGGTAAACGAATGGGATGGTTGTCAGCCGTTAAACCTGAAGGAAGAATTTGTGTCCTGCTGACAAAGAACTTTATGGTGGAATGGGCCAGGCTCTGGATTAAGGTGGTAGGTGTGGAAATTCTCCGAATCCTATTACTGAAGTAACGATATCGTTACGAGAAAGATAAATGGCGACCGGGTATCCAGGTGTAAAAGTGGTAGATGATTACCTCTCAACAGTTCTCGTGGCCTATTCTGCTGATAGTCAGTTCTGCGTTAAACGGACTGTGCCCCGATATATCGTCGGCTAGACACGCGGAGGTTTAAAATATAATGAAAGTTGCCGCTTGCAGAAAATGAGGGTCGTTTTCACGAACTGAGTCAAATGAGACCTCAGTTTGCTACTCAAATGCCCCTTGGTGGTATGTAACAGTGAATACGGAAGTTGAAGTGGATGGTTCCACACAGACCAGCTAGTCTATCTCAAAGGCTTTTCAAGAAATCTGACTTTATATCAATAACCTTGGGTATATCAACACGTTTAGCATGATGTTTTTCTATGTACCAGACGGTTAGGTGTTTGTTAGGACTAGCCAATTTGCGAGGCAGTCTCTGACAAGAAGCGAAAATGCGAGATCGAACAATTCATCCTAGTGAAGACAATGATGCAAGACCCTAAGTTCTTCTGAATGGGAATTGGGGAATTAGGTTTTCATCTTGGAGGAACACAGCAGTGGTTACTGTGCTTTAAAGGTTGATCAGCGCAGGTGGGCATACCAATCAAAGCCTGTGAGCCCCTTGAATTATGTATCGAACAAGCTTATTAGCGTAGCGTACCACAGTTCTAAAATCCGCAGGCATATACTAATCGTGACAACCGAATGAACTTCATAACGAATGATAGATAGACTGTTGTCTTATTTGCGTAGTATTATGCCCATAGCGAGGCTCGTGGGTGGTGATAGATGCCATCGAGAGCTGAGGGTAAACGATTGTTAAAATCGTGAGAAAACATGGCAAACAAGTGAGCTCGCAGAGGGTTGAAACAAAAACTGCATACATCTCTCATTCCGTTTTGTCGAAAGAACTTCTCAGTGAGCTGGACTTCAGTCAGCAAACCGCAGAGTGATCATTGAGGTGTAACTAACACTCAAAAGGTTGAGAAACACCCCACAAATACAACCACCAACACATATCTGAGAAGATCCTAGCTTTGCAAATTAGTGGAAAGATCAATAATTTTCTTCTGAATACAGGATGAGCATGCAACTGGTCACTGAAACTAAACAACTGGGTTGTAAATCCGAAGGAAGGTGACACCAGGTGGTGACACATTTTTTGTTGGAAGTATAAACTTGTTGTGATAAAAAAGCTGGACATACAAATCATTAGAAATTAAGTGAAATATAGAAACGCGTGGTATAAATTTAACCGAACCTCAACTCCTGAAAAAAGACGTAGAACTGTCTGCATGATCTCAGTAAACGAAGTAGCAAAAATAGCATGCCAACAAAATTACCAATGATAACGGGCGTGGAATTAACTGTGAAGTAAAATGGCTGAAGTGATGGAACAAATAAAACGGATAGGCCGGCTGGATATTTCACAGACCAAAGGTGTAGTGCTGTTAATAAACGTTTCCCGTGTAGCCTGAAGAGAACGTTGATAACGCTGGTGTATACGCCGACCTGCGGAAACACAGTCGTGCTGTCAAAAACCCACTGGTGATAAATTTTGCATGGAAAATGCCGCCTTATTAACACAATACACTATGCTTTTGCGAACTTCCAATACTTTACAGTGTTGCCGCACCGTTAACCTGCCACCACGCTTTGACTTGGAAATAAATCCCTTGAAAATATTTGCTGCTGCTGCTGCTGCATTGCAGAGTGGTTCGTTGGTGGCGTTTTACTGCTCAAAATATGTCTGGCTAAATGTCGGACATCTGAGCCGTTCTCAGAAAAAGTTCACACAATCGTGTCAGTCTTGTTGTTTAGAAGGTGAACTCCATAGGAATGGAGGTGAAGCGCCAAAAAATGGAGGAAAGCAATATAATGCAGGCAATTTAAAATAAGTACAGACACAACAAACTGAGGGAAACGTCCAAGCGGATAATACTGAGTTTTCCAGTGGTAGTTACCTGCCGTTAACACAATATCCAAAATTCGTATTCACAAATCCACCAACAGCTGTCTCTTTCCATTTTATTTTGAAAGTTACGCAATACATTAAGAAATTCAAAAACGACACAATGGGTATCTTTGGCTGAATACCAAAGTCCCAGATTTTTGATAATTTTAGTGTGGCAGCGAAATTTCACTGCGTGCACCTATGTACTCTTCATCAGAAGATATATGTTTAACACAAAGTTATAACTATCATGGAGATGTGAAGCCAGATTGCGTTTGTGACGAGTACAGTACTAGTTTTACACTTGTTGCTCGTACAAAGTGGCAGACGTGTCGAAAGCTGGGAGGAAATAGTAGTGTGCAAGGTGAAGAAGCAGAAAGATATTAACGGAGATAATTGAACTTACGCCAATGCACCCAGAGATCCGTAATACAACCGTCATTGACTTCTATCAGACAGCGTCTTCAACAAGTCATTCATTATCTTTCGGATCCCGGTCATGAAGGCGGAAACGCTCTAAAATAGCAAGCTTATGTCTCGCTATCTTAACACCTGGAGTTCAAGTCATTCGCTGGTCATCAGGCCCAGCTGTCACTTCACTAATCGGATACTAGGCAAATTTTGGCAGGCAGTGACTTGGCGGTCTCAAAAGGTGGTCAGGCAGAAATACTTATGAGGCAAGATCGTAAAGCTCAAGGGTGAACAGAAGTATTCTGTCTCCAAGGTATGTGGATGAACTAGATCAGTGCCAGTCTAGTGTTCCCACCGCGCGTCGCTAATGATTAAGAAACGCTGACGGTCGGAAATGGCACTCGGTAAACATACTCTGCGTGGATAATACAGGTTTTTCAGCTGTAAAATAGGATCGCCATTCTAGTAGCCTTATATACTCGATAGGATAAGACAATGCGGACTTTACAGAGCCTAAAACATAAGATTTATTACCTCTAGCGCGTATGTAGCTCTTCAGGTACACAGACTCATCTACATCCAACAGTTCATTACAAAGGGTAAGGACGAGTGCACAGTCCTGGTAACCCTTTAACAGCACTCTGCTCCAAGAGGAGTGCAAAATCCAAACCAAACTCACAAACTGAAACCTGTGCTCTGTCTAAGATGTTCTGGGGTCCCTATGTACCCCCAAGAGGTTACGGCGATGTCTTCTGCATACTTTGTATCCTAATGTCAAGTGTATGAGTGTGGTTCCATAACATCATATTTGAAGTCTATCTAAGCACACCTTAGGTTTCGTTCATTCCAAAGTTGAATCAAAAATGTGAGGTTAAGTAATCTTCTCGCACCCAGCTAATGGTGTTAAAGGTCAATGATACTTTGTCATAAGCTCCAACGCTGCCAGAGGTATGACGGTTAAATGCTCTCAGGATGTTCACGCGCTTGTCGTGCACACTCTTCCGTGATAGGCAGTCCAATAGAGGAGAGCTGTTCTAATGGAAAAACTGTTGGACTTCTATAGTAATCACAAACATTGTGCAGTTGGCAGAGTATGAATAAGTGACAGTTGCGCAAACGTGAAATCCAGCTTGCTCCCGCATTCAGGTTTTTCGTGAATTTCGCCTATTCCGCGAAATAAAATGGTTGCCAGCAACTCATGAATAGGGCAATTCACCCTGTGATTTACAAATGAAGTGCTTGAGATCCTGTTAAAAACAACGGCAATGTTAGCAAAACCGCAGTATTTTGATGTAACTTCATTGATCAGGAGTTTTCGGAGAAAAACCCTCAGTTCTTTGACTAAGGCTAGATTGTCATTCCTTAAACGTAGCTGGGGCGAGTTACTCAGGGCCACTTGTTTTGTTAGGTGTCCGCAACCTGGTTACGTGATGAAGTGTTGTTTATAAGGGCGTAGAAATGTCAACAGGCTAAAGAACACAGGCAGGGTCTGAAAACGTCATCAATAGTTCGGGTGGCCAGTTGAATTGTTAGCAGAAGTGCTCAGTCCCAGACATCGTTGTAGATTATGTATAGCCCTATCATTGACCATGCTCATATCTAGCTTCCTGTTATCCGTTGGTCGAATGAGATGAAACTGCTTTTAAAGGATTCCTGGTAGCAGCTGCCTGTGTTATCTCTACCACGAGTTGTATCTATCAAGTCTGGCGACCCTCAAGTATTAATTTTCGGATTTCCTAGCGAACTAAATTTTATTCGCTGCCAGATAGCTTATTCCTTTAGGTGTTAAAAATTTCTAGTACTTACATAGACATTTGACAGTTGGCAGCTGAACAAGCAGTAGTAACACAAGGTAGTACTAGACCTGTGCAATGCAAGTTGCTTGTGTCCAACCTGCTTCATCGTTGTCTGGTGTATAGAGTCCTGATGAGTGCAGACTACTTGTATTGTTGCTCAGTTAGATACGTCATCTTATGGCGGAAGACGAATTGGATACTTACCAAGGCGCATAGCGCACTTATTATATACAAGTGCGCACAGGTATTCCAGTTTAAATTGTTGTCTTGGAACCAGTCACACCACCGATAGCTGACGTTCATATGGTCAGTCTGTGTCAGCTATTGATTCAACGATAGAGACAATCAGGTGATGGGCTGACGTCTAAAACGTTATCATTAAGTACTTGCTAGAAATAAACTATTATCAGCACACAACCGCAACTAACGTTCACGACTGTCTGTTCCCTGAGTGCCCGAAGAGTGCAGACCACTTACATCATACTGGTTAGAGCTTATTTTGCCTACCTTAGCGTGCAAGTCACCACCCAGCGCTACAATGTCCAGGTGTTATGCGGTGTGCAGAGAGTTGGTATTTTGATGAAAAAACCTTGTGTTGACCGTATTTGAACAACATTCTGTGGGAGCATATGTCGCTACAGCAAACCGACAACGTTTGTAGTGGACGTCTCTCGACGCGCTAACCGAAAATTGGAGTCCGACAGTGCAGCAACGGCTGTTGGTGGGAACCCAGTCAGGCAGCCCCTCTTCTGCGCATGCACTTAGGACAGTTTCAACATCGTCTTAATCAGAGGCTTTAACCACAGGGTCCTCAGGAATCTACATATCGTCCAGGCGTAGTAAAGTAGCTCACGTAGGATGAGGTTGTAGCAGAGCAACAAATATCAGTGGCGAAGGTCTCCAAAGTACATGTAAGTGATGATTGCTGACTTATTCGCATATTTTAATATCAAAGATGTCAAGCTTGAATAATGTTCGGCAGAGATTACGGATTCATTTTTGTCAATATTATTTGACGTAAAGTCCTTTTGGCTGTGACTTCCGTAGCTAGCAGCATACGAGGCGAGTCCCTCGTATGGTGGCGAAAACAAAGTCAAGGACACCACTCAATTGGCTAGTTACCAAAAGAGAGGAAACTGAGGATGGTTGGTTAGGTGTTAGGGATCGTGATAGGGGAGGAAAGCCGAATGCTACCATCTTCGCTAGCACGTTGCGACTGAAGCACAAGATAAACTTTCTAATAAACATACGTTCCTAGATACGTAGTAGTGGGGCGATGAATATTTCTCAGTTACTCAGGCCAAAGAAGGAGTTGGTTTGACAAGGCCCATCCGGAACTTTTTATTCGGAAGATAGCTAACTCATGTGGCAGCGGGACGATGTACGTTGTACACTGTCCGTGGAAGCCAGTGACTAGTAACGGTTAAGTTCAAACGCACTTTGGATATATTCCATCCATCCAGATTGTCCGCAGCAGCCTGTATAAAGTTGTGACAGTAACATAGCATGAGTTCAATAATTCACATTAATCATTGTTACCATTACTACAATGGTGTTCTGTTTCCAGAATATTCTACATGATGATGATTACACACGGGTGGTTGGAACCCGTTGCTAGACACCAGGGTATGAGATGAAACGATCACCTACCATAGTTCTTGAGTGACTTGGCTGTGGACTTATGCCAAGTAGCGCGTTTGGTTGAAATTATATGTGTCAGATAAACAAGATGTTCCAGTTTGTACGTACGGATTAGTTGGATAAATGCAATCGTCAACATGAACTTCTCTACTACCTTCCTGAATGTAACGGTTATTTTTGAGTGTTCACGATATAATGGTAACAACATTCTACTTTCAGCTTACAAAAACTACACAATGTACTGTTTAGCTGTAACTGAATGTTAGTTATCCGGAAGCATTTCGAGAAACAGCTCATAGGGCATCTGTAATCGTAAAAATACAACTCGGCAAATTGCAGCGAAAATCTTATTGTATGTTAGATTTTACGGCACATTGTCGTTGAAACCGACAAGTTTTGAAGCGCTCTTGAATGTCGGAGCAAGTCATGGAGTAAAAACTGAATTAGGGTTTGCGTGAAACGTTTTATATGGCTAACTTGAGCCTATCTAGATGTAAGCGACGTGCGAAGATCAGTATAATTCATAAAATTAAAGTTTGTCGTTTTATGTTACCCCCTAGCAACTTGAAGGGTAGGCTCTGTGTTACGCAGGTGTACCAGCTATCTCTAAGATTCGGCTGTGAACCAGCTAACGTGTTGCTCAATTATGACGACGTACCTGGTAGAGCGCTTGCCGCGTTGGGGCATGGTGTTTCTGACGCTGTCTCGATAAGAGACAGTAATTATCGTGTTAATTTTTGACTAGAACTTCCTAGACAGGCCGAAATCTCCCACCGCATTAAACTTGCTAGAGGATACTTTAAATTATTGAGGGGTCGTTGGGGATTTCGTTAATTTCAAGTTAAACACCACTCGGGGATTTCGACCTATCTCGGCAGTCCTAATCGAAGAGTTATCGACTTTGATTAACAGGACAGTTACTCTGTCTCCAATCAAGGATAAATAAGGATCACTGCGTACTGCACGTTTCAACGTCGTCTTAGCCGTAGGAACAACAAAACTGAAGGCAATATGAAAGTATTAGTCAATAATGTGTTATGCAACGGTTTGGATAAATGGCTCTTATGCAGCACGCGAATGGAAAATTTGTGATGCAAAGGTCTTTTTAAACCTGAGAACACAGACAGTGAAATCATGGAAAGCTGCACGTTCAGAAAAATCAACGAATTTAAAATTTTCAAGGTTAATACACCTCTTGCTACACGATAATTCACTAAAATAAAGTCTTCTCGGTTATTGCTTCTCAAGCGGAGAAAGCCCAGCGCACGGGTGTATAAAACTGAAGCTGGTAAAAAAGCTATAGTTCCGGATAATATTTCGCACAATGGACAAGGACAGAGCTGGCATATTCGTTAACGGTTTTCTCGAAATAAATCAGCTCTGCGTGGTGTTATTTCTATCACAATCGAAAAAATCCAATCCCAACTATCTTTCACCTGGTTCAGGTGGGCGTAAAACATTGTACTGTAGAAGAGAGCCGACTTCAACGGCAGATTCATCCGTATATTATTCGGTTAATTGTAAAAACAAATATGCAACGGTATTTTGGTAAGATGCGGTGTTTTTGTTCAAAACTACGATACGATAGTTTAAAGCTGCGCCATCATATCGGTCAAGAATTTTGTTTGTATAGTTTCAATCTTATCTGTCAGCATCTAAGGATAATTAACTGATTAATGTGATGTACATGCCGTAAAATGTAATGCTATACACGTCGGTTTAGTTTGTAGAATTTGTACCACGTTTTCGGAACTGCACTCGGAATCTGATCTTTAGGCTATTGTTCATTTTACAGTGCAAACGTATAATTGATCCCTGTCAATTATAGGAATTTATATAATGTGATGCACTTGAATAACTAGCATGTTTCAGTTCAGGTAAGCATGTTGAGAAGGCACTCAACATTTCATCTATCTGTGTAGGGTAGTAGCAGAAGAAAAGGATCTTAGTTCAATACTTAATGCTACGTGGGCCGAACCAGTAGATCGTGCGTCAGCTGAGGAAAAGGAAACACCGTTATTGCATTAACCTACCTAGACAGTAACGTATATATGTCAGACTGCTGGTTAGTAGTTACCAAACGGAACAAAACAGATAAATCTTCTGTTTGGGAGTGTACTACCGTAAACATTCCCTTAAACTTGTTTGTGCAACTAACAGTCTGTTTTTATTATGTTGCCATGCATCCCTAGTTCACAATACAGTTGCATTGTTTTCACCCTCATTGTAAATGAAAAGAACTTTTGGTTTGCGTGCAACAAGTAACAAATACGCAGTTTCTGGTGGTCTGCAATAGTGAGGTTAAATTTTGATTTGTTGTGATAAGCACATTATGAACATCACTTGTTATAAATCTTACGGACAAACGTAACAGTGCCACTTAAGAGTAGACGACGTTAACATTGATGTTGAATAGGCTAAAACCAAAAGCAATTGAGAGCAAACCTAATCCCTGAAGCACAGGGAACACAGTAGCGTGTAATATATGTTATTTATTTAAAATCAACCAAACCCCGAAGTTCTAGATGTAAACTTTCTCCTAGTGAGTAACTTTATCATAATGTTCTGCAGTACTTGTAAAGGATAGGTGGTGTTTAAAATATTTGTATATTAGTGTTATTGACACTTTGGAGGTATGCTGATTAACAGATAGGTCTACTGTAAAAAGCTGACAAGACCACAATACATGCTTTTTGGGTATGCTATAGCTTACGGGTCCATGTTAATCTTAGAAAGAAGAGCGAAATAAATGTCTGTTGAATAATCAACCCCACACAGGTTCACTATCACGTGGACAATTCTATTAGCATAATAAGCAAAAGTCACTGCATTTAGAAGAGGATGAATATTTCATATAGTCTAAAAACAAAAGGAATTCCAGCATAGTTGTCAGCTGGATGTAGTGTCAGCGAATTGACTCTAATGATCTGAAGTGATCTCCACAGATATGACAAATGTATGCTAGTGGTAGTTTCTTCCACTGATTGTTACAAATAAGTGAAAGTAAACCATTGGATCGAGTGAGTCTGTTTGCCTGAGGAAAGTGCAGCTTGCTATATAACTATCACCGGATGATCTACAAGTAGTTCGTAATGAACGTAATGTACAAGTGGTAATTTCAGCATACCATAGTGAGTCAATCATTCATCTTGACCGAAGTCTGTCAGCTCGGCGTACACGTGAATATTTAAACTTATATTCACGTGTGAACATTATACCGGTACCAATGCTTACTAACTTTGACTTAAGCGGGTAAACCATCTAGATCAGGCTAGTTTACCTGTTCTAATGTAGCGTGACCATCCCGTTAACTGCTAAACAATTATTAAAAACGAGGTTGTCAATTGCTCTGTGGAATTATATCAAACGTCATTCAGTGAGCAAATTGCCAGTCAAAATATGTCTTCAATAAAAATTTAATAACGCTTCACGACAATCCCAATTAGTGCGAGTGACGGCCTCATGGGAAGCTTGCGTCAGTGAGTGAAACAGTTGCATGACAATTACGTTGAGGAAGACGACATGCTTAGTAGTAGATTTGATTAGAATATGTATTTACTATATCCGCATAAATCATGCATTCTGGCTGCTTTACTATTGGCAAACCCTTCTTAACCTTGAACTAAGAACACGAAAATTCCAATCGTCTACGCTTTTCCTATGCAAATTCATTATCACACAAATACATTTCTAGTGGCAATTCAATTGAAATCCACTGTAGCCAAGAAATGCAGGGTGACACCACCAACAGTGCTATCCTCTGAGTTTACGATCGTTCCACAAGTGCAATATCCACTCGAAGACCAAACGTCTATATCACGAAACTGGTAACGTGATATGTGACATGACGACATCACAACAGGTGACACCCTCACGCGGTCGACGTGAAAAATGTTTCGGTCTGGCTGAGCCATATTTTAAAGTAAACTAATGCGTTATAATACTTCAGTTTGTTATTGTGATGAAAAGGTCATACGAAATTTCTGCCGTGGTTGCTGTCTACGTTATGCTTTGTTATTGTGGAAGTTGGATAAAACTGAATGGTGAATAAAGTCAGTACAACTACATACATGACACACAAGTAGCAGCGTACCAAATAGCAAAACCGATAGTAAAACAATAATCAAATAACACAACTTAGTGAAACCCGAGTAATACAACAGGAATCATTCTGAATGTGGTTGAAGTGAAGGACGGATAGAGAGAGGAGAGAACAGTGCCTGATCTGTAACTTGATTGTCGGATGAAGTTGTATAAGCGTTCAAAGAATTGATAGTTCCAGATGCGTACATGTCAATAAGTGTATTGGGGATGTGGTGATGGGTTTATCACGGTGGTTTGGTTAACTGAGTAACGCCCTGTCAGTTACGGACAAGTTCATTCAACTCTCAACGAATTCAAAATGTTTTAATTTTGCACTTTGTACGGAGAACTGTAACATCATAATTGAACGTGGTAAAGTAATGTAAACACTGTGTTTAGCCACCTTACATAAGTCTTGAATGGCAGTTAAAATCAACTTTGTGTCCGGAAAAATCATGTGATTTTGCGTGGGCTTTCAATTGAATAATTTACCTTGGCGTTCTTCTACGACTTCAACGATTTTCTCCAATCCAAGCGGCTTCCACTTTTCTCAACACTTCATTTCCAAGAAAGTCTATTTTGGTGAGTAGTACAGATATTTGCTAACAAATGTTAATAGTTGTTAACATCCAACAATAATTAGCAACTAAATTCCTGTGACAACAATAGAAATCCTTAAGATACAACTGCCCCAAAACTGGATAGCTGTCGTGACAAAGGAATTATGGATAGCAGCGAATGTATTTTGATGTTCAACAATGTAATTTTGAACGATTCGTATTTTTGGCTAAATCCAAACTGAACACAAACATGTTCGGTGTATGTAAAAAACGGCAATTGTGATCAAAACCCATTGGTAATAGCACTCCTCAGTCCAACACTTAGTGTAAACTGTACAGGCTTCACAATCGCATGTGCATGGTCGTGTAGATTTCCAATTCGAACCGCCAAAAACTGATCAGACGGTTTAATGACATTTCTAAAGCATTTATGCATTCACTTTTTATAAAAGCTTTAATTGATACCCTATAGCTTATGAATGGATTAGAAGTAACAGGTCTGGAAAAAGCTCGTTATTTTCCGGATGTTTAGATTCGTCAACGTTCAACACAGGAGACGATAAGTTTCACTTGTGACCCCATTTCACTTTACAACTCCCGTTTACTCACCCGAAGGAGGACTAAAACCAACTCTTCCATAAGAAAATGTTTACAATTAGATTTTCGAAAATCCGATGACGGTGTAGTGGTTTCTCCACTGCAGCTCAGTCTGGATGATAATTTTATGAGTATGATGAAAAATTCAGATTCTCCTGAAACATCAGTGATTTTTACAAAGGACTTTTGATGGTGTATTTTGACCGCCAGTATCTCTCATCAAATCGATCTAGTTATGGAACCCTTCAACAGTGTTTTGCATTACATCCTTCAAGGTATAGTCAGTCTAGCTACAAAGAGTGTCATTTTCTCGTTGGTACACTCGAGGTAACACATAAACGGAAAACAATTCCAAAACCCCTTTACATTGCGTAGTAGAGGTATATAGATAACATTTCACAACCCGAAGTACAGCTAGAAACATAATTCCTGGGTGGTGTTGACTTCAGTGGAAAAAGTGCAGTCGGAACACCCGTTTATCGCTCGAAATGTAGGCTTGTCTGCGTTTTTTGTCACGAGAAAGAAAGGAGGAGAAAATTGTAGTCGTAACCACCTTAGTCCATTGTACACTGAATTGCCGCCGACATTGCGGCCGCTTGGATTTTCTGTATGATTTTCAAGGTTACATTCCAAAAATATCCAGATTGTAACAAGCAGCTTGTACAGAGGAAGGATATTCTTTCTGGTGTTTATAAAACTAGCGCTGGGTATATGCTTCCCAGAGAGACTACCGGGTATTTAGCCGTTAGTATGACTGACTTAGAATATCAATAAAGAAGACCGTGTTGAATGTGACGGTGAGTTACGATTAGAAAGCTGGTTCACTGGCTGCTGCAACACCCGTTTCTTTATAAACGATTAGGGAACCGAATCACTGGAGGTGGTACTGCGTTTCTAGGTCAGTCATGTAAATGGTTGAAGCAATACCTATTTCAGTCAAAAATGTAATGTTCAACTTGAAATTAACCAAAGCACCGACTATTAATCAGTAACCGAAAATATCGCTCATAAGGTGTAATGAGATCGAGGAAATCTACCTGTCTCGGAAGTCCTGGTTGTAGGATTGTCGGTTGGAAGTAAAATGACATTTGCCGTGTTTCCTATCGAGACAATCGGGTAAACTAACCATCACTCATAATCAAAAGTTGCTGAGCGTTCAGATATGATTAGGTAATGCTTTCTAGCACAAAAGAGGACGCCCGAATATAATCCCGGTTAGAATTATAAGGAATATATGTGACTACGTTCTCGAATCCATTGTTATGTAACTGTGAGTCAAATTGTTTACTTTGCGATGTTTTGTTCAAAATGTCGACTGTTGACGTTTAATGCCTTTCCAAGTTTATTGTTCTTTACATAGTTTTCTATGCCAGTAGATCTAATAAGTCCTTAAATTCGAGCATTTAGAATGACATCGCAGCCAGTCTACTACCTTTGCTTTTTAGGGGTGTATGGTTACAGGAATCTTGAACATAACAAGTTAGTGTTTCCCCGCAGTTCAGCTAGCTGAACAGTACCTGCAGTCGTAACCATTTAGTAGTTGGCCAGTTGACTTTGCCGGTGATTTGATACGATCGATATTTTACTTGCAAATTCAGATTACACAGATCAAGCATCTCAAAAACGGCGATCAGACAAACCTGATAGGTTATAGGCGGATGTCTGAAAGTTTTGCTTTCAGGTGACACATCAAGTGAATTAAATGACTATTTAGGCAATTCCGTGACTTTCTCACGGCGTACGAACCAGATTTTTACGGTTCTGACAGTGTTCTTTCCAGAAATACTTCTGAACCGTTCGATCAATGACAGGTGCTTTGATTTTTCTCCAAAATTAAAGAGTTTTTCCAGTCAAATCAACTTGCCCGTGCTGACAATAACAAGTCTAGACATCCGGTCAGGCCTTCATGAGACACTTTTTGACCACTGAACCATTCACCTCACAATAAGCACGACCGCACCATCTGTGAATGTTCAACATCCACGTGTGAGTAATGCTGTGATTGCCCGATCGCCGGGTGAGAAAACAGTATCTGTCTTACTAACTTTGACCAGAATTTCCCTGCAAGTGGAAATCACTTAAATCAGAGATATACATTTCTGATGGGCTCTAACAAGAGTTAAACTAGAATCCAGTGCGTTTTTAAAAGAGGCTGTCCAGAAAGTCTTTGGGAAGGCAAGATCTGTGATCATTTGTGGAGGATGTTCAATTTGTATGAAAACTAACACCCCCACTAGTTGTCAGATAACAATGCCGTTAAAAGAGAAGTTGGCAAGGAGTGACTAATTTCATTTTGAAAGTGATTGCACTATATAATCTAAGCAGCTCACAACCTGCATAATAATTCAATCCAAGTGCAATCTATAACAAAGAATGTTCGAAAAGATGCCGGTTCGTTACTGGTCCGTGAAACAACAAATAACTGGCAGTCTAAACATATAATGCAGTGTATAATACAAACTATAGTGCTTGGTATATCACGCTCCATGCTGCTTACTAAACCGACAAGCACGGACACATAACACTGATGGCTGGCAAACATGTAAGCGATTATTCCATTGCACCTTTATCATCGAAGTATAGACCAGATCTTAGGGTGTCTGTTTCTTAAAAGTGAACACAGTTGATTAGCACGCAAAACTTATTCGTGGTGATAATTTCGAAGGGTTTATGTACCCATTTATAAATCTCTGGCAGTTTCGAGAAAAATCTGGTCTAAAACACGCGATTTCTATTCGCAACCTGAACTCCTAACTGGATTGGTAGTGGTTAACTGTCCAATGATTAATCCACGTTCAGTACCTACATAATAACATGAAATCACGTCCGCGAACATTATCGCCTTCGCGGAAGTGACAAGCTCTACAATGCTGGCATTGATTAACGATACTGAAATGCACCTCATTTTGCTCGTCATAACATTTCTCGCCGTAACCGAAGACGTTTCACTAAATTCTACAGAAGATCCAATTAATGACCGTGTTCGCGCATGTTCACAACATAAATTTATCTGGGAAAATTTCACAGTGCTAACGACACAGGGAAAGAAATTGAGAAGCTTAACGGTAGAACTTAAACGATGTCAAGAACTATGCGTCTCAGAAAAGAAGTGTGCATCGGTCATCTACAACTTCAATGTAAGTTCCAACGTCCCTACTGACAATATTACTCATTTGAACGTTTTAAACACGGTCACTATTGATCTGAACCGACTGAAAACAATTTCCCAATCAAACATACAACCAACAACTTTAATCGTCAAATGAAGCACAGCGCATCCTATAGCTATTTCAACTTAGTCTCACCAGTATGCACATGAATTACAAAATACGTTTGTTTGTTTTCAGTGTATGATAATTCGACTAAACTGAATTGCACATACATTACTTCGACAACCTAAATAACCATTATTAGGTGGTTCCACTTTCAACGATTTGGAAATTATTGACAAATACTAAATGCCTCACATTAGGCATGACTAAAAAATCACAAGCAAGCGTTCAGCCGCACATGTTCGTGAGCGCTATTCAGATTGTCCGATTGTCTGGCACTACAGACGAGCTCTGACAAGAGTACAACTTGAGTATAGTGCTTCTCGTTGAAACAGTCTGACTGAATATTCTACGGAAACGCAACAGCTGCTATCATCTGAGTAGGTAGTCCAAAATCCTCTAGTACTCACCAGTAAATTGATGAGAGATTTTTGATTAACCAAAATTGACGTCCGTCAAATTGCACCCGTCACATGCCCATAGGCTTCTCAGTTGACCACTTACGAAGGGAAACTTCATACCTGACAGTCGTTTATGTTAGAGTCCTTCAGTAGTGCAAACAATTACCATGACCAGGATTCAACTTCGACCGTGCCTTCATCTGTCAACCACGTTGACCACTACGACCTTCAAGCTCATTTTAAACAAGAATAAATCATCATATATAAATAATAGGTCATATTCATTTATACGATAATTTCGTGAATAATTTCAAATGTTTACCTTTTTCTACGTAGACAAACAAATGTCTCCTATGGGAATTCAATGACGTTGTCGCTGAGCTCATTGGGGAAAAGCTGAGTCACTTTCACCTGCAATGTGCATTTCCAGCTGGTAAGTCGAAAACCTTCCAACTTGTGTTTGTTGTTCAGTCGATGGAGAAAAAGTTGTAAGCCAAATAAACTATTTGTTGTGTAATTATAAAGTATCCCTTTCCATAGCAGCCTCTTCAACTTAGTAGGCAAAATGCCAATGTCATGTAACTTAAAATCTTCAAATGTAATAAATCTTGAAACATTCTGAAAGTACCCTTTCTTTTTCATTTCACGATGAGGGGTGTGGGAATTCTGGTTACTTTTGTATTGGACTTATCTGCTGCCTCATGTTCAAAGTACGTGCAAAGGGTCGGCCATTTTGTATAATTCCGTTCAATGTCAAATACACCCGTTTCAGCTCACTAAGGGGAACGTCTTCTAATTTTTGTATACAATAAGTTTTGCGAACGACCATCTGAAGTAAATGATGCAAATTAGTGTTAAGCCTATTTCCTGTAAAGTTTGTTTGTTATCATTAGTCAGTGCACTTACAGTGATTGTGACTGGCTCTAATTAAACAAGCAAACAAGAGACTGCGCGAGGACTACTTACCAACTGTTTTATGGATTGAATCATTTACAATCGTAAGAAAACGTGGTAAGTCTACATGCCAATTTTCGTCAAGGTGGGCATGTTCGTTTGTTGAGCACACGGGTCTTACTGTATGGACTATCCAGAAAGAATGAATAAACATTAAGCGTCTCCTCCGGATAAGGGTTTGATTCATGACGCCAGTAAAGTTGGTGCTCATAAAATAGTGTGTGGACTGTTATACTGATGCGCACACACTGAAGAATCTAGTTAACGACTGCGTTTACCTTATACAGTTCACAAAAGTGATGAGGCTAACACTGTTATGGTAGAACCATAATATGTGTCTTCTTTTCGTTCAACATTCTTTGAAAGTGCAACTTCCAGTTATTTACGGCTAGGGTTTGCTACTGGTTTAGTCACACACAGACTACCAACAAGTAGGAAGGCAATCTTAGTGGCGACATCACTTTGAATCGTAGGCAAGAAATATTGAGAAATTGGGAACAAATTCCACACCCGATAAGTGGAACAAAAGCTATCCGTGGAGCAGTAGGCATAATTATACATTAATACGAATAATATATACGTGTTATTACTACTTGTTCTATGTTGCGCACAAATGCATTTTAGGAATTCTAACCTCCGGAAGGTCATACACTGGAAAATCTCATATGGCGTTCTATGCGCCGCGTGTAGCGGCTTTCAAACTAGCTGTTGCATTTAGTTCATCACAGCTTCACTGGTTGTAAACTTAACACGATATTGTCAGTGCTGCCGGACGTTCACGAAGATAGAAGAATTTGGTGAATTATGAATCGATAAGTAGCAAGGAATTATCTCGATGGAGTTAAACGCATGCGTTAGCGGTATCATTCGAATAAGTTTTTACATACTGAAGAATCTAGGAAAGCCACATGAAACAAGACAAGGTAAAAGATGCCGAAATGAACCTAGCGAGCTACAATCAAATAACTACTGAATACGCTGATGATGATGAATGTTGTGGTCTATATGGGGCTCACCTTAAACATTGTGACATACAACCGGGCACTGCTAGATATATTTGGCCTAAGTTCTTCACTTTGTCTCATAAAGCGCAATGCACATAGTGACCTGTGAGTAGTGAAATAGGGCAAATTATGACGACATACCAAGTTATCTACCTTGTCAGCACAATTGGCTAGTTACAGCTTAGGTTAGGCATCTAGCCAAGCACGCTACCCATGTAATGCTAAGCCTTACAGGTCGTTGAAGAGGTCCATACGTTGCTTTTTAGAGGAGGCAGAATTGCATCTTATGTGGGTTATTGTTTCTATGTTGCTTCGAATAAATTGTGATGCGAGGTGGTGAGGGAAGAAAGTAGAATGTGGATATAAACGGAAAAACCTTTCGAGGAATAGTTGTAGTTGAATTAGCAGCAAACAGTGAAACACACAGAAATGAAGATTAAACCTATTTGGTAACCCGCTGGTGTCGTTTAGCAAGGCACCCCAGAAAGTCATGGGACAAATCGCCTCTTACGCAAGTGTCCGTCAACGGGAATTGTGAAATGTTGAACAGGTTCTACTACAACAACAGAAATGTGTAATCTGGTTTAACGTGATCATCCTCTCACTGTGAAATACTCCTATATACTCAGTATACTGCTCAGTCCGTAATTCACTTGAAGCCAATGACCCTTGGACATTCACTCTTGTATAGTGAATGAAAATTTCCTGTTGACTGACCTGAAATGCACCACAGTTTGAAGATGAGTACTGTGTGTCACTGAAAATTCGTACAGTTTTCCTATTCTCTCTAGATGGAGAACTAGATCAAGCTTCAAATTTTCCACGGTGTTATGTCTGAAAAATGTCAGCAAACGCCAAATTTGTGGTAAGATAGGAGGCATATGTCTTCATGTTTGTATTCAACTGTGGGTGGATGTCGGAGCTAGACATAAGGGGGAGACGTCAATTTGGACAGGTCCACAAATGTAACCAAAAGGGAGGAATAACGTGTGTGCATTTCTACCATGACTCCACAACTTGACAGGGGCAACTTAGTTTGAGTAACATACAAATGTAAACAATCCATCGGATAATGTGTACTGAGCTATATTCATTAGCACGTAACCTCAATATATTTTCCACTGATCATTTGTTTCTGTAATTCAGAATTATGTGGGCTTCCTACACATATTTGTTGTGGGGTGAGTGGATGGAAAGAGTGGACGATGGGATTTCGGAACAACGCTGTTATCACGGATCCGTCTAGTAATTCTCTATTCACTCTGTTGTTGAACCTGATCTCAGATAGATAATGTGCAAGTCATCTGAGTAACCAATCATTGAGGTATCATCTGTGTAGCATACCCGGCAAAATGGGATGATTATTCATAGCAGGTGGATTAAAAGTGCCAAGCTGTATCATCCAAACTACCAGTCGTGCAGCATTTGCCCTCCTTCAATATGCACGTGGTGCAAGCTACAAAAAGAAATTCGCAATTGCACTCACATTTGGGGATAAGTTTGACTGTTATCTACTTACGGGTGTTCTATGGACCGCCAGTCATATCATGAACGACTGAAACATATGCTAACATATGTGTCCATTTGGCAGCATACCATTTCGAAGTCAGCCATGAAACATCAAGATGAATCGGGTGATGCGTTTGACGTTTGGAACCTGAGGTTGATTCTTCTTCGTGAAGATGATATTTGAGGCAATCCAATTACATTATCTATATTCGCCCAAACGTCGCTCGATATACGCGTTTTTGTGCAATTTCGCACTAGTTGTCAGAGTTTTGCTTCGTGTAAACCACTCAGGTGTTTGAGGTTGCAAAATGATAGTCGTTAACCCAGCATACGGTACAGTTGTGCTGTGAAAATATCAAAAAAACATTTAGCTTTTAAAAAGTATCGTTTGGATAGCACGTTTGATCCTGACTTACAGTGGCCGTGAAACGACTGTGACAAACAACAAACTCAACAAACGCAGATTCAAGGCATTGTGTTAATATTAGTTCCACGTTGAATGTTTTGATGGAATCGTATTATTGGTTTGATAACTTAATCCGTAATTGTTCAGTTCCTTCCGAAAATTTTATTGAACTATGGCTGCTGACTGCGCCTAGGCTTCCCATAAGGATGACCGACAAGCAGTCGCCTAGGAGATGTGTGGCAGTAAAGCTGGAGTACTTACTTCTACTAGGGTCCCCCTATCCCACTAGCAAGTATCAGGCGAAACAGTACAATTTGTAATGCAGGAGGTAGTTATAAGGAAAAAAATACGTATATATCGATCGTCGGTTTGAGGCTGATGTGACGCTCAGTGGGGATTAAATCTGGAATCGATATAGGTTATTTCAACCGAACGGGAGTTGTTGATTGCCATCGGGTGTGACATCTTCGTGTATCGTGCAAATAATTCGTACCAATAAAAACTGCGATGATGGCTTAATTAAAATAACTTATTTGTAGGTTTTTAATACTGCCTTCGCCACTCGTAGCCATTAGATTAAATAGTGAAAAAGACTGCAGACGTACACGCGACCGTATTTGGGTTGTGTCGCGCAAGCTGAACCAGCACATTTGTCGATCAAAATGTTGACGTACCACTGGGTCATTTTAGCTTGTTGCGACTTCACGCGGCTTAACGGTGACCCATCACATGGTCAGTGAATTCTCAAGATGGATTTTGATTTAGGCTTCACACGGTTGATCAGATAGGCTGGCGATTCTTGCCCATGGGGGAAATCGAGTCGTTGGCTGGTCAGTTGAATACGCCAACACAGAGCAAAACTACAGCAGTTTTCACTTCCGGGTAGATTACGGACTTTTTGTGTTTGGCCTTAACTGTGACAAAATGATTGACCATAGAGCCCCTCAAATTCTATCAGCAGTTTAGGTAGGCTTAGAATGCACTTCCGCATGTTAGTACAATCTGCGTTTAACGTTGCACAATCTTGAGTTCACGTCCGAATGCAAAAAAACATTCCAGAGTTGTTATCTCGGAAGGGTGAAGTTTATCAGCATGATGCTGGTGCTGACACTAATCAATTTAAAAATGGGCGCTGAACATATTATGAGGAGGCATTATTAAAAAAAATTCGTACCAGGTCAGCGTTTTAAAATGTACCGCAGTCAACAAAATGATTTTCATACATAATACTTCAGATAACCTCGTTATTACTGAGGGCTGTCGGGTCGAACGGTCATTTAGAGAGTGTCGATAAAGTAAAAAATATTTCCCCATCATGCAAAGCAATTTCGAAATCCTGCAAAAACAAATTTCAATATACATATGTATGTGTCAGTAATGTTGCCAATAACATGAAGGGAGTGAACCTATTAGAACTATAGAAGGAATGGGAACACACCTGACAATCATGTGATACTCAGGAATTTCAGTGCAACTTGTTTTTCAACGGCAATCATAAGTAAGCAGATGTGCACATTTTTGCTGTTTGAATGGCGTGCTCGTTTACATCTTGAAATGTTGTAAGGGAAGTAAAGCAATATATTGGTGTGGTGAGGATAAACCATCACGCTCTGCCACATGTCAATATTCAGGCGGAAGCACGTATTTGGCTGTTGACGTAACCGGGAAGTAAAACAGGAAGGAATATTGGAGTGCGCCCTGGCAAGAAATGGCTTTCTTTATAAACTAACTTGAAACTGGCAACCATGGCATTCCCGGATTAGTGTTATTAGTTAATTAGTACGCGCGTTCAAGGTAATATTGAAGCATATGTCCCTTATGGTGATCTTCTGGATAAACAGTTCATGCACCAATCACATCCACAACTCACAACAATTGGTGCTGTATCCTGGGTCGAGGATGAAGATACCGTGGTCGAAGCCGTTCGAGGATGAAGTCAACGTGATATTCCTGAAAGATTCCGAGAATACGGCTGAATTACTCTAACTTAATACCAACCCTACGAGGTTGGCGACCCTGTGAATGTTTTTCAAAAGCAACGCAAAGACCCTGTTCAGAAAAGTCTCACGAAACTGGAATGGGCCGCAGCGGCGGGGTCACTGGAGACCGGCTTCCACAACCCTGCCGACTGTCAGATACAGCGTAGCAGTTCACTTTCTCGTGACATGGCCCCGGGCTAAGCCCAGTGAAGACCGTTCAGTTGTGTATGGTAGTCATTCAACTAGCGGGCGTGTTCACTTTCAAATTCAATTGCTTAACAGGATATGGTTTCGGAATTGATGGTCACGTAATCAAACAACTTTTCGTTATTTACCTCGACGCACGTTAATCTATATCAGCGTTTGTTTCTCCGATGAACGTTGTACGACGTGAGTTTAACCAATGACAAAATATCGAAACCAAATCAAGTCGCTGGGAACGTCGCACTAGTAATATAAACAACATGATCAATTATAAGAAACAAACTCCATATTTTTTGAGTTCTCGGGATAAAAGATGATGAGCTGCAATACGTCGTCAAGTGTCCAAACGCACGATTTACAAAGCACAGGCGACTTAGAAGGAGAGGACGATCCATTGGATCGGTCTGGCGTGCTAATAATTACCTGGCCTTCGGGAGAACCGATTAGCTGTTAACAATGTCACGGCGGCCCTTGAAAGCCCTATTCAGTAGGATGGATCAGAGGGCAAGTTGACAGACAACAGCGGGTTTGTATGCAAAAGAGTGGAAATTAAGGGCTGAGGAAAGCAGGCTGAAGAATTTGTACTTCCGGATGCAGATTACGAGAATCACAATAACAAGCGATTAGGCACACAGGTTGAAGAGGAGAAGCGCGAGAAAAGTCAGTCGAAAGGAACTTTAACCTCCAAATATGTCTTTAACCAACAACCAAAATTCCACGCAGGCGCACGTCGTTGGAAGAAGCTTCAAATCACTTTATAGTTCTCGCCCACAAACGGCAAACAAAACACACAAGAAAGTTCAGAGAAACGTACTTTGAACAGTGCATTAGAACCGGAAGATATTCAATCCACCCGCATATTTGTGATTTTTTTCCTTCACCATAGAAGCGCCTGACATTCATTCCAAGTGTTGAATAGTATCATACTTATATGAGAACCTCTCGCGCCATATACCACCTGGTGCACAATGGCGCAAATTGTGTTATAGTGGAAATATGCCGTAATTCTGGTCCTAACTGCGGTACCCACTACGAAACCTGATAAAATGACAACCGGCAATTTCAGTCTGAGCATGAAATTGCTGCAGTACCCTAACAAACAATGCCATGAAATTATAAATTCAAGCGGAGAGATAAAGCACAGATTTAACACCTCAGTTCTACATTTCAGATGAGTTGACATTCAAAACCTCCCAACAAATTTCAACCTCCTCACATACCCTTCTATGTTTATCACTAGTCAGATGTTTGTTTGCAGGATTCGAGCGTATGTATTAACAATTTTGTTAAAAGGAGGCTATTTTCTTTGTTCATTTTCAAAATATTTCCATGTTACCCATTAGCGATTTTGCCATTGTTGACTTTTAGCATTTTTTTCCAGTTGAAAATATCGATTTCAATATATTTTCATAATAATAGACCAGCAAAGATTAATTTGTTGAGAAGTATATTTTGACATTTTATTGGTATACTTAGACTGCTGAACAAAATGAAAATAACTTCCAATTTTTCGTGCTGTTCGTGACTTAACGGATCTGAGTATTCGGATTTGCGTTCAATGAAAACTCGTCGACGAGATTTCAGTAAAATTTGTTTTCATTTACCTGCCCACAATTTGGTACGATGTCGTACTACCTGAGTCATTTCATTGGCCACTGTGGCCTCCAGGAATGTTAAAGCAGGATAAGTCTGCAGCTTTAGGAGATAGTCTGGTAAATGGAGCTTTGTGTTGACAACTTTCTCTTTACCTGAGCGCTTACCTAACGTAGACGTTGCAAGCTGTACATTACTATGCGAAATCAGACTGATTACACAAAATGCCACCGGCTGATTACCACACTTTTCTTGTTAACATTTCGGATGATCTTGATTAGTTGCCAGACTGATTCGGATGTTGGTTATCAAGATTTGGTATATTCAGTGGATCACTGACATAGGCGAGCACATTTCAACTTGCGTTTCCCCACGAACGTTTAAACGGCACCATTATTGAATAATATGGTTTGATGATGGAAGCGATGATGGAAGCATTGAACGACCTCAGAGGAAAGTTTGTTCCATTGACTGGAAACTCATTATTAAGTGGAAACGGTATGGCGACGCCCGAAAGCGAAGCGTTTAACGCTGCGAAATATAGGGTTGTCGAACGATATCACTCTATGAGGTAAACCATGTTATTTAGTAACATTTCAAAAATCTGCATGCACATATCAAGTAATTTCGGAGTCGACATGGTTCGTATGCATACGTATGGGGAATTTGAATTTTAAAGGATATATTCCTTGGATCTACATCAGTATGGTAGCCGCTCGGTGGACAGGTTAATTGGCATGTTTCAAATCAGTATACACACATTGGTGAGTTTATCCGATTAGTACTCTTTTGTGCGCCCGTAGTGTTTTTCGAATGCAAGCGAGGTAAATAGCCTTTCAACTACTCCAATGTTTGGAAACCTGTATTCTGATACAGCCCTCTCGGAATAGACGAAAGACAATCAAAACAGATTTTTGGGAACTTAATCTTTCTGCTGGTCACGTTTCAGCTTGTATGCTAAGTTCCGCGCACTTGGAACCACAAATGAATTTTTATTATTCACACCTAGCTACACTTTCGCACAGTCACTCTTGATTAGAACCAGGCTGCAATAGTCTGATAAGTCCTTGACTCGGTAAGAATTCACCTGTTACCTGGCAGGTTCTTTGCCATTCCAGATACTTAGCTAGTCGCTTTAGGAAATAACACTAATGAAGAAAAGTTTGATAGAAAATGGAAGTAAAATAGAAGGATTAGAGCAGAGCCAGAGATTATGTAGTGGAAAGTTAGATCGAGTTCGCGCTAAAACCGAAAACGTTTCAAACGAAGGAGGGTTATTTAAGTCCACAATCCATTCTCAAATACGATATGGTTTAGGTTTGTGTGCGAGAACACCATACGAGAAACTGGAGACGGCCCAAATCGATATTTGTCTCTGAAGTATGCTTAATGTCTTCAGGTCAATGATGGCTATAAGCTCAACCCGTCTGTTAGTAAGTCCTGCTGAGTGGACAAAGTAAAATGTTTCAAGATCAATGATCAAGGATAGCGCACTTCATCGACAGCAACATTATTTTAATTGAAGTTCAGTAAAGACTGAATTTTCGATAACCGGCAGAATCGTGGTTATCACGTGACTTAATGATGGACATCATAACCGTTCATTTCTAACCAACAGCTGGTTTGCCATAGCTGAAATTTTGTTTTCACGGTTACATAGTGCTCTGTCGGAAAAAAAACTTTCTTCTGAGTGTCTGGAAGTGTATATAGGCCGCTTTTTATGTTTGTACCGGCTTTGGACACAAACGGCCGGTGCCAAGAGCAGTTGCAGAGAATTTCGTCGGGATAACGCTACATGCCAGTTGGAAATACTGCCAACTTTGCTAGCAAACAGTGGACAGCAATTGAGGACAGCCGAATACTTCCGCGTTGTTCTGCTACAGACAAAGCTTCTTTTCGAAAATGGCCGACTGGAAAGTCTGTGGAGATGCTACAGCTGCAATCAATTGTGGGTGATGTTCAACCTGAAAGCGCAAGATCTCCAGTTTTTTACAGGTGCACACAATTTAACAAACGATCTCTCACCAGGATACTTCGTTTTACGATATTCGCGTTTTGACTCTTGTTATTTCCATGAGGGCTTCGCACAGCGTGGACAGATGCAGAATTTTCGTGTGCCATACACAAACTGCAGTGATTTCCAAAAGGGCGAATAATCCCCTAGGAATAAAAGAGAGAACAAAAACGTGGCTTGTGAGAACAATTAAGTCGTCCCCTTTCTGAAAGTGTTTTAATTTCAAATATTGAGATCAGATTCTAGAAGAAATAAGCCAAAGGAGTTGTTGTGCCTCCTACTTAAAACGCAAGTGCAGTTGAGCAGTGGTAGTGTATTGTATGTGAGGAGAAGAGGTTTGCAGCATAAAGTGCCACCAAGCGGAAATGACGGGTAAGCGAGTCAGCAGAGTGTGCAATCTTGGCATGCAAACGTAAGCACACTAAGAGCCAATTGTTCTATCAAAAGCTTTACATGAACCAGAGCATTCCAACATAAACGCGTTTGCTAACATGCCGTGCTGTTATGGATAGTAAACCATGCGAACGTGTCTGACACACAGATAGTTAAACGAGTTGCTTGTATCCACAGACTAGGGTAATATTTAGGCATCTACAATCTGCCTGACTAAGAATGAGAACTAAAATATCTGCAACCGCTACTTATAAGACAATTTAAAGATGGAAACTAAATTGATCTGAAGTGTCTCCAGATTTCATTAATGGTTGAATGACCACCCTATTTACTGCGTAAAACTTGTTCTTCGTAGTAGGGCCATGATAAAGGGGGGTTATCCCAGACTATGGCACATACGAACACCAACATAACCTGCTCACTGGCTGAAACAATCTAACAACAATTTGTGAACTTAAAGTTGATCATCAAGCCCAATATATCTTAGTTGTATTTGATTCGACATTGAAAATGGTGTGAAATGCGTCGTCCTTAAAAACAATTGTCCAGAATCGGGATAAACTGTACTACATTGAATGTAGTAAACGGTGCATATCACGCACAAAGCGTGGTTTAGTAGTATGGTTTTCGTTGAGGAAAAGCTTCAATATATATATCAAAGGAAGCGCAGTCTAGGATGGTGGGAGCGATGTGAAACCTTGACTACAATGTCATAGCGATTTACAGACACAATCGGATAGAGTGAAATCAATACACTGACTATTCGGAGCTACTAATCTTCTTGGGATTAATGTCAGCCAAGATCCATTTGTCTAAGACTTCATTTGTACGAGGTTGAGTATCATGAGGCAACCCTCTGACTTCGTTGATTTGATAAATAGAAAAATAAGTAGTATATCTGAAGCTAGGAACAACTTCCCCCTCCGTTTCAACAAAGAAAAAGCAAAGAGCTGCGCGAAGGTGTGCTTGGGAAGAACGACTAAAAAGTGAAGGACTGCTTGTGGATGATCACTGCGGTAAGCACGGCTTATTTGTTTCAATTACATTTGACGGCCTTAGTTCGCCGTTTCGTAGGTGCTCGAATTGACTGATTCCACATGGTCAACTTAACAGGGCGATTTGCTTGTGTACTCTGCTCGGCCATTTACGCCGTTTACCACTCTTTCAATATTGTCAGTTTAGGGGTGTGACTGGACGTTTTCCGTTCGCAAAACCACAACTGTCTCTTTTGTTGAGTACGCGAATTGCATGGTAGCATTGACGCAAAACCACGAAAAGAATTGCTCAACGGGGTTGAACAACGAAACCTGAATTGATCCAATAGTTCACGTTGTTGAAGGGAAAACCTTGCAGACAGGCGGTAAGTAGACTTTATGATTGGCAATATGCCGAAGATTGTTAAGATAACTTTGTTGTTTCTAACAGTTGTGAATGAAAACTGTGACTCAGTTATTAGTTAATGGCCTAGTGAAGTGGGGTTTCTGCTTATAAATAAGAGAGAACTTATTCAGGCGGACATTGCGTGGAGGTGATCCTCAGTGGTCAGTCACGGCTTGCAAATCAGTTTACAAATGCACTTGTCAGGGACTATCACGATACATGACTTCCGGGTTAGATTTTTAGACTTTACAGTCAAACCCCAATATAATAACTGTCCACAGACTAGATATAGCGAATAAATTTACCAGGAGGACCGACGCATTTTCGTCAAATTTGGCGCGCATTGTGCTGACCAGCATGGGGATTTTGATATCACACGGGGACGAAGAAGTTGAAAACTTTTCAACTAGTTTACTTGCAGGCAATTTTGTCAAATTCAGTCTTGTCCAAAAACCGTTTTCCTATCGATGACTAGTTGGATTATATTACTCAACTTCTCTCTGCCTGCTCAGTGCCTACATGATTAATATGAGCAAGGGTCATGCACGATTTCGCGAAAGTTATTTGCAATTTTATTTCATAAAAATTCGGTTTGCAATTACTCGGCATATTTTTCAGGAAAGTGATAGTGCAAACGTCAAAGTCCGATGTGTGTTTGAAGCGGCAAGCATTCTACACCTGTAAAGTGATGATGATGGACACAGGAGTAGTGGGAGCATCACGGTTAATCGAGTTCCTTCGAACTCACTGATCATATGTAGAAATGAAACACTTTGTTTTTATCGATGTAGACACATTTAAAGTTGATAGTGCATGTCCTACTGCACATATATGTTGCATTCTTAGCGATCACGAGCGCTTGAAAACTCCGTCTTAGATTGCGGAAACCCAGCACTACACGATTTTAATAGCCTTTGCTATTCAATAACTTGTTCACCGTAGCACGTTTTGAAGTATCAAGTTGCAGTGTAAAGCAGAGTTTACTATTTTATACGAAGGGGGACGACTTTGGCTAGCACCGGATACGGCTCCAACGTTCTCTTTCTCTTCTCCAATTTAAATCTCATTATCCCTGGGTAATAACCGCAATCATTACCACTCAGTTGATGGGGATTTATATATAGTGTGCAAGTGGATAAGCGCTCGACCCTCGTCTGCCAACAATTTAGGATAGCTTTCCTGAGGGGTAGTCAAAACCCAATCTCAACCGGCATCGAACTAAAGGAACGCAGTAGTGTTTAGAAACAAGCCGTATATATTCAGTAATATTTGGTAAACATGGAAAGTAGTTAGGTCAGCATAGTCTTGGACCAACGACAACAACCAACAGTATAAAAATGAAAAAGAACGTGAGGTAGATCTTAACCCATTCGACGGCACTCAAAATTGTGCCAAACGAAAAGTCCGAGCAAACTTCGAGCACGTTAGATAACATACAAAATGGTGCAAACTAAAGGACTAGAAAGACTAGGAGGACAGACGAGTCGTTAGAAATAGGGCAAGACTTCGCTGTTTGTAATTGGTTGGACCATTAAAAGAAGTAGCACTGTGTTTGTACCGGGTCTCTTGTAGCAGACAAACAGAATCATGTGTAAACAACGGACAAGCGAGAAAGTTTGGTTGCGGCGGGTTTCCTCAGGGAAGCCCATTGATTGTTGGTCACTAAATCTTCACACATGGGAAATCCAACCATAAGTATCTACAAATTAACCTCACCAGAAGCCATCATTATTGTGAGTCCTCCTGAAATGTAGTGATCCTGGTGATTCAGACACAATGGACTCTTTGGCCACTTTGATCGCATGCTTTTTTGTTCAACTGTTGTCGAAGTAGGTATACTGTTACTGAAAGCTGACAGAGATTTCAGCATTAATCTGGAGGTAAATGGACAAGCTGTCATAGCCTTGAAGAGTAACAGTCTCCACTACAAGTCATAATAATCAAAATGTTGACCGTTTACACGAAGCGATTACGTTTGTTAGCCGCTTGACTCATATCTGGGTGACTTATCTGTCTCTTTTCCTCACTGTTGAAATGCACCGTCTGGATTCCCTGATCACTACATACTATGAATGATCAAGAGTAAGACTAGTTGTGGTCAGTTTTCAAATTGTGAAAATCGATGCATAGGTTGCCCGTTTGTTTGACTCTACTCAGTCCATGTGAGTGGTGCCCAGTTTGATTGTTATCCATGCATGCTACGATTCAACGTAGAACGGAGAAAGACAATACTGTGTAGGCTGGTCGGAACACACTGAACTCATCGAGGTCATTAACCTGGAAAATAGTTTCGAACACAATTGGTTGCGTGGCTTGATGCGTTACAGGTGAGTGTACGGCATTCATCCTCTATAACTTCGCGTTTTTCTGAGTTCTTCGTGACAAATATGGCCTAAGTTGTCTAGGAAAACTGTCCGCCATCCACTTCGATTCGGTTGTGTGTTTAAGGCTAAAAATTATGGTCAAATGCGTTAATCCGGATATTGTTTTAACGTTGGAAGCATTCAACTCATTCACTTACTTCATTACACAATGACCATTGAACAGAACGACGACTGTGCTTTCATTACGATCAACATTATGGATACGCGAACCAAGCCTCTCATATCTTGCCGCCAGTGTCAAATTCTAGTTGCACAAATACAATGACTTTTGGTCAAAAAAGTGAAATCCATTTCTTCAGATTTGCTTCTCCAGAAATAAGATGTGATTGTACTACAATTACTGCCCCATAGTTGGATATCACTAGTCTACTGGAGCGTTTCCGGCATCAACTCAAGCAACGTACTTTGCCCATTTTTAGCTAACTTCACAACGGAAATTCCGTTTTGATAAGTGGAAGTCTGAGCGGATCTAAACAAGGAAGTGGGAAGCACTCTGATGTTGTCAAGTGATCACATTGTGTTGGCCAATAAGGACAGCCGCGTAGATCTTATCATACACGTCCAGTCAGAATTAGTAGCGGACAAACGATAGCTGTATACACGCAAAAAATAACTTGGTGTGAAGTTGTCACTTTCGACAACTATGCGAGGAACAAACGTCGACCTATGTCAGATTTTGAGTCAATTATCTACAGTTCGCAAAACAAAAACATACGTAAAACTGGCACAAAATTACAATGCTATCTAGGAATCTAATGCAATCTAATGCGTTGATGCACAATTCCGGTTGGTGTTGTTGATATCACCACTGATCTACTGACCTCTTTGAAGCTGGCCTACAGGAAGTGAGTTTGAATGTACAAATTTCAGCATCAGCCGTTCATATAGTAGAACGCTTGGTCGAAGGTTATCGCATGTACATAAATGGCGATTGACAGAAAACACGAAACCTATTGGGAACTGCCGAAGACATTTTATAATTAAGCACTTATTTATAAAGCCACCTCACCTTATATTTCACCCTAGAACCTCCACACACACTTTTGTACAGTAACAAACGTAGACTAGCTTTAAATTATCAGTGATTTCACTTAACCGATTAAATTAACAAACGAAGCAATCCCATACCGTTGAATGATTTTTTTTTAAATCGTTGACAAATCCGCATGCACTCTTGTACCACCTGATGGCTGCATTCGTTTTGTATAAGGTTAGTGTTTCTTGAGGCCAACTGGTCAGCTTCCGTTTGAAAAATATGTTCGAAAATACAGGCATTCACAAACTAATAAAAGAACATTGATGTGACTTGAGCTGAAGGTTCAAAGGGCATGTAATAAGGGAGAAAATGTTTCTAGTAATTCAAACAAAAACGGGTAGAATAACTTATTCGGCCTATTAAACGCTGAGTAATGTGGGACATTTACTGCGGTAAACTACCAATCTAGACGACGGTTTTAACTGGCGAGTAGTTGTATCACGAATTACTAATTGCGATAAAGAAGCCTGGTGACTTTACCAAGCTGATTAGTTGGTTTTCATAATACTTTACCTAACCGTTGTACGATTATATCCGCCCACACGCAGAAAAGACCGCTGAGGTATGATACTGTGAACTTTTAGTCAACATATGGAACAATCTGGCAAGCCGGCATAAACATTTTTGCCACTTACTTAGTGATCACAAATTCAAAACCTATCAGTTACTAACTCATCGAGATTATTAGTACACGTGTCTCACCTGTTGAGGGTAAATGTTTTATAATATACACGACAAAATAGACCACGATTTGAAAACTTGAGTATTGCGCATAAATTTGATAAATTCACCCTACATTAAAAACAGAAGTTATGTCAACATCATCGTTGAAGTACGACGCTTATTGTGCATTACTGTCCGATACTTGTGACAGGGTAGGTAAAACTAAGTAACGCCGACGGCACATACTGATTATCATTAGTGACACGCCACCGAATCGCTTTTTCAGCAACATGAAGCCAGCCTGCTTGTTAACAGGTCACCTAGAGTTCGAATGCACCTACCCAGTCATCTTTTCCTTAGTTCGGAAACTACCTCTATTTTTTGAGTGTGAGTCGCTGTTTATTATCAACACTTTCCTACCTGAAGTAACGCTGTGCATCGCACATTACTAAGAGTGAAAACGGTTCTTTAATGAAAATAATTGAATTGTCTGGCACACTGTTTGTGATAGTCATGGTGAGAGCAAAGGGAAATCTGTCTCGCGTTACTTTTCCCTTTGAAGATTTGGTCCTTGTCCACATAGATCATCACGTTCATTTGGTTTATGTATTTCGAAAAAGAGATTTATACAAAAAGATGAATAAATATATATATCTAGCCTCCACATTCGTGCAACACGCGAACTTTGGTTATCACACAAAACTGCTTTGGAACGCTCCAAATATTAAGCAATATTTTCACGCAAATATTCGACTAAGTTGACTTTTCACGTTTTCGTTGTGATTTCATTGTTTTATCCGTCCATGAACCAGTGAAACAAAATTGTGGCTTGAGAACGCTGTCGAGGACGTATGAGAAAACCACAGAGTAAGATGGACTCAACGTGTCTAAATTATCCATAAGGTGTAAAATGTTTTTTGAAATATATTTGAATAAAAAATCTCAAAGCACTTGTGTGTACAGTTTTCTGCAGTTTATTCAGTGCACACCGCAGTCTGTGAGTTTTCGGAGGCGGTTGCAGATATCAGGCAGAAAACAACCATTTCCGTATCGAAAGATGTGTTCACTAACACCTGACTTTCCAGTAAATGGCGCCGATTGACGTGCATGTGTGTGGTTCATCACTTTTTTGTTTTGTTTCAAAAAGACCAGTGAGCACTGTGAGATAAATCGGCAAATAGCACAACACACTTGATGAGATACAGCAAATTGTGAAACGGATACATCGTGCATAAGAATTGTTTCGAAATTCTGTGGTCAACCTTAATACATAAATCTTTATCATTGAGAAGAACTCTGTTTAGTCGTAACTGAGCTCATCTGCACGAGTTGCGCAACAATGAACTGTACAATTATGTGTGAAAATGTTTGTTAAATTGCTCATTCTGACAGGGTCACGCAAGTAACTAACTAGATATCAGAACTACTGCCTTGAGCATATCCTCACAAACTGTTACCACTACTGTGTGTTCGCCCCTGGATTACCAAAACCAGTGTTGCGCAACTTTCCACTGACCATCAAAATCAGAAGGGAGTTGCGTTATTTTAGAACAATAGAGGCATACGAAGTGTCGACATTATAAGACTGAAAAAGGACAATCAGATATACACTGAGAAGGAGGATTCTAGTGCATCCAGCGTTTTAGATATTTTGCGCCGTATTAATAAAGCCAGTATGCAGAAACGGCGGGTATGTATACCATAGAATAGGATGGACGGTTTTGTTCATGAGTTTGGTAATACGTGAAAATGAATATTTGTAAAGAAACAAATGCAGCGCAACCTGAGCAAATATAACAAGCAAAATGCTGAAAAGATTGTGTAAAATATGAGAACAAGTTCGCCTCCGTTTTGAAGGAGGATATATTTCTAGGGTGAAGTGAGAGCTCAATTTTCAATTTCTTACATTACCAAGAGGGAGATTCAGCTTTATCGGGGGAACGTTTGCCGCCAAATTAGGTATCCTTGAGTTTACAGGACATGTAATACCAGTCGTGCAGTTGCCTATCGATTAGCAGCAATCCACCAACTGGTCAGTATTTCGAGACAACATGCAACTGTATAACCTCATTGAAATATTTACTGAGTAATTCAAGAAGTAGCGTGAAATGTGAGGAGCATCTGAACATTCCACAAGAGAGTGCGCCATGGATTGCTTTGAAGAAATTTAATTTCCCAAGCTATACCAACCGATTAGAACGATTTATGTGGGAATGTTGATGGAGTGTATCAACAGGCTTGTTGTGTTTTATCATCGTTGTCTCCGTCAAGTGGCCCAAATTAAGTGGGCTGATCACGTGAACAATGTGGCCGTTCTCTGGCGTGTATTCCGAAACGCCCGGGATGCGCGATCAATTGGCCAACTAATCACGGTACACAGTTTGCTTTGGTTGGGTCACGTGCTTCGTATGTCATCTGATCGTTTACCGTACCGGGCATTATATGCTGAGGCCAACAACTGTTGGGTAAAACTGCGTGGTGGTCAACCAACAACGTGGTCACAAAACATGAAGACCTTGACTGCTCCACTGAGCAAAGTGAGTAGGTATTGCCTGCCCGGATGGGGTCCTCGTGATCACTCAAACCGTTGGTTAGAGACGCTATTCGAGATGGCAGTATGTCGTAGTCAATGGCGTACCTGTATCCATACCATTTCTAGTTATTCCTCCCAGTCTTGTTTTAATAATGTTCAACCTTCTTAGTAACGTTTTCTTCTAGGATATTCTACGTCACTGTTGAGATGAACGGCGGCCCGAGCCACAGTACCTTTTGGTCAGGCTCTTGGATGTTATGATGATGATGATAATGATACCAACCGATTAGAACGATTTATGTGGGAACGTTGATGGAGTGCATCCGAAACTTTCATCTACCAATATTTCAACAGCGACTGAGGTCAATATTAACAGTTTTTGGGTTGTTACCATAAGGTCAGTTTTTTTATGTAACTTGGGTCAGTAGAATATGTGAGACCCACAATTTTTTAACTTCACCAACAACTATCCTATTAAACAGCGACACTAAATTTTACAGGTCTTAGTCGACTGGAAATGCATAAAAGCAAAAGTCCCAGAAAATTCCTTCTGCTCATATTAATTTACGATATACTTGTTCTGGGTATTGCTTTAACGAGTCTGTACGACGGATGCATTCCATCCACAGATTCAATTTCCATCATATTGGTGCTTGGAAGAAATCTCTCACCAGTGAATAACTTAGACGTGTGTTACAAAGTTTGCTTCACAACCAAGTTGATAAGAATGACGGATGACACTACTTTAAGTACTCATCCCGCGATACAACTACTCAGAGATATTGCTTCGCAGAATATACATAGGGATTAAGACAGCTCCCTATATGTCTATAGCAGTCCTATGCACAAATTCACCAGATTTACACGTTAAAGGCGACATTCATTTACCATACTCTATGGTTGGCTATAGGAGATATAGCGTTTTAATATACGAGGGGGAGTCAAAAATTAAAGCCATTTTATTTCGCACAGGAATAATTACCAACACAGGAACATGTATTATACAACAAAATAATGCTGGTCCTCTGTGGATCACATCCCTACCTCTCAACATAGTCACCGTTACGCTCAATAGCAACGTTCCACCTTTGAATGAGCGCATGTAAAATTTTGTTTTCTGTTCTTTGAGCCACTTCTTCACTGTGGTTTTCACTTCCTCGTCACTGGAATAGTGTTTGCCTCTCAAACCCTCTTCCATGGGACCGAAGAGGTGATAATCTGAAGGAGCTAAATCTTGTGAGTATGGAGGATACCGTAAAGTTGTTCACCCGAACGAGACAATTGTCTCCCTTGTATTGATGCTTGTGTGTGGTCGAGCATTGTCTTGCAGAAGGAGGACTTTGCGGATTGGCAAATCGGGTCTCACTCATTGGATTCTTGCTCTGAGCCTCGTCAGGGTCTCGATGTAGGCGTCAGAGTTTATTGTTTCTCCTCTAGGCAAGAAATCAAGCAGAATGACACCTTGAG
>JTDE01000352.1:77886-170104 GCA_014338405.1 Paragonimus skrjabini miyazakii
TATACGCCTGTCTTCTCTCAGCAGAGCATCTGCTTATGCTTTAGTGGCAAGATTGACAGACGCGGATGGACGGCCAGAACGGGGTTTATCGGCTACACTCATAGTTCCCACCTTTTCATCCTTCAAACAACGAACCCACCTGCATACATTGCTATTATCTACAGCATTGTCCTCAAACATATTTGTTAATCATCTGTGAATGTTCATGGGGGTTTCTTCCTCAGCAACAGGGAATTCAATCACTGCTCTTTGTCTTTGACGCAACTCTACGGGGGCAGCCATCTTGAATTTTCCTTGTGAGTCTGAAAACATGAAAAGCAAAAAGCAAACTATTACATAACGTAAACGATATAATCATTTATAACTGGAAAAAAATTCAGGTAATTTTATGACAAAAATTCACCAGAATTAAAAACATTGGCATTACTTTTTGACTCCCCCTCGTACATCGGACGGTGAAATCGTCACTGTCACGCCAACGGCTAAGTTTTTCTTTACTTTTAGTATCGTGAAAACTCATTAGTCCTGTAATTAAATTATACTTCAGTTGGACGTGAATGATGTTCCGGTGGCTGAAACCTGAAATTAAATTCTTTTTTCCGAAATGGGGAGCAAGATGGTGACAAGCGTTTTTCATAGCAAACTGCTACGTTATTATCAATGGATTCAAGGTAATATCATCATAACTGTCACTAACGAAAGGTGATCTCGACAGGAGATTTTGCAAAGTTTCGGATTCATTACTGCTTCCAATATGGATTCTTCGAGAACGGAACCAACTGTTTGCCAGTTTCTGCTCGACCTAGCAGAACTACATCTCAGACTGATTACGTTTACCCAAAGAAAAGCACTGTTTTACGCAACCAAATTTTATATAAACATCAACGACATTCCACTGGTTTTTAAGAGGAGACAGGGAAATATCTTTAAGAAATGCTGCTTGACCAAAACGTTCAGGCCGATAAAGCATTCATTAACTAAGATGAAAGAAAACTCCAGTATTAACGTTAGTCTTGACACACGCAACAAGTTAAATGCAAGTAATCGCCAGGAGGTTTCACGTTGTCTATGAAAAACATCGTAGCTAACAGATGATTTCGATGTAGAAATGGATAACTTTTAAAGCACAAGCTTTCAATGCCGTTTTCCTTAAAGATAAGAGCAATATACCTCGACATAATTAACTGTTTTTCCGCGATAAACTTTGCACAAAGGAAGGTGCGAGCAGTATGTATAACGCACAAGGATGTAAACATGATAAACTATACGGCTAACGCACTCATTTAGAGATTATAAGGACAACTAAATATGTTCGCTGGTCATAACAGAGTAACTGAGCTTATTTCAGTCGATGGTCCCTAAAAAACATCGGGAATAACTTCTGAAAGTTGTCAGCAAAATGAAGTGAGTGTCAAAAGGAATTCTATGCGAATGTCAATAAAAGCGTTTACTGAGTTCACAATTTCATCCGAGTGATTTGAAAGGCATAATAAGGAGACAACGATCGTGTTTTAGTTAAACTATCACGCAGGTTAGCTTCTCTTCTGGATAGTGCACATTCAGTGTGTTTTACAGGAGTTCCAAGGATTTCTTGGGGAACCGAGTTGTCATACTCAACTCCCCCGATATATGTCAGTAATAAAACTTAGTACGTGACACATTTATCTGCGCTACACACAGACGCAGTTTATTCACATATGTCAGTCAGCCTAGTCATAAAAAAGTGATTGTATTTTCTTTGATTGGGATGAAACTGTGGTCCATGTAGTATTTTCAGGCGTGTTTTTCAAAAGTGAGAGAAAATAGCCATCCAATATGTATATACAGCAGTGATAGAACAGCTCTGCTGGACCGAAAAATGATTATTTTCCATTTTTTATGGAACAGCTGTTGACGAATAGGGAAAACGGTGGGATGAACGTGTTCAATATAACTATGCTTCCAAACTCAGATGATGTGGATGGCATTGCTCTAATCAGTGCTGGTCTAAGGGACTACTCATTCAATAAAAAGGGGAGTTCAATTCCTTGTTTTGGCGCAAGTTCTTCCTCTTTGGAGCGTAAACTGGGATTGCAAGGCTGATGGGGCTCTACTGTCCAACTGAAAAGGTCATGTGCGCCGAAAAATAAATCCCCGGAGGCAGACTGTCCGAGATTATAGATCATATAAATACTATGCGGATAACCTATTTAACCCGGTTTATCGAACGTAATTTTGTGATTATACTCGACTTCTTGAAGATGGATTATGTAGCACTACAATAAACGCAGTCCCATCCTAGGACTGCGGGAACGGATGAAGGATATTTAAAACGGTCTGTTTCAGAGGCATCTGTAAAGTACGGTTGATGTAGCGCGTTAAGAGATACACAGTTTGTCTTTGAGTCTGGAAAACAATGAGATGTTTTTGACTACTCAGCACAATAATGCCGTCTCGCATATTCTGCCATCTAAACAGACCTCACCGCTGCCGTCTGAGCGATTGTTACATTGTTCCATTTTACCAGCAGAGGTTAGCCTGTGGGGACATATCTAATCAGCATGTGACGTGCGTTTGTTTGTTTGTTTGTTGTGGTTGAAGTAGAAATGATAACAAACATAACTGAAGGCATTCTGTGACACGGCAATGATTGGGAGGCAATGAAGCGCTGTCTGTAAAACACCGTGTTCAGCGACTTACGTACCTTCCAGTAAACTATCTTTCTGCCTTCCATTCAATATCTCAAATGTTTTCCCCAGTTGTTCTATCAGGTTTTCTACTTTATACAGCTGGTTGTGTTAGATGTGACATTTGAACTTCCACGAGTTTACTGAGTTAGCAAGAAAGCAAGTGATTAGAGCGGTGTGCTTTGTAAAGATGGTATTTCTCTCTTTATCTTACTGACTGGCACCCGGCAAATTTTTCGTTCAATCACCCGTGTACAGCTTGCACACAACCCACAGATTCTTCCATGTTCGATAGTGGATCATTGCTTTCCCAATAGTTATAAATCAGTATCTGGTTTCAACAATGTTATGTATTGTATGCACATACACAAATACCAAATATATTTGAAGTTTCACACTTTCCGGTAACAATCTAAACAGTATCCAGACAGATTAGAGTTGTTTATTAACCAGGCGGAATAGGTACATCCGATAATGTTAGCCTTCTTCCAGGAAACCTATTATGACCCATTTCTAGAATCTGAAATCTGATAAATGTGTAGGGCATTACATAATAGCGGGTGATAAACAATTTGCTCACATCAAACCGGTTGATTAACAAACGTGTTGAAATGACCATCCCTTGGTTTTGGGAGTAATTCTTTCAATCATACGGTGGCTGATTTATGTCACAAGGCAGTGGAGTCGTGTGCCAATTGCAGCAGATATCACTAGATGTTCCCCAGGGTAATATTAACGATTCCTTATAAAGAAAGACAACTTTGGTTTTCAATCCATACAAGCCAGCAGTATGAGGTATGACACCTCCTCATCATTAAGATACACACTTCATTATTCTGATTCAATCAATACATGATGCACATCTTAGTCAGCCTATCATAGTTGACGGTGTATTCTAATTTGTATGTAGTTATGCCATGCGCATACCATGTACATTTTGCATGTGATATCAATAATGTAGGGAGTCTCATAATGAATGCCACACAATAGTGTTGGATATCTAAGTCTGAAAGTGATATTTGTTGTCAGAATATTCACGACAATGGGTGCAGTAATTATTGACTACTTATCACAACGGGACACTGTCATATTTCTAAGAATGATATTTTACGGCAAAGGGAATTGACAGCTGCACTGAGACATTGACTGATAATTGTAATTATCTTATGTGATTTTAGTGTGGCAATTTTGGTAACTTCCAGCTTGTCCGCTGGCGTCATGTAGTTGTCATAGCAAATGTAACGCTAAAGGAATACGCTACTGTTCCCGCCAAAAGAGTCACCACTCCCAGCGGAGATGTTTCAAAAAGATACATGTGTTTGGTGTTTGTAGGACTTACGGTTGTTCCATTAAATAACGGTTAACCACCATCAATCACTTTCAAGAAAGCTGGTAAAGAAAAACGACGTGGTAAACCAAAAACTTTCGTTACCCCTCCTTTTTTCTCCGCAGAGGCTGCAGACAGGACAAATTATAATAAAGGCCTCCACATACTGGTCCAAGTTGGACCTGACCGAATCCATAAGGAATAAGCATCAGTGTGTATTACTGGTTAGTACTTTGGATTAAAGTCAGTGTAAGTCATCCTGATATACAATCTAGATTTTCCGCATATGTTTGGATTTAACAACTTTGGTCCTAACATAAATATTGCTCACTTCATTTTTTAGATTCATTCTGCATCTTACCGTTGTCCGTTTATAGTACGTCATTACAAATAATACCCCACACTCCATTCCAGCCATATATCCCGTTCGCAGTGCAACATCGGATGAGCTGTCACGTCAATAACAATACCGATTAACCCGGTAACATAAACGCAGCACACTCATGATGTATAACAGCCAGTTTGAAGTACTAATCAGCGGGTTTCGATTCATTTAATTGTTGCCTGTCAAAGTAGTATATCTCATTACTCTTGTTAAAGAGGGCAAGAACAGGGAGGGTTTCCATTAACGGTATGCTTTCTGCCACAAACGGAT
This sequence comes from Paragonimus skrjabini miyazakii, assembly GCA_014338405.1. Taxonomy (NCBI): domain Eukaryota; kingdom Metazoa; phylum Platyhelminthes; class Trematoda; order Plagiorchiida; family Troglotrematidae; genus Paragonimus; species Paragonimus skrjabini miyazakii. The sequence goes on from JTDE01000352.1 coordinate 82,535, forward strand.
CTACACATCGAAGTAAAATCGCATACGAATCATATACTAGTGGATCACCAAAGAACTAGGCAGCAGTGTTTCAAATTCTTTAACTATGTTACTGATATCAACCTATAACCGCTCAGTGAACCAATCAAATGTGTACTGATGTGATACTTATAAACAAACGTGTAGATAACTTTGTGATTCCACTATTTTTGAATATGTTGTTTGAATGTGGAAAAATTGTGTAGATAGTAGCAAAATGGCAAATATCTGGTTGGAGCAGTCCTGAAGTTTACTTATACACGATTATCCATTTGGATGCGATTTCCATGAAGCCCCGTTATTTCGCAATACTAAATGACTTATCTACAGCACAACAGAACAAAGTCAGATTTGCACTTATTTAAGTGGCAAAGTTATTCAGGCTGTTTGTAAAGTACAGTAACAGATGAAAACAGTATTAATTCAAAACTCGTGCTACATAATCCAACCCATTAGATCGTATATCGGCAGACGACAAGGACACACGGTTATTCCATTAAGATGCCTAAACGGGAATGCACCCATGTCAGACTGCTTTTATTAATTAACAGAATGAACAAAAGTGACAACTTTTCTGGTTAGCAGTTTACTATCGCAAACATTTATTGAAATTTGTTTATGCAACAAACAGTCTGTTTTCATTATGTTGCTATGCATCCCCAGGTCATACTGAGATTGTATTGCTTTCGATATTATCATAAATGAAAATAACGTTTGGTTTGCGTGCAACAAGCAGCAAATACGCAGTTTCTGGTGGTCTGCAACAGTGAGATCAAATTGCGATTTGTTGTGATAAGCAAGTTACGGACATCACATGATATGAATCCATCTGACAAACAAAAATTACCACTTTGGAGTAGACAATGTTAACATTGATGTTGAACAGTTAATACGAACTGAAGCAATTCGAAACAACCCTGATTCCATAATATTTTATTTTTGTCTGGTTTCGAACCAATGACAAAAACAACATGCTCACATACGACACCCGAAATCAGTAGGGGGGCAATCACCTCTTTCACAAACAATCACCTTTAACATGTAATTGAAGGAATGCGGATTAATCCACCAGTTAGGTAATAAGTGTTCATAACACCGCATGCCACATATTTTGGCAACCCGCTACGCACATTGACCATATCCTCGAAAATCCAAAACCTTTTTAAACAGAGTAGATAACGGATGATTTCGACCCACCATCACTGTATCCCTATATGACTTGACAACAGGGTATGCATTTCTTTCATTTTGATTGCAATATAAGCCCACAACCGCAGTGTGAACCCTCTAAATGAGAAGTCTTTATCGTATTTATTCGCGAGAAAGTAAATAAAGGTTTAGTTTATTTTGCGATCTCATTGTACGTTTGGTTTCTGCGTGGAATGTTGTATAAGTATCCAGAAATGGCAAATATATATTTCCAGCTGTCGACCCGTCACACCACCTGTTACACGATTACACATTCTGTTGAGGACTTCTGTGTTCGAAGTGCAACAGTTCACAACCAAATTGCGCATTCACCGAAGTGGAAAGGGTATTCTGTAAAATGAACATCATTTCTCCATAACCGTAGTCGCGAATTCTTTTATTTTGCTTAAATGCCTCTGATATTTGTGCTTTCCAATCCGAGTTCATCATCTTAACATGTTACTTTGCTGGCATTTTTGAATTCCCACGAAGGGTGAATATTCAAAGTGCCACTATTCACCGTGATCAATTACATCTCCGAATAATCTGTTCATATTCCGCTTATGTACTTCAAGTCATATGCTTATTTCGAGGTAGTCTGTTGTCATATTCTATGTTGTTTTTAATTAACCGATGTTGTCTCTATCGTCGCATATACTTAATATTTGTTCCATAAGTGTTCTTACCCGGACTCACGACATTTGTTAGGTTTTCTTTTGCTTTTATTCTCGCTCAATTCACCGTCAATTAATGAACTTAATATATACTGTCTTTATGGTTTAGTGTGAATCCATTGCGCTATATTTCTTTAGACTACCATGGTCATGCACACATCCAGCTTTTCAAAGTCAAACGTATATGCTCATACAATCAGGCATATTCTGAATTTATAGATTGTGATGGTTCCTGTGTATGCAGCTAGGTTGTTCGATGCAAACGGTAAAAACCGGCACAAAAAAATCAGAAAATGACAGACTCACGCAGTAGACATTCAGGTCTAAGTTGTATGAACGGATCACTTTGTGTTAGAAAACGTAGTGAATGTTAAAACCCGATTCCTATAAACATGGTATTCTAATAAGCTCCTATAAGCAAATATTCATCTCACATGTTTTTGATACTTGATGGATACATTGAAGTGGTGAAACTGTGGATAACTGTGCTATTATCTTCCAATATGGAACACAATTTAGCATTGTTCTAAAATGCATTCTCTCAGATTTAAATCATTTGTCAATTTGCCCTTAAGTTGGCCATGAGTGTCATCGCGTTGTATGAAGCACATTTTTTCCCCGCAGTTCTTGTAAAAGTTTCACTTTGGTTTCGCAATTTGTTTCAGTCCAATTTTACCATTGACCCAATTGGACGCATGAACTATTTTTCAGATTATCTGGCTGATAGGCACTTTCGGAAATGTGCCGATATGCAAATGTTGCTAATGTGACCTATTCCTTATACCTTGAAGTCTGATATGCCAACATGTCTGTGGTTATATGTGAATATAAATATATATATATATATATGTACGTCGGTCTGTTTTTCCGAGAAACTAAAACTATCTGAAAGCTTTGCTTCCTGAAAATACAACAAAATTGCAGTATGTATATTCAATTAATTTCTGTTTCAGTATATACTCTCCTTAGTACTGATCATCATTCGTATTAGGCCTGTTGAGAAAATACCCACCAACAAATTACCAAGACCATCTTATAACTACCTTAGATAACCATATTGATCTGTTCTTCGTCGTCTTGATAAAGTGCAGTTGTTATGTCACCAATGGTATTTAATCTGAAAATTCACTCAAAACATATATAATGCACGTACACCAGTTCACACCGGCTCTGATGAATTATTTTGTTTACTGACTTTCAAATTCCATACCTGATGATTTGTGCATGAGATATACGAATGTTCGTCTGAACAACAAGGTATAAAGAACCTGCTTGCGTGTCGGGTATATATTGTTGATTAAACATGCCTAGTTAATTTTATAACTCATTGAAATTGTTCTTCGTTCCACGGGCCCAAATTCGTCTGAATGCACACAAAGTTTTAAACATATTGTTACGTTGGACATTTCATTGACTACGCTGTCATGATTTCTTCTGTGTTATCTCTGTGGTATCAACGGGAACATGTAGCCACATTCACCCTGTCGATAAAAATTTGAATGAAAACAACGATTCCGCTAAAGAATACCCTGCATTGGCAACAAACCTACTGAAAATCATTTGAGTAGGATGGTTAGAAGACAAACTATGATATGCATTCATTTCAGACACTCTCGTCAGTCGTGAACATATGACTAGCATGAAGACAGAGCCAACAATACATAGGTGAAACGGTTGGTAGTAAAAATTGGGCCGGATCGTGACTGGTACTCACGGCGAAACCCACGGTAAACAATGGTTGACAGTCCGTTGTTTTTGTGCGCATAAGACCAATTTTCAACGGATATGCGGCATTGAAAATGTGACTCGTAGTCGGTAGATGCCTTGCAATGGTTGAAGCGGCGTTTTGTCTTCGCTGAGTGTCACTTATTGACAGATTAGTCAGTGCAACCTTCAACAAATTTGGGATGTGCTCCATGGCCCTGGTTTTAAACCTCCTTACTGCTCTATTAATGTTCCCGCAACTGCATGAAAATTAATAAATGTAATTGCTGGCAAAAACCAGGGGTATTTACTTTTTGATCGGGGTTAGAGTTTACCTACTCGATTGTGAGAGTAGGACAAGATTTACTGTGTTATACACAAGTTTTAACGCGACACCGATAATATTTTCAAAGGTGTTCACCATACTATTATTTCTGAAGGAGAGTTCAACGTGGACAGCCATTTTAAGGACCTCGACAGTAGCATTTTTTGCAGGAGTAAATTTGTTCCATTTCCGAATGAAGCGTTTCAAGAAATTGTTAGCCCGAATAACTTTATACAACACTATTTATTCACCTTGTAATCTATCCTGGGATAAAATTCTCCGCGCTTTGTAAAACAATGTGTGTACTAGTGACTTTCAGCTTGCAACAAGAACAAAACTCATGAATTTCGTTTACTGTCCCGTCCATGTTGATTTACGGTACACTGAACGTTCGACTGATCCGTCTGTTGGGCGTCTAGCCAGGATATCTAAGAAGGGCACAATTTTCTCACATTCGTACTCAACCACGACTGACAGATTTGGGTGGACTGGGTTAAAAGCCTGGATCGTTCTATATACTTCTTTCTTTCTTGTCCACTCAAGAACACTTCGTTGATTTGTAGATTCAGTTTGTCCAAAACCGGAAGTATTGCCCGTTCAACTTTGGCCATGAACACATTGGCTAAAACAGGACCGAAGTAGCTGAATTTGTTTGAATCCCCGAGAATGTATTCCACTTTGGTCATATATTCTTGTGGGTCCATGATCAAAGCAACAATTTCTTAATCTGACTTGAGATCTATAATATTTTTCTCTTTTACATTTTTGAAGTGAATCTAGGTGTTTACCAGCTAGATAGCACTTCTGTTTTATTAGAAACCATTGAAAGTTGTGTGACAGGTCAACTAACTTGGCTTTTAACCAACTGTCATTATCTGCTGAAGTCGGAATCAAATCATTCAACTGAACACACAAATTTTCAAATTTTTCACTCACCCGGGTTTTAACTGTATGCATCTGAGGGACTTGAAAATTCACTCTAATTGAAAGTGCTTCCAACTGAGCTCCTGATAACGCGAAATATTGAGAAAATAGATTGAACATAATCCGCAACTGATCGTAGCTGTCGTATTTTCATAGAATTTCCAGTCGACTCCTTTCGAAAAGGTAGTAGTCCATGTTCAAAAAAATATTCAGATTCCATTAGTTTCCTTTCAACTCCATCAGGTGTGGGCCAAACTAAGTTTCTTACTAATGTCCTCCCTGAAAACAAAATAATCTGTTAAGCTTGGTTGCATGCATGCACTTGAAATTTCGTCACATTCCGATGTTTTTGCTCTATATTTGAACGGAGACGGATCCTCTTCAAGTAAGAAGACGAAGTCGTTATCTGGTTTTGATATGCTATCCGTTCATAAAGCAATTACTTTTGTTGAAATGTAAGTTGGTCAAAAATGTACCCATCATACCAACTTTCTTATATTGACCGTTTAACATATGGCAATTTGGTTCCTCAACATTCGTATTTAGTTTGGATCAACTCTCATCAGTAATCAAAATAATGCTGAATAAGTTGATGATTTCTGTAATTTCAATTTACAGAGAAGTCCTAGTCAACGGACAATCGATTAGAATTAACAGGACAGTTATTGTGTTTCCTCTCGAGACAATCGGGCAACCCGATCTTTACTCACAAGCGAAAGAGGTTGAGCGTTCAAATACGATAATTCACTCGTCCTCGGTGTGAGGTCCGTGACGCAGTAGTCAACACAATTGCCTCATAAATGCGTGGCCGACATTGTAGTCCCGGCAGTGGCAAGAATATGCACTACTGACAAGCTCTACCGAGAGCGGCACTGGAGTCTATTTCATCTTTCCGAAAGTGGGAATGCGACGGCTGTGATCAGCTGAGGGTGGTGTTCAGTCGACATGAAAACCAAAATGCTCTACTACTCAACAGGAGTATCATCTACTTTTTGACTGGTCGTTTGCAATGTGTTCCCTTATAGCTGCTCTACTCGACATGTCACTCTAAACCGTTTTCCATGGGGCTTGTGGTCGAGCTGTTTTCTTCAAAATGCATAACGTATCCTCAGTGGGAAGTTGTTACCCAGTTTCCTCAGAATTTCGATGCACAAACATACCTGAATCACTCACAAATTATCCCCATGATTAAGCTTTGCAACATAGAGACTGTTCATCTCGGATTAACTAGAGGTCATGCTGCATTCATCTGACCAGTACCAGACATATCTCAATACTGATCACTCAAATGACCCTCGACACAAGGCGGCAGCATAACCAACCATGAACAAGCACCTAAAACGTCTAGATAACGACTACAAACATCTACGCTATCAGTTCAACATACCTACCGTAAGCGAAGTGCTACATTATACAGTGATGGACACGCGAAAAATATGGAAAGCACTGACAGTGGTCGTGAGAACATTTTCAGATCTGTTGCTTTCCATGAAGTAACATTTTATGACAAGTATACAAAGTGGAATAGGACATAACAAAGCGTGTACGGCTTTAGGCAGGATTCAGGCTAAAATCATTGATCAAACATGTTTCACGTACAATATTACTAAGAAATGAGTTTAGCAACCAAACTACTTTTTGTTGCCGTAAGTCCATATGAAGGACACATTAAAAGTGACAGCTGCTACAAAATAAGCCGTATAACTATCAATATTATTGTCTGAATTTCAGTTATTGACAAAGGGCAAAGGTACGTACAAACCCATTTTGAATTCGGGGATGAAAGTTCCGTTTACATCTTTCACTTTTAACATACTAAATTCCAACGTGAGCGTGTTTTGTTCACCGTATATTAGATGTGCTGCGCTACTATTACACCCAGTTAATTTTATAAGCGGCAGCCAAAGAGTGACATCTAAATATTCTGCCGTGTGGTAATAACTTCAATGGAAAATTAAGTCATCAGAACATTCGGGTGCAAATGAAGATGAAAGTGTGTCAAACAATACCATGAAGGAAGGTTTTATTAAATAAACAATGATAGTTATAAAAAGGGAAAATCAGATGTTTTGTGTGTACTCATGGTACAAACTTTATCACACAAGTTTACTGCACACACCAGAAACAAATAAAGACAACTTTAGAATCGGCTTCCTACAAACAAACCAAACAGACCTCCCTAAACTCAACATTTCTTTCTTATCAAACTTGAGACAGCAAATGTACCAAACGAGCTTCAACAAACCCAGCAGGTATATTCATTGCGTATATTGCTATTGCTAAATAACAAGCCTAAATTTAATACAATCAGTGCTGTTTAAGCATAGATTGAGAGCGAACTCGGGTGTGTAACAGAAATATCACTGACATTGTGACCAAAAAATGTAGGCACACCCGTTTCATTTATTCGTACCGGCATAATTACAGCTAGTTGAGAAACTACGCAAGAGATGGCATCTGGAGGTATGCTGGGTTACTCTTTTGGAACTGTGTTCCACAAATGGCCCAAAACATGTTGCAACCGTAAGATATATACAAACTTAATCACTATTTTGAAGCTCCCAAATGTATCACGCGAATCCAGCAGAACATCAGATCATTGCAAACTATTGTTGCATCTCGAAACTGTCACTACAAAAACTGGGCGAAAAAACTGGCTCAAAACAACTGGCTCCTTTCAGAGGTCTGAACGAAATGATGGATGCAAGCGTTTCCTATTGACCCATCAGCAACAAGTTAAAGATGACTTTCATCGACTTTTATAGCAAACAACTACTGGGGTGCATAATCAATCAGTGAGCTAAGTCAGGTCACTACGTTCAGAGAAGAATTCGGTTTATTTTTATTTGTTTCTGAACACTAACAGGTGGCTTGGGATGATTAATTGTGATAGAATCAGCAAACCGCAAGTGACTTGGATGGTAATGAAGTAGGGGGATTGTGAATGTACAAATTGGCTCGATAGCGTGGCCAGTGGTCAGGATGTATCTGGAGATTTTTTCAGCAATCCTACCATCAAATGAATGGCGTAGACAAGGAAAGTCCACCAGATCGAAATTTAAGTTCACAGTTCATTCTTAAAATGCGTTTTTGCTTTTTTTACTGTAACTAATGTTCTGTCGGTGAAATAAGTCGAAAATTTAACTTTACACTAGATACAACCGCTGAGTGGTGGAAACAAAAATTGAATTCCACCTTCTACGTTCTTTGGCAATTACAGAGATTCTTCAGAACATAGGTCAAAACCGTAAATTGAGCTAAGGATCAGTTGTACTTTGTTCAGATTTAATAATCGTCAGCAAAGTTGCAGTAACTTAAAACAACGTGTTGGTTAATCCACGAAAGTGCAAATGTACCCAGTTACGTTCATTGTGTTCAGGTGCTCGATAAAATAGAAACATTGTTATAGTTCGTGTAAGTATAATACGTAGCCTAGCATGGGAGAGTTCTCAGATGCAAATATTGTCAAGTTGCTACTCGGTTACAATATCCTTATGAGCGGTAATACGCTATTGATATCATTTACTCAACATTTAACAATGCAAATGAAGGTGTTAATTATCTGCACTTCGAAGACGATCTCATCACTTCGAGTACGCCTTTGCACAGCTTGCTATTCCACATTTAAGTAGCTGTTAGCGTACTTGAAAATAAAGATTGTAACTGCTATTTCATGTTCTACCACAATCGTCGATTGACACTACTTACTAGTAGCGCGATTTATGGGTGAAAAATATCCACAGGTAAGTAACCAAAGCGAAACACAAACAACTAGCCAGTTATTAAAGATTCGTTACCGATTGGAATCTCGGTTGTATTATGTAACCATGGAGAACAATATCTGCAAATTTTACGTGCGGCTTCCAAATAGCTAGTGTCAATTTGATGCAAGCGTCCTCCAACAATAAAAGTCAGGCCAACGCAATTTATGCTTTTATCTATATGTGAGTCTATCAAATTGGATCATTTAACGCCGGAACTAAATTGATGATCTCCAGTGCAAGTTGGAAACGACCACGTGATTGCAGTAATACATGAATCGGGTTTTAAGAAACGACCGAAAATTGACACAATTATGAGCAACTTTGTGTATAACTGGCCTATTCACACCTTATGTAAAATAGAAAAAGTGTGCAAACTGTAACTAATTTTTGGAGTAATAATTGCATAACTTTATAAAATGCACCGTACAAGTTTTAGCTAATGTCGTGTGTTCGGTAAACATGAAAGACTTCAATTTGCCTTATATACCTCTTAATCTTTGGACTATCCTTAGTACAGCACTTATAGATAGTGCTATCGTGATGGAAAATTATGCTGCCTTTGTTGACGATGAAAGAGTGTAATATTTTGTTTGCTTATCTATATAGACAAAGTGTATAATTGCAAAAGAGGGATTCAAGTGTTGTATTTAAACTTTACCTATCATGCACGTAGAATGAAAGTAGTGGGCATTAAATACCTCAGTCTTCTTCACATAACGAAGAAAAACAGTCCTACGTTTCATTATTGTTTGTTCTGACCATCCGTGCAAAATAACATGAGCAGCACATCGCTAAACTGATCGCTAAGAGCTGCCGTTAGTTTTCCTAAACATCCAGCAGACGTGAATACTTTGTCTCGTCGTAACTGTGAAAGAATCACATTTGATATCTAATTCTTCAAACGTAAGTTGACAACGTAGATCATATGTTTCTGACTGCTCGGAAATAAATCTCGGGTTATCAAGTAATCTTCATATTTATGTAGACGAGGACATTTTGCTACAAACCAAATTATTGTATTCGTACCTCTTCCTTTCAATAAATTTCAAAATGAAGAGCCTAGTCATCAGTCCCACTTCACGTGAAACTTTATCCAGTGCGCGAAAAATGCACGCACACGAAGAAGCACGCTTGACTTCATCAATTTTCCAGTTGATGTGTCTTAAGTATTAACGAATAGTTCAGAAGACTGATGAATTCAGGAGGGATTGTGACAAATGCTGCCTTCTCCCATGCTCTACAACGAATCATAGTCGTATACCATTCCAGCTTGTGGAGTGTTGGCCAACAGAATTCTACCTGCCAGAATGATAACAGCGTCGGAATCCGTTCGCCAGCTACCCCAAATGCATGAATTTCACGAGCATCTACTTCATACGTTTCCTAACTACTCACTGTCATTCCAGGTACCTTCATTTCCAAATGACCCTCGGAGTCTCTAGGTGGTCCAAGATGGGAACACGTGTAATTGTTGGCTTATGGTAAATGATTATTCGTTATCATATTAGCAGGGTTAGCAGCCAAATCCTAAAACGTTTCAAAGCACATGGTCTGAATCTTCGTGCCATTCGCCGATTGTTTTCACGCGAAATCAGAAGCCTCCCCCGCTAGACAAGCAGAAGGATGAAGTGAAGGGCCATCAGTCATCCTGAGCAAGTCGTAGAACTCGTTGTTATTTTGATGGCCAGTACAGCTCCTCATTTGATTAGCTTAAGATTACCAGTATATGTTGATGAAGCCTTTCGGTAAGCTGACGCTAATTAATGTGAAATTTATTCTGACTGACCTTACCGCCTATCTCCATAATAAAAAATCAGATGTGTTATTGCTTATATTCACCAGATTCCGGGTTGTACTATCGCTTGTTTTAGAATGGTCCAGATATATAATGAGCCAAAAAACGATCGTTAAAACGGCGATTAACACGATCTAGTCTTTCACACGGTGTCACACACTTTCAGCTGCGGTGCTGAATCACATGGTGACTAGATCAATATCGTGGAATCCATCACGTTTGCGCATAAAGGAGTGTTCGTGATAAACTGCTCGCAAAAGGTACATAAGAGAAGCAGAGATTATTGTTTCTCATCGACTGCATCAATGCTGTGAAATCGATTACCGATTTGCCAGGCAGTTATTTTGCGCCCAACGTATTGAGGGGCATCACCCAGAAGGAAGAGGTGTACGCGAGCATAAACTTAATGCCCCGATTTACAGCGGCCTGTTTGCCGGATTATATCAGTTTAACAGGAGAGACGTCAAAGGGAGCTTGTCTCAACATCCTAACATACGAGGCAACAGGATACAGTGGTTTCTCAGTTATCCTACCCGAATGGTTTTGCCCCAAAGCTTGATTTGTAAAGCAACTATATTTTTCTCATAAGGGTTAACTCAAATATGAAGCACTATGAATGAAACACCAACGTCCTAATGTAATCAACATCGTACGAACTAGACATATAGTAAACTCCATCAATGGTCAAAAGTATATCTTAAACTGTATCTTTGTATTCGATAAAAAGACATTGGCTGCACTCGGCTTGTGTGCGACCTTAGTGCGCTGTAATTGCCGTACATTTTTGAGCCACTTTTATTCGCCTGCGGATAACGACCAATCAGCCTGGAATTGTAACCGGACCCTGAATCTTCTTTCGACTGAAAACTGCATCTGTCCTCTAGTTTTTCTGTTCTGCATCCAACCCATACCGTGAACTTATCTTTGAATACACAAAATTATATCCATTCTAAAGACAGAAATCGCTTCATTCCATGGAAATACGGCCAATTCATCAGGTTCCATACTACGCAGCACAACTGGATGAGTTGTTTACGACCACCAAAATGTTAACAGCACCAGTAAAACCATATCTACCGATACATAAAAATCACACGTTCCGTGAATTCTCACGCGTACTGGGCCACTGACCTAGGTGGAACGAAGCCACAGATACACAACCAGGTCAAGGAACATATTCCAATTTGGGCCCGAAAGACTCTCATGGATACCGCATTGCTTCAGTCATGTCGGCACGTGGTGTCACAAAGGACCGGCGTCATAGACCGTTTATGACTTGTTGACTTGCAGACATCAGTCAAACCTGGTGAAAGTCTTTTGATACCTAAAACAACAGCAAAGCAAAAATTCCTCCGAATCAGGAATGCGGTAGCAGTTTATAACCGAAAGATATTCTTTTGCCTACTGAATGACTTGTTCACCATTAATTGACGTGCATCAGTGTGTGGGGTTATTGATTTCTTCGTTTAAATATATGTCCATAATGTATGGTTAAATAATTTATGAGTAATTTATGACCAACTATCTGTGTTAAGTAGTATGATCTCAATGAGAACATTGTTTATAGAAGCAGCATAACAACGCCAGAAGTAATTACAAAATTTGCTTTGTATTATAATTCCAAATATAATCTATATCGCGATCATTTTCACTTTTCCATCTCAAGCTTGCCCCAAACAGATCGTTCATAAACTAGTACTGGTAACAATCTGAAGAAATAATGGAGCCAACGAACGACCACTTACATCGGCCAGTGGAAGAAATTGAAAACAAGCCCACCTAAACAACTGATTGTATCTCGGGATAAGGGTGTTATTATTGTCACTTCAAAACAACTGAAGAAGTGTAGTCAAACATCAAGCTCAACATTATATACTAGATTCTTGAAAATAGTTACTTATGAGCATTTCCTTCAGTAGCTTCTTGGTAATCTTTGACAGGGACACATCAGAGTTTTACGCGTTTTTCCGGAAGCCTTAAAATGTGGTGACAACAAGCTCAAGCATCTCAGTAAAAGGGGGCCATCATTTTATTGGATATCCGTGGATCCAAACTCGATCATGCCGCATGACTGCGCCTATACCATGAAAATAACTACGAAATAAGCTAGTAGAACTAGGGTAAAACCGGAGACACAAATCTGCTGAAACCATAATCGTTCCGTCTCTTTAATTTATGTGGAAAATAGTGTAGTAGAAAAATGGGAATCTTCACGCTAAAATTCCCGTTCAAGTGCCATGTGTTCTATTCTGTATAGCCGCATCCGCAAACTTGTGTTATGAAAAAAAGCAAACTTATAGGTAATCGTGTCTGTATATGAATAACAAATTATGACTTTTCTGTAACACATTATAAGTTGGTCGACCTGAACCTGGGTGGAGAGCGTCCAACGTAGAAGACTTCCAATCATATCCTGATTAGCTAAGATTATGCATCCTTGAGGAACGGACAAATGAGTTTTGCATTAATATCATAAATAAACACGAACTTTATCCTGTCTAACCTATTAAGGCCAAACAATGTGTACAACTTAACGTAGAAAGAGATATGAGGACACTCAAAGGTAATCCATGTCATTCTCGTCACGCGGTCATGTTTCATAATCGTGGCTTCATAATTCAATCACTATCATTTTGTATGAGACCGAGAATTCTTGAACTGACGTTCTTTTTGTCGATATGGTTGGTCAAGAGTAATGCATTATCAATTCAGGTTAGAAATACGGAGTTTTGTCAAGACAACAGCTACCAAGTTACACGATCCTGTGAACAACGCCAATGACCTCGTATTCTACGGGAAATTAAGGTAATTACTGAACTCTTGCATGAACGCTGTGTAATTTGTTACAGTAAGAGCAAAAGTTTTCATCAGCCTATAACGTGTGGTTTAAGCAGGTATAGTAAAACGGAATGGAAGTGGCCGTCGTGTAGTGTGTTACCGTGCAACGCCCTCCATACTAAAATAGGTAACGTTCGCCTAGCAGACGGGTCCTGTCAGATACATGGGAACACACTTGTTCAATACATCCGTTTGTTTGACAGACCTTCGGAATGTTCAACAATCTTTAGGAATAGACACGCTGATCATGTCAGAGGAAACGGCAACTGGTGGCCGACGGTACGAGTTAGGTTTCTCCTTTGCATATAAAGAGGGTTATTTGCTACTTTTCATTCTCTCCGTAGCATACGTCCGTAACAGCGGGATCAGCCGTGTCAGCTGAATCGTAATTGCCTACAGTGCAACGTTTGCTGCAAACATGGCTGTCAACGGTCGTAAAAGAAACGGTTGGGAAAACGATGTAGATAATAATACTAACCAAAGTACATTCTTTCGTCTTATTGACAACTGTTTTGTCAGGAATCTACCCCTGGTTTATTTCGACTGAGAGTATGGGTCAGTGAGTCCCTGTTGTGTGCAACTTAGCCCAACCACCGTCATCTTCCCATGTAGAACATTAGGCTTGATTACCGTTTGTGGCTTACAGCAAACGTTGGATTTCAATGTATTTCATTTTTGGAAACATGCGATCTGTTTATCCGTTTATTTCAGGGTGCATTAACAGAACTCTAACTTTAAGTAGCGGACCATGGGCACCAGTGACTGAATAGCAGATGATATCTAGCAAAACAGTATTACAGCTCTTAGGTTTCATTCGATAGTGTCGTTAGAAAGGAGAAATTGGCAATAGCAAACTGCCCAATATAGCACGAGATGGATTAGCTGTACCATATTACCCTTTATCCCACCAGCGGTATGCACCACGAAGGGAGACTCCGTTGTCACTGTCAGATTGCGAATACAGTGTTAATCAAATGGGTTTCGTTGCCCACCGTAATCGTTGATCTGACTTAATGGCAGGACGCACAAACTGATATATCACAGCTGGCAACCTCTTAGCAGAAACATTAAAGTGAATCGCCTCAAGACAGACTTGAATCGAAACGGATCAAAACAGCTTGCTTTTTCACCAGTAGCGATGTTAACAATTCGTTTACTTTCTTCAGTCACGAAAGTAAAACATTAATGTAACCAGGACGTATGGATTGCAACAAACAATAAGAACAGTCAACGACACAATGAAAATTAATACTCGTTGTCCAAAACTATGTACACAAATTGTTGACTGATGCAGTTTATCTGCTCTGCAATTGATTACAGTCCTTATTTCATAGAAAACCAATTGTCGCCTGCTCCTACTGTTGTTGCTATCCGTCTGCCCTATATGTTTTAATGTTTTACATTCGTGATTGAAGAAAGAAGGTGTTCTAACAGCTCGCGATGCGTTTCTTCTATCATTATTGGTGAACTGGATTCAGAAAACACAGTGTTTAAAGCAATTCTTTGTCTAAAATACATCAGCTTCATTTGGACCGGCAATTTAAAGGACAGATGGCATGTACTTTTGCAATACGTATATAAAATTGTCTCCCTGGCATGTGCAATCCTGTAGTATCGTCAACACACCACTCCTTTAGTCTAGTAAGTTGTAAAGATTCTTAGTGTTTAACACCACAAAAAGATTCAGTCCCCTAGTAGTAGCATTTGCAATAGGAGGGAAGGAAAAATGGAATTACACGAGGTCGCCTTTCACGAAGTAAGGAATTCATTTTCTGTGGTTATAATTCTACAAGTGTGCAGTACTTTGTGTTGTACTCTCTTCTTCATCAAAATTATGTAGTTTCAAGTGCATACTCTAGGAGAGTTTAACTCATTTATGACGTTTCCGTTAGAGGCTCTGAAATCAATGTCGACTGGATTCATAGAAAGTATTCCTCCGTGTGACATAGGAGTTGTTATGATTGTGGAAGTTTCTAAGATTTCGTGTCCGGAGTGGTTGTAGACTTATTACTCAGCATTAAGACAGCAAATGTTGCACAACACGTGAAACCAATGTCATTCGTCAATGTCCTGCTATCATTCCTGTGACGACTTTTCAGTTCCGACACACTTTATTATCATCTTCTATTATACAATCAAATCAAGGTCAGTTTGTAAAACGTTTATGAAAAATTACGAATATAAGTTTTCATCTGATAATTTAACAGTTTACTAATGTCTACCAAGAGCTTTGTATAATTGAGCTAGTTGATCTTTCACTGTTAACTTCCACCCAACATCTCCAATAATCTATGTAACTGGGTTGAAATGAGTTCATTATTCGATTCAACTTTCGGAAATATCTAATTTTGTACATGCTACGTCTGCGGTCTCAATGCTAGGTGAAACATGAGGCCTTTTGGTAAATGATATGTTTAAACTGAGTTGCAGTTTAAAAACGCGTAATATCATTTGTTAGACTTGCAGACAAAACGAATGCCTTTTCTTACAACTGCTTCATTCATTTTTCCTCACAGTTTGAGCATATCACGAAATCAGTTTTTCAGGGCGTTTTTGTCTGCACAAACAAAGATATAAATTTATACATCGCATTTCAATACACAGATAAGTTCGGAAGTGAGATTAAATCGCATCGTGTTTATCGACCAAATGCACGTGGTTTTCGAAAACGTCTATATCTCTTCCTACTATCAACCATAAAGACAAATTTTCACAAAAACTGGCTTTGTTGGAGGTTTTTTAATGGTTAGCATGTACTGTCGGGTATAACTTACAGGTACACCTAATTAGTTAGCTATAAATATAACCTAGTGTATAAACTGTGTTTAGAGATGTTTACGTTAGGCTGTGATGAACAGTAAACGGGCACTCATCACCAGTTATCAAATACCTCAAGGTTTTCGCCAAAATAAAGCTTCATATTCAAAAACTAACTACTGTTATCGTAGTCACTAACCTGAGGAAGGTTCTCCTCAGAAAATTTGACATTTTTCAAGGCGTATATTCCTGCATGAACCATTTACGGTGAAATAGTGTTCTGTCGACATAATCGAGTAAGGAAATTATGTTTGTTCGTTATGGTCTAGGCAACAATTTACATAATAATCCGATAAGATACATGATGTGAGCGCTTACTAGTTCAGTGTTCACATTGATACTATACTGTCTTATACGGTAGTATAAAAAATATGCCCGTACTCTTTAAGACACCCGGTAAATAGAAGCAAATCATTTGCAACGTATTGATTTAAGGCAGCGGCATTTTCCATGGTTAGTTGGACCAGTCAGCTGAAGATTATCGGGCGTTGCTTCAGTATTTCCATGGAGGCATAGCTTACGTATGGCTGTTACTTGCGAACTCAGAGAAGGAAACAGACAGAAATGTATCGTTTGGACTGTTGCGACTGAAATTATGATTACATTTCCCGTTTTGTATAAATCAGTGGAGCTGTTGGACAGTACGTAATTATTCTGGCTGCTTTTCGAATAGCCGTGAATGTCATTTACTCTACTAATATTTACTGCGATACATTCGTTGACTTAGAAAAGAGGCACAAGTTCAGTGATGAAACGTTGGCTGCGCAGAACAGTTTTTCGGTCATCGCTTCGAAGAAATTTCTACCCCATCTTTTAGCTTGATTTCAGCAAGTCATACTTGAGTCCCTTCGAAATATATGTTGCAAGAAAAGTAAACGGTGTACCGATAAAGACGATGCCAAAATACGCAATAATCGGCCAACATTCCATTAGTCTGAAAGATCTAATTTATCACATTGTTCAGCTAGTCTAACTGACATTTGAGACAGTTAAATATGTACAGTTTAATCACGGGAGTTATACGTAAGACAGTGTGTTTAATAACAGGATAGGATTCTGCAGAAAACGTGTACAGTAAATATACATATAAGACCATCAAATTCGAAACTGAAGTTGTCAGTTGCTTTCTGCCTGAAGGCAAGCACGCTGAAAGCGAAAATATATATTAAGTATACTATTTCAGAACACACCCAATAAACCAAAATATTTTACAAAACCTGCAAACATGGAAAAAGCAATTAGGGCAGGATATGGTCAATCCAGTGGCCGAATCAATCGATGTCTTACTCTGAGGGTTTGAAACTCATGCAGCAGATGTTGATGAATATAATATGAACTTACCAGAATACATATTTGAAATAATATTGTTTAAAAGCACAAAAGTTGAAAAGTTAAAATTTCATTTGGAGAGAAATAAGGATAGTTGAAATAGGCCACATAATATTCTTCATAATAATATGTTGCATATGGCTCAAGTATTGCAAAGGAATCATTCTTTCATTGTCACAGTGTCTATCGCATGCAAACAAGTTTCCAGTTCGTCAAAATATTACATTCTTGCACCCGCACCGTAGAATCTATTGATCTAAGCACCCTCCAGTCTTCGGTTTACATATTTGCATATGAAATTACAAAACATTAAATGTTCTCAGACCATTCAAATTTCTGTTTGAATTGAGAGGCATTGATGTGTTGTTATTCTGAACGACCTAAATAGCAAAACAGTAAGCTAATCATTTAAGGTCAACACTGAAGTATACAGAATTAAACTGGTTCATTAGAATCAGAATAAATTTAATTTGTGACAACAGAGAAATACATACTGGAAAAATATTTGTATTGATAGTTATCTAAAATTGTCACTTAAACCAGTAATTGGATGCTAAATAGCTAACTAGATAAAAAATGATTGTATCAGTCAAGCTAATAGTAAGATTTACCCCGGATTTAGGATTGATAGCAACTTTGCCTTGCTATGTTAGACGTTGTGGATTACCATACGCGACCCCCATGTAGTTGTCTGCATTGGTACACAATTTTTTTTTAATACTTAGTTACTAAAAGATTGTAAGCATGCTTCGATCACACACAGAAACGCTTTCAACAGAAACTCATGAGACTTTCAGTTATATATCGGATACGTCAATTGTGATTTGTCTAACTGTAATAAGTAGCTAATCCCTAATCATCATGGTCTTCCCGAGCAAAGTCATTTTTTATCCAGCTTCACAGTGTCAAAGCCTCACTCATGTCAGATTATATCGATCAGGTACCAGTCCAAGGATTACTGAAACACCAATGTTGCCGATTATGTTAACAGACGTTAATTTAACGCATTCGGGCAACCATGTTAAGGAGCTTAGCAATGTTTGTTTGTTTACAATGGGCAGGCTGTTTGACTACGTCGACGAAAAGCTTGATAGTGACCTTTCAATTGCAAGAGTACCATTAGCACGTGTGGTTCGAATCACAAAAATATCGGACCTGCAAATAAAATCAGCGGTTGATGACAAGTGGAAATTGATACCTCACTGCGTAAGCAATAGGGATCATTTCCATAACCTTGAAGATTCGGACTAAAACGGAGAGATGTTGTGTATCATCTCAAGATAATCACAAAGCGGATTTAGTCATTGTGCATTTCACCAATGCATAATTTCAAAGTCTTAACCGATTCATCACAACGTCGGTCAAAATTTGAAATCCTGTTCATGTAATACACAGGCCACTGGCGAGTTCTCGCATGTGCAACATGTGTGTCTACGGTGTCCTTTTAACAACTTTGCTGCACTCTCAGCGGCAGCATAAAAATTACATTCACTTCCAGATGACCTTCTAGTTACAAATACGAGGTTGTCAATTTGTCACTGACGAGTAGATCTGTGAAGGTAATAGCCTTGTCTGTACACGATGATAACAATCGATGACTGTTCATTCTGTGTTGTTCCAGTGACTATTCAGCGGTCGGATACCAATTCAGTCAGTCAATATTTGCTTACTTGTTTGCAAATGCTGTTTGAAATTCTACTGAACGCATCAACCAAGTGGGGTTCTTAATTTGCTACTTGCGTTAGTTAACTTAGGAATCTGTTCTTACAGTCCTTAGCACGTGGGAAGCATAATAAAAGTAGCGAAGCAATGCTGTTTTTGTGTTCAAATTCTGGTACGCCCCTGAAGAGGTCGATTCCGTGTTCTGCAGTAGATTGTTCCTGCGACCACCACCAAGAAGCGGAGAAAGTTGATCTGCATTCGTTGGATTTGATTGTCACTCCAAGAAGGCGAACCAACGACATAGAATGGCGACAAGTTTGTGAACAGTTTTCTTTAAATGGGGCACTTTTTTTACCAACCATTGTTGGGAGGTGATACATGCTCGCCAGTTAGATAATGTAGCAGAAAAGCTAACCATTGATTTTTGAAAAAACTCAGTGAATGTGACGGTGTTGTCTGGTGAATAATTTTTATTATGGACTAAAACTGTTAGATAATTTGCAACTCAAACATTTCTCACACGCTCTGGGCACGATTGCCAGAATAAAGCTTACCAGTTGCGAAACAGTAGTCTGCCACTCGTCCAGTAATCAGTGAAGCAACTGAGTATGCTATTCATACTCCAGATTGGTTGGTGTATTTTTCTACTCATTACTAATGTTCCCTAAAATTTGAATCGATCGAACGTTTCGATCAAATGAAAGTAACACTGTCTTATACAAATCTGTGGCGAACACGTGTTTTCGGATCATCCACCCACGCTTCCAGGCGTAGGGCAGTCTAGCATCAAATAAATCCATCGTCGCATTAGGATACACCAAGAGTGAGCAAACAGTTTTATTGTTGTCCTTTCCGCTGTTTGCCATGTTTCTTGTCTTTCACTGGATCAACCATATTAGGTCTTGTGAGTTTGCGCATCCTAGAAAGTTAACCCACTGTCAAACTCAGGTTTCTGTAATGTGAACGTCCATTCATGGAGCAATGCTCACGTGCGATGAATAACAACCCCTTACTGCAAAACTGCTAATGATCTCCTTTTTGCTGAGAATGAGGAAGGTTTACTTTTCAGCCCGATTCCTGAAAGCATTCGACTTCTTTGACTTCGAGCATTACGGACTGTTTCGATTGAACATTTCTCTTCAATTAAGTCGGTGTGTTTTCAAACTGTAATTGGCTTGCCATCCCTAAGAACGTTGCGTACATTATTGTCTACTCTTATTTTAAATTTTTCATGCTGGATAACAGAAGGTTTTGAAAATGTTATCACTGTTAAGCACTGAGGCCCAATGCTGATGAGATGTATTTATAACAATGTTCTACTTTGTAAAGGTCTTTTAGGCCGTAGTAAATCAACGTATCATGCACGCGAACTTTGAAACACGTGTCTCACTATTCTTTGAGACAGGCCGTTTCAGCACAAGTGAGGCGCATACTATTTAAGTAATGATCACGACCACTACATCCAAATAAATCGTAGTTTCTATTTTGTGGCGCCTTTCTATTAGATTAACCGAGAAAATAATGAAAAACGTACGTTGAAAGAGCTTCATTGATTGATACCTCCATAGCCATGAAAGTACCTTCAACTCGTCCAGTCTAGATGGGACCACATCTAAGCAGCAGTAACGAACGCTTTTCACTAAGAAGAAGAAGAGGGTTACCAGATTAATGCCGAAACAATTTTTGCAAACCGATGAACTTTCAAGCAGCAAAATGATAGAACTATTTTTCTGCGGACGTGAAACTTCACAGATGTAATGATAGAATATTTCATGGTTGCAGACTAATTTAGCCAGCTTTCGGATCACAAAATAGGCTATCTAACCCCATCATCCTCAGAGATAGACATCCAATAAGAACGCACTTTATTGCTATATATCGTCTGCTTAACAATCAACACCTTCAAATCCATTGGCTATGATCCAGTGACCAATAAAAGGTGCTCACTGAAAGTGTTTAGCTACAAGAGATAACAGGGACCAGCTCATTGTCATTTATCTCGTCGTACACGCCATGAATTACGTTTGGGGAGCCAGCACAACATTTATATCAATTGTTTTATTGATGATAGCAATAACGGAAGAATTTTCATCAAACAGACAACACACCAGTGTGATAAATCACTCTTCTGAGTGTCCACGACTCAAACTTATTTTTGTCGAAATTCCAGAAAACAGAATATCGGGGAATGTGTTAGAAGCGTTTAGAGTGCAACTAGGAGAGTGTCAACGGAAGTGTTTTCATAAAGTGAAGTGTTTTGCAATTACTTACGACTTCGAAGCAAGTTTTTAAGACCTAGCATACAAAATAACTTTGATTACACTCACCAGTGCAACGTAATTTAAAAATCTCTACAGCAATACGTTAGCATGTCTTTTATTTAGTTGACCTCTGAGAAAATTACGACAGATACCGTACACAACTTGTTAGTTACATTTCTATTTTATTTTGCAGACAACCCAATGCGAGTTATGGAAATTCGTGAAGAACGTGAACACAATTCATGAGGGAACATATTATGAAATGCAATGTCCATTGCGTAAGTCTACCGCTAAATGCCCTTATCTATGCAATTTAACCGATTGTGAATTAATGAACACAGTTGTGTACAGTTTTATGCAAAGCACAACAAGTATTCACATAATCAGGCAACATAGTAATCAAAATATTAAATTTGCATAACTAATCGATTTGTACATAAACGTTTCAAGTGCGTCGATCTTTCTCTCTTCCCATAAATATATATATATATATAAATTTTTGAATGGGTATATTTCTCTTCCAAGTCACCGGGCCAGTCAGTTTTAGATTGAGTGACTTAAGTATAATTATTTAACATTCTAACCTGCAAGCTTGTAGGCTGGCAAATCTAACTGTTCATACCTGTAAATATGGGTTAAATGATGCCGTGTTTGTTAATAAAGGAAAATATTCCCGTTATCGTTTACTGGTAGCCTTTAGTTTGGGGACGTCTTTTTAGAACGAAACCAGCCAACAGGGTTTGAGGTTGTAAAATGGGAGGCTCATCGGAACAGCCCAAACAGCGTTTCAGCTTGTACTATTCATTCGCTTTAGTCCCTGGTTGTCTTCAGATTGGAAATCATTAGATTCAAAACCGTTACAGACATTTACGTAAGTAGCGGCTTTTCTAGCTTGCACATTAAGCATGACAAACCTATTTCTAAAGTAACCTAATATCACTCATAGTCAAGAGTGTGTAAACGTTCCTGATTACATGTATTTCATTACCTTGGAAGAAGAATGAAATACACATCAGAAGCATAATTCAAGAGACAGTATTACATGTATATGCACCCTTGGTGAAGATGAGAACTAATTAAGAATAACCATTCAAAGTTTTACTGCAACAATTCCCGGAATTGCATTAATTTATCGTCCATTATAATTTGTTAAACCGCTGGCGATTTCTGCCAGTATAGACTTCACTAATAACACAGCCCGTCGTCAAACTGTGTTCTCCCTCAATAAATAATGCATTACCTAGAATTTGTAATTGTTCATCTAATGAAAACTGAGTATAGTACGATTCTGCCGAATAAAATGACAGCTAGTCAATTGTAAATTGTTTGAAACAATATATCCATACCTGAGTACAATTTGGATGATCAAACCTTTCACCATGAGGTGCTCTTGTGTATACGCTTCATGCACACAAGTTTCTCCGCAGCAAGGCTATAATCGATAATTAACAGATATTCTCAGACTTACAGACGATCTTTTTTTTGCGTTTGTGGGTGTTTCTTGGCCGCTGCTAGCATGACAAAATGTGGCCCAACCAAATGTTAACTGTTAAACACTGTGTCAAAAAACGCAAGCAAACTGAAATGCAAATCATGAGGGAAAGACAGTCACTCACAAGTATGTCGTAGCAGCTTGCGTACCGGTTGATTACTCGGACAAAATGATGGATTCGCAATTTTTGCATATCACTGGAGTAAATGCTGTTAAGTTAATTTCATTGGTTTTACCAGCCTACTTCTAAAGTGGACGTAAACTGTTACGTTGTACTATTCTTTCTCAGTCGTTTCCTAAACCACCGAAATTTTACACCTTATTAATGTTAAAATCGCTTTGAATGGATCGTATTTAGTTGTTCAGCTGATTTATCATTTGGCTCAAGATTGTCCAGATCAACAGCGGTAAATAGCAGACGCATACACATCACCTAGATAATTGCGCGTAACCGACCGTGTTTGCTTGTAAGTTCATTAGCGTATTTTTAGTGGAAACTTTTAAAATTCGTAATTGAATTTATTGTTGTGCAAGTTGCAGTACCGCGTTGAAAGCTGAATTTTGTGTGTACCTATCTCAATCCACAGAAGTAAAATCCTCACCTACATCTGGAGTGCAACCATGCATCTGCGGTTATTCAAAGCATACCCCGTTTGAGAGAGTCCCGACGAGGTCTATACCTCTTTGAAAATAAGATCATAAAGGATGTTCTTCAACATGACTGAGATTTCCCGAATTCATGTCATTTTGTACACTATGGACTGTTAGTAATAGACGGTCTCATAGATGACGGATGGGCAAACAATACATCAAAGTCGAGTTTAGAGGGTCACATCTTGTTCACAACGATAACCCTCTGGGTGAAATGTTTGTATATCATATGTTGGGCTAACAAACGTGGCATTTTGCGCACTGAATGGGCAAATTAGCAAACTTTCAGACATAAGCCTGGCGATGAAGCAGCAATAATTGTTTTTAGACCGTCACTTTGGATGGAAACAGTTTAGCTCGAATTACCAGTTTCACTAGATACGGTCTATTGCGCTTGACATAATATTTCTCTTACGTCTTGATGATCTTCCTCAAACTGACATTCCACGACCTGACACACTTAAGTGGCAGTCAGACAGACGAGGCCATTATTTTGTAACGATATAGGCTGTTCGATCCACCATTCAGACTATCTCTGTTTGAATTGTACAGCCAATGACAAAATCGGCAGTGCGGTGTCAGTTTGAGGATAGCGTCATGAAAAAGTGGCTTTCATCACCGGTGCTCTCTGTGTGGAAATGGATGATGAGATGTGTACTGTCGGTTGCATAGAAATACAGTGATTGATAGTCGTCCATCCTGAACAAAGTTCGGTAGGCGCTAAGTATTTCTGGTAAGAGAAACTTAACACATCGATATATTCCACCGAACAACCTTCATACAAAGCACTGTTCGCGATAAGAAACTTTGGCTTTTTATGTCGGTTGCAGCGTCGCGGAAGTCAGAAGATAGTCGATTTAAGCAGAAACTCACACGAAAAGGTAAAAGTTTTAAACCCACTTCTATCTACCTCAAATTGGGAAGTGCGTCAACCTCCGTCTCGTGAAGTGATTGATGCATATGTTGACGTGGCACAACTTTGTGAACAGTGAATGAGAGCCAAGCAGGTTATGAATGTAGATGTGTTTATTAGACACTTGTTGTCTCCATCGACAAAAATCGCTGAGGCATCAAACTGATTGAGCTGAGCTCTGCACACTGTTAAGAAACCCGCTGCCTATGCATATGTAGCCCTCATCTCGAGCAATGTCCACAGGTGTGAGCGTCATACTTACGAATGAAAGCAGTCTGTTTGGAAGGAATATACAAGCTTACGACGCAAAGCTTACTTCAGCTTTAACGTGGGATTCACAAGGACAGGTTTACGTGGGTCAGTATGTTCCAGTTCGAACACAGAAACTCCCTGTGGAATTCAACAACAGTGTGGAAGAAAACGATAAACCAAACTGTCTTTGGGTAAGGTTGATTTAAATGGTTAGTGTGTAAGGTTGTAGTACAAAATGGCAGATAGTGAGAAAAAAGCCTGCCTCTCATTAGTGAAATGTTACTCGCCAAGTTTCCAACCTTAGCAAAGCTGAATTGTTTCAAATAAATGAAAACGCAATTGCAGCCACACTTCAATTTTCGTAAAAGAAAACCAGACCTCAAGTACATCGCTAGCCTCTGTATGTTTCATTCTGCTGCCCATCCAGGAAGGTTCCATTTGTCTGACGACTAAATGCGTTACGGCCGTGCTATCTATGAGCAATGTGTAGGCAAAATAATCACCATCGAATGCAAAATAAGATTTGACAGACGATTCTGCGATATGACATGATGGGCAATACAGTATGCCGAAGGAGCGGCAATATATCTCAACTATGAAAGTCAGCATTAGCAGTGGAAATGCACCATAAATACACAAATGGACTGCTTACAGATAAACAAGTATTACAGCATAAATGTACGAAAGTCTTTTTGATAAATCATAAACACACAGAGTTATCCTTCTATGAGGTAGGCTAAATAAAGCAAAGAATCTACATAACGATCTATAAATAATTAAAACAATATATACGCTTGGAGACGTTCTGTTAAGTTGCAAACTTGAGAGAAAGTTGTACACAACAGGAACGATTACAGGATTGGGATATCAGAACTACATGTGAATAATTTTCCAACAATTTAAGCGAGCTCACGATACTCAGCTCTTCAAAGTTAGCCTTGAATAGTTGCACCCTCTGGATGTCACCGACACTGTTTAGCACTCTTATTGTATGATTCTTTTTGAATACCTACAGCACATCGTTCCGGGCCCAACATCGTTAAAGATGGTTGCTATGCACTAGGACACAGTTGAAGATAGGAGAAGATCTCCTTGTCTCACCCCATTGTCTATATGTCGACCAGCGTCAACTATTTCGTAAGTGAAAGCAGTTCCTCATAATCCCCCCTCTGCATCATCGACGCATCCGAGACGCACGGCAGGCTGCCCGAACGTCATTGTTCGACGGCCCACCTGGCAGCGTTTATAAGCTAACTCCATAAGACGCGCATCGACTGATATCGCTTTCTTTACCGAGCTCTTCATTCAGCATACCTTCCAGAAGACGTAGCGGATGTACATCACGCCTTAAAATCTCCGCTTTACTCTTCACATGAAAGGTTTGGGTTCGGTCGACCGAGTCATGGAAATACTGCCCATTCAAGCTGATGGGCCAGTGGATTGTCAGAGTGGCACCGACTGTTACCAGCACGAAATCGCTAATTCGAATGTTGCCTCCTTCACTTAGCCACCTATGTCGAGCTTGACGGATTAGACGTATCTGCAGTATCCAACTTTCCCAGGATACCGATGCTAAATAATTATCCTGTTTTCATCTTGCAGAATATCATTCGATGACGGGTTCCATATGTTTCATCAGGGCATTGCCACTTAGAAGTCATTCGTCGATAAAACGGTAGTACCAGTGCCATCAGACATCAACGGTACGACTGGGTGAATACTGATTATTCTCAGGTTCATCATCCGGCGCCTGTTTCACACAATCGTCGTCTAGACTTCGCCGTTTAGATACTCTCAGCTGTACCTTGGCTCCACCTATTTGATTAGCGTATGGTTGACTGAAATGACATTACCATCTAAATCACTATGATTCAGTGTCAAATACTGAGACCCATTGTTAACAGTCACAAAGCTTGAACCGTTGTTCGAATAAATATTTGTTTGTGTTAAGCTTCTGATAATCCGAATCAGTAGTATGAGAAGAAATCGGCGCTCATGAGTTAGGAAACCTTTCAAAACTGATCTGTGAGAAAAGGTGCCAACCAGGCTGCGTTTCTACAGAAGCAGTTGGAGCCACTAACTGCCTGTCAGCTATCACACTCTGACGCTGACAAAAACACACTGACATATGATGTTTTTAACCGCCGTGGCACCCTGATACTAATAAATTTCACAACCGTTGACGAATTAAAGCGGATTCATGAGCTTTTCCAGTATGACGTATGTTCAACTGAAAGTGACGAATGACAGCATATGTCAAGTGATATATTCTGAATAATATTACATGAAATTTTCAATTGAACTACAGAAACCGAAGTGGACCATTTCTTGCATATCACCAAGAGGCCGCCATTTACAACTGGACGTACTTTATAAATACTGCTGGCCTTCAGTGTCCTCCATTACAACTTGAGCACAAGAGTTGGATAACATTCACATTTCACTAGGTGTACTTCCCGAAAATCGTTAGCTTTGGCTAAACGGCGTGCCTCCGATGTACTTTTCTGATAATTACTATTCATCGAAATCTAATAGAATTCGTACCGATTCGATAATTCGTATCCCCGGAACAAACTTTCAGACACGAGCGTATCGCTTGGAACGTACGAACGACAAGAACAGCTGAGGTCAGCTCGAATTGAAGGAAAAGACGGAGTTGAGAAACGCCACCGATGTCTTTGAAAACGGTCATGCACAAAAACGTCCATTATTGCCGCTGCAGAGGCAAACATAGGCAATTGTGCGGTAATCCACTTCAGATGCGTCGAACAACAGACATAACTCAATGCCAACGTTCGTGAACGCATTTGTGGATCCGCATTTTCTCACGGTCAGTTATGTCACTCTGAGTCACTCTGAAACAGTTATGTCACTCTGAGTTATTTTCCACGTCGTGTGGGTCGTCCCTCCCCAGCTCTTGCGATAGGATACTGTTTGGTAACAGCCGTGGGACAACGAACACAAGAGGATAGTACAAGCCGGATGTGACTGAGAATATACTCCTCATTGTTGCTGGTTTTCGGGTAGTTTGAAGTATACAATAAGTTAGTTCGCTTCGCTATCCCGCTTGATACCTAACGCATGTTTTGATGATAACCTGTTGCCACTTATTTCTCTAACACTCACAGTGCGTACACGAACAACGACACTATCAAGAACGTTAAGGCTATTTGACAACAGTTTGGTTAGGCGAAATTTCCTACAGACAGAAACGACGTTCAAAGCTGACTGTCCAAGATGTATCTGGCAGGGAGGATAGACAGTCGTCAACGTAAAATTCCGTATGAACGGCTTGATACACGCACTTTTCATATATATACCTTTTTTTATCTAAGCAAAATTGACAAGAGAGGGGGAGGAGGCAACCGAAAACTGATGTACTACCATCTGATATTCAGTGGGCGCAATTCTGCAATTAACTTGAGGCCACCAGAGTATCCTCAAGGCATCACGGTCTGCTTCGGGTATACGAATTTGCGAAGCACTTCCTGTATATTTGATGAAACCACAACCAGATAGATTATAAACCCCAGCAACACATTTACATGTCAAGAGGTAACGTACGGTCTCTGTAACAACTGATCATTTAGAGATATGGCGCGATTTCTTGTAGCGCAGTCAATTACCACACGACGCTTACCAGGTTTCTTTAAGTCAAACATAAGGTGGGGTGGTATTTACGTCTTCTTGATAAGCTCGTCAGGATCAAGATTCTCAGGTGTTTGCTCAATGTACCCTTCGCTAATGCTATACTTTGGTAGAGCGGTATATCTCAAATACATCAAGTGACAAGCACTTTCGCAGGTGGTTCTGACGCTTCCGAGCTGGTATTCGATTAGGAGGTAAAGGAACCTCCACAGCTCTCTATGTTAACACAACTTCGAAATGATGGTGAACCGAACGATTACGATACGCAGACGCTGTTGGTTCTAGGTCACATTTCTACGAATAAGATTTTGTAATGTTTGGTTTATCAATGAACTCCCGATTATGATGTAGTCTAATATATTTCACAACACAGGAATCCCCTCAAGAACTACGGTTTACGGAAGGGCATGATTTGACACCTCCACACAGTAGAGGACAAATCATGGAGCCCAGCATGGCTTCAGTTGTAGGCGGCTGTTTCCGTCCACTGATTCTTTGGTCAAGAACTCAATCTGTTTCTGAGAGGTCATCTCCGACTAATATAGGAGCCTTCATTTGATTTATATCTGATCATTCATTTTCCTTCATGTCGTGCCAATATCCACCATGTATCGCAGTGGAGTCACAAGCCCAAATAGCAGATCCATTTGCAGTGTAAGCTTCGTCACTCCCAGAGACAACGAAAATAATGCGAGGTGGGCTTTGTCACACTTAGATCTAAATGCACCATCTAGTGTTGTGATTGTCAGTCACGGTTGAATTACCAACATTCGAAGTATTTCGACAAAATGTTATTTGACTAGGGTTGTATACGAACCGCTGTCAAAGGAAGCATGTATTCTGGCAAAGCCTGTTGGAGTGTCCACACACACACTAGAACCACACTAAGTCCTATGCACCTGCTAAAGAAGGTCGATGTGTTGCGGACTCCACTTCAACTGCACGCAGGCTGTCGTGTCGTTTAGCATATGGGGTTGTGCAGCAAACGGTAAAGCCGACCTCGGTAATTGTCTCCGTCACACTGGTCTTCGTTCGACAATTCAAAGTCCTATGTGATGTATTAAGACACATGAACCAAGAACCTTGTCGTCGTGCATTAGACCGCCTATTAGTTACATAGCACTCGATGAAGTCGGAACATCTTTCAAGACTGCCTTCAAATCCACACAAACCACAATTCACGAGAAGGACTTCGTGGTGGCAAAATCGAAGGATTTAAAAACAAGAGTTGAGTATCAGCAAGTTCTGAAAAAAACGTTCCAAAAATTCCGCAACCGCGCGGTACATTATCCTAATCAGAAATGTATTACCTGTCTATAAACTGTTTTGTAGTTTATAGACTACCAACTTTCTCTATACATAGCAAGAATAGCGTACTAACTTCGTATGATACAAGAAGTTATAATCGGTCATGTGACGTCAGTACCCGCGGATTTTGAACAACATAACATATAGCAAAAGCGGACGATTGGTAGTTATTCTGTTCAACTCTACAATGTAGCTGAGCAGCGTCTGAACATCCATAACCTGCCGGTGAGTGACGGGAGTAAGTACCCGCCGGATGGTTCTTATCATTCTTTCCCATATCCCAGCTCGATGGCTGGCTTCAGGTGGGTTAAAGTTCAGGTCAGTTTTAAGAACTGACAAACAATCAACAATCTTTGTTGATCCAAAGCGTGTGACCACTTCTTCGGATCTGAATCTGCTCCTAAAATGTTGGTGCTGTTGTCGCTATATTTGGCATCCAGGACATCTCGTTTACTCACATATCTCATAAGTAGCATCATGAACGAATCAGTTGAGAGGGAGTAGACAACCTCCAAACAGATAGCACAAGGTTGAAAGCAACCAAACACAGAAATGAGGTTTGTGTTCGCTTCCATCTATCTTGACCTTGAACGGACCGAAGTGGTTCATTCCAGTGTACTTGAAGGGACACCCATCATGAGTCACTCTATTTATTGGGAATGTAGCCGTTAACTGCTCACATTAGAAAAAGGTGATATGAATATCTAGCACTTATTGATCACGCGTCTGACAGCCGCTATCCCATCAACAATTAAAGTTTTGTCCGGATGGATGCAAGCACATGTGTGGCATTCATGTGACCTTCATCTCGTGGTAATATTTAAATATAAGCTCCATGACCGTGCTCTACAACGTTAAGGTAGCAGAACTTGTGTCAATTTTGTCAAGGCCACCACTTACACTTTCTCCAAGACACAACAAGCCACCTAGCAGTATTAGTCACCACTCGGACATGATGTTTATACGTCGCTTTCCAATAAACTTAGCCTTGAGGTACTTTAAATCATCCGAGAAACACGTTTTTTGAACAAACATGATCAAATTAATGGTTGCTATATTCAGTTCGAACACTCGCAATGGTCCTGACTCCATCGTATCGCAGTGGCCTCCAGACATTGGTAAGCAAACAGTTTGCTTGCTAAAGTTCGCGACAAAGTCAAGTCTCTGACTTCGCTAGTTGTAATCAAATGGCATATCGTAGTACCTGACTTTCCAAATGGGATTTATTGCATACACAGTTCCAACATTCAAAACACGCCTGAAATTGCAACCTTTATCTGTTCTCGTGGTGGAAAACATGATAATTCCTGCCAGCCGCACTCCGAAAGCGCCAGTGGTTCACCTCATCCAAAAATGAAGCCGAAGCTCCTGTTGATGCTACACTGGTCAGATTCAGCTCAGAAAGTGTATGTCTGCACTGTAACATAGCTGTATACACACGTTTTAGTTTTGCTTGGTTCGCAACAAATATCGTAAGACGCAATGATGTAGTGCACCTGAATTGCAGCATTATCGTTGAGCCCGGTCCATAGAACTATGCGATCAGCACGCATTCTCAGTTCGTCCACAAGAAGTCTCATCAGTCTTGATGCGACGTCCGTCACCGTGAGTTCAAGTTTCGAGATGGTGACTATTTAATCCTGGGCCACTACTGATTCTCCTAGAATGAAACAACACTTAGCCGTTCGATACTGTTGGCGTAATATGACCAACCGCCCTGTGTCCCAATTCAAATGCGTTAAAAAACAAGTATACTTACGTTACCACGGCAGTAGATATGTCTGTAGAAAAAACGAGGCACCCTAATAATTCAGTCGATCGTATGTTCGTAAGCCAATTCCTCCAGGTTAGGCGATCAGTCTCTTCTATTAAACTATCCTGAACAAGAGACCAGCCACGAAGATCATACAAGAGCTTGCCAGCTGGAAACAGCATTATACAAACTACTCCTGATGGGTCATATAAGGAAGAAGCACATTTCAATATACCCCTCTTGGTCTAAGGCGCATCTATAAGGTACATGTGAAATTGGAAACAGTCATTTATCACTTTCCGCCTCACACTAAGTCCCTTTAATAATCCAAAATCTGCAAGTTTATGGTAGCCATCATGTACAATCTGTCCTTCAAGACTATATGTCAAACAACCTCAATGTTATTAGATTTTCAACTTCCAAGGCGAAGCCTACTATTCAACAGTGGGATGCGCAGTTCGCCTACAACAGATATAGCTTCCCCAATCGTTTCTACCGATAACAAGCCTTCGCCCAAATAGAAGTTCTTCTCTTTAGTTGATAATGCTGTAACTATAAAATCCTGTCCATTTCCAACGGTCGCCGTTTGAGGCGCAAAGTTTTCACAGAACAATGAAGAAGTAGCACCAACAAGGTGGACGTTCAACTCATACGCTTCAGGGGATACGTCCAAAACAAGTGGGCTCCACCATGCGAAGCCCAATGCTCATTTATCACTTTCCGGGACCCTAAGCTACAAAAACATTTTCTTAGTATCTGTCGTGATGGCCACCGCATGATTACGAAAGCGAAGAGCCCCGATAAGAATATTGGTCAAACCAAGCCCTTGCAGCAGCAAGTGTCCAGAAGACAATCCGTGGTACGTGGCAATGCAATTAAGCACTTGTGTGCACTGAGTACTGGATGATGTGACAGATAGCGCCGAGCAGCATAGTTAACTACCTGAGGAGAGAAAGTCCTTCAGACAGCTGGATATGACGTCCGCATACTTCGATTTTATTGTGTTACCCTCAAGTACTCTCGTTTAATTGAGTAAAGACCTCAATCACAGATCGCATGTTCATCACGTTGATTGTAGCGACCATCCGAAAAGAATAGGGTGGCTTCCGTTTTGACCAGAACTTTGTTATCCTTGACTGACATAGCCCGTTTATTCCGAGATACCCCACTCAACGTGTTTGAACTCGAACATTCTTTGAATTCTACCCGTCACAAACACCAATCAAGCAACCACGTGGTTTACACAATTGGGCATTTCATGCGTAGCACTAGTTGCATCCCAGAGACCCCACGCAAGGGTTTCTTTCTGGTTCCTGTTCTCTGTCCTAATGCTCAATGAGCCTTGGAAAAATCACACCCGGTATGAACACCTATGCCTTTGTGTAAGATGAGCCCACTGTTGCTACTCCATTGGGGATGGCCTGTCGACTTGCACAGCCGGTAATTTATCAGCAGTACAAGCTGATCCCACAGAAATGCCGTTGGCCTTGTCCAGAGATTGAAATTCAAATGCCACTCAATTACATGGCTTTATGGGAGTAACATGCAGATTGGGAATCAAAAGTTGACAGGGATTACTCGATAAATGGAACTTGCGAGCCACTCTTCCATCTGCTATGGTCGTAACGGAACCATCCCCTGCAAATGCATGTCTCTATGGAACACGTTTTGCTCACTTACCAAATAGATACAAAGCTCAAGGAAACATCCTTTGGACTAGAAGAAATTGCACCAAATTTTACAGCCCGTTAATTTGTCCTACGCGCGCGTGGTGGCAAGTCATCTTGCATCGGAGTATGGTGACATCTCTAACACTCAGACCTTAGACACTTAATGTATACTTTACATAATGATCATGTAATAGACTTTCAAACAAATAAAACACCACCTGTTGTGTTTGATTATATCCCAACATTGTTCAAATGACTGAGCAACGAAGTGCATACAGCCTGTGGGGTGTGGTCACCCCTCCATAGGGAACAACGGGCAGGCTAGTTATTCAAGTTGGTGGCCGTCACGTTAGCTTGGCATCTAGACCACTTGATGTCAGTAACACCCAAAGTGTTGAAAGTACACTTCGATTCGGTCGACATAACTAGTTGAACATATTAATTGCTGGTTCCACATTTTCTTTTCTCAACAAGAGTTCAAAAATCGGTGAAGGTGGACTCCCTCCCGGGGTCGTTATTTTATCAGTCAAAATAACACATTTCTTGTAGACATCTGGGCAATCGTTCGATCGAACGGATCAAATTATTAGACTTATTCAGCTCCTTCGATCCATCTAGTGTGGACATTGTAAAATCGCACACTCGCCTTTGGGTGGCTAAGCGTCTGAGGTCATGCAAATCAGAAATATCCAACTTAGGAACACCAGAAAGTCCACGCATTACAGATTAAAAGATCTGATGTGCGCTACCAGCCTGCCTGATGAGTATCTCCAAATCTTCCGTATATCTGGTCGATCCTGGTGACAGTACGCCATACCCTACGAATTCCTTCACTTCACCATGGTAATAGTAAATCTGGGCTAGTGACTGGGATGCCCGCACCTTATCGCGGCCTTTGATTCTATTAGGACATCTCCTCTTTCAGTGTTTGTGGATATTCAATTATCTCTGCTGCGGCTTAGGCCTTCTTCTACACAGTTTGTATTCCTCTTCGGCAGGTGATAATTCTTTTTGTCCAAGCTTTGCTAGACGAATAAAAGGGAAACTTTTCTAGTGGAACACACGTTTCGGGAAACTTTTCTACCTCCTCCAATCGATCCTCTCCTGCGTCAGATCTCTTTGTATCTTTCGGAGCCATAAACATACCACAAGTTTGAGAAACAGCACAAATATCATCAATCCCAGCCGGATCCTTAAAAGCCTAAGAATTAGGAGAACGTGAACTGCCAGAATTAAAAATGTCATGAGAACCAAGGAGTGGCTTACCGTTTAGTTGTTTAGAGTTTGGGTTTGAGGTTTAACGTATAGGGGCAGGGTACGTCTCATCAGTGGCCGCATCTTGGACAGAAGACCCACTCAAGGAAATTGAAAGCGTAGAGAGCTTCTCTAGACTACAGCGCAAGGGACGGTAAGTAAAGACATTCGTAACAACTCCAGATACAAAAGGTATTTCAATTTGCATCCTTTCGGATTTTCATCCACTGTGTATTATCCATTCAGAAAATGAAGACGACTAAACACCTCAAACAGTACGAAGTTTGCAAATGCCTTGATGTTTCTTGATTCAAATACTGTTGAATCGCTTCTGGCGATTTAGGATAAGTCGCTCAGTAACGCTTCACCGACAAATCTAATAACGATTAACCAGACGGGTGGATTAACGAGAGAAAAAACATTAGAAAATGCGGTTGAAAAAAATTGGAATTTATGGGTTGCTGTTGACAAAACCACAATGGAAGTGCTCTCTCAACCTGTATATGAAAAAACACAATTTACCAATTATCTAGCAAGGAAACCGTTCAAAATCGAGTAACCGCAAACGAGTCTACAAATGATCACTAGTCAGCGGACAATAGGGTTATCAAAACAATCGGGTGCATATGATGGTGAGAGCAGGTGAAACCATACCCGTAAAGAACGTTTCTGTAGCTGAGCATTACTGGTTAAAATATACAAACAATTGGCATTTTTTGGGCAGTCAGGGTACAACTTCCTTTGTGATTGTTTACTGCGCTCATCAGAGACAAATGGGGTTGAAGTTAGGACCAGTTTTCTATAAACAAATCAAACGTGCCTCCAAAAATCCACCCTTTCACATAGCATGGGAAATGAGGCAACAAACGTACCCGACGAGCTTCAACAGATCTCACACTAGACCCATCTGAATATAAAACAAAGGGACGTTAGTTGCTGGCAGGTCTGTACATTTAGAGATTGCAATCAGCCAAGGCCTTCTGCTGCGCCTTCACTTCAACATTGTTTGAAGAGCGAACTACAGTGGTGTTCTGGCAGACCCTATGGCGTCTTAACAATTGAGTTTGGGTTGAAAAGATAATCACACAATTTGCGGTATCCGGCGTTTTGAAAACAAAGCCTCACGATTCTCGACCCATGCAGATTTATCGTCGAACATTAGCAGTGCAATCGTGTACGGGAAGATTTAGACCATACTGTTCCTCTGTCACGCTGGTTGACAGAACATTTACCGTATTTCCCAAAAGTGTATACCCAAGTGAACATCTTAGCAACTGAACATACATATATTTAGTTGATGTTCGTAAACTTGCAGTTAAACTTGCGGCTTCGTCATACTAATTATTGAGTATCATAAAAACAACTGCAGAACTTTGTGTCCGATGTTCAATAAAAGCTTGTCATTGTCCCTTCAATTAAAAAATAATCATTCCGGGATAGTTGAAATCTGTGGGTTTGTTTTTCCACCTGGTTAAGCTTTCGCAAGCGAGTTTTGCATTTCAGTTATCCTGCCCACTTCACATATTGAGTTCTCTGTTGCTGGGATGTTTTCTATACCATAATATTAATCATTGTTATTATTATTTAGTTCCACTCCAAGTATTTAGCATTTAGAAACAATCCAGAAATCAACAGGTTTGAAACGTAAGGTACAAACTACTGGCATACTGATCAGAAAGTCTATTGAGCCTGCAACTAATATTACCTGTAGTTCACTTACGTTTCAGGTTCTGTAAATTAATGTGACGTCCATTAGATGTTTCATGTATCAGCATTTAAAACAATGCCAATATCACAATTCGATCTGATCAGAGAAGGCGAATATACTGGACTTGGTAAAGTAACTGAGTAACCACGTTAAGTATACAATGCAGTCCATTAAAAAGAACTAAAATCGGTTAAAAACAGTTTGCTGACAGCATAGAAAAAACGGGTTGCTACCGCTTAAACCATCATAAAAAATGAATCGTTCCACCCAGTGGATTGTGGAAAGACAGTTTCTATAGCTATAAATTTTTAACCGTGTTTATAAAAACTCTGAAGATTGTTCTGGTCGGCGCACTAACAAGACTGCTTTTATACTTGGATATCATAAGTTGGCTGATGAATAACGATATGCTGACGTGAAAACCCATTATACAGCGTGTTTGCACTATACGGATGTGACAGCAAACTTGAGTGCATGTGCATCCAGGGCTAACCTAACTACAAAGTCTGTTGTGCGCTTTGCCCTAAACTACAGAGTTATGAAGCGTTGTTTTTTTCTCCAACATGAAAACAAGTTGTTTTGAATAAATTTGACTACGATAAACAGACTGGCCCTATAAAGCATAAACAAAGTTTGTTTTTTAAGAAGTCAGCCTGAGAAGCTGCAGGTTTGAATGTGCACGCAATGCTGTATATTTG
This sequence comes from Paragonimus skrjabini miyazakii, assembly GCA_014338405.1. Lineage (NCBI taxonomy): Eukaryota > Metazoa > Platyhelminthes > Trematoda > Plagiorchiida > Troglotrematidae > Paragonimus > Paragonimus skrjabini miyazakii. Next base: position 119,181 of record JTDE01000352.1, read on the forward strand.
AACGAGCATACACTTTCGGCAAGCTATTCAAGCACACTGGGCAAGAGCATTTTTTATTTTGACCGGGTTGTGCGAGAAATTTACTTGCAAAACGGTCCGCTATTGTTTTCCTTAATGCAAATTATAAAATTGCCAACAGTGTTTTGCTACAAATAATAATTCAACATAATAAGAGTCTGAAAATTCAACCCCATGGTCACGCAACCGTCTGCCAGTTTGCGCTTGTGGAGGTGATATCTATTAATGAAACCGTTGCATTCGAATTCCCTCGCAAAACCTCGAAAAGACGTGAATTTATGTTGATGAATTAAGCATGAATCCATATGGAGATGGGGAACTAAAATGTTTTAGATGTTTACTGTAAATTACTCAAAAATGTAACTACCAGAATCGTTTCAAATTTTGCCCTTTGTCTTATTTAAAAAGTACTTACTGAATGAAATGGTGGGGTTCTGTATACCTGTTTTTGGTTGCGGAGACATGCAACACAATGACTTCCAGTGTGCAACAGTTGGCTGTACCAAACTGCGTGTCAAACAAATATTGGCGATTACTGCGGTAGTCAGTACTCGTGCAATCATCAACCATTGCTTTCGTTTCAACTCTTATATCATCCTTGCTGTGCTATTGAGAAACTGTAATATACAGTAAACGAATCACATGGTAAAGTTTATATTGACGAAGCTCTTGGCTTGTAATGGTTAGTGTTCCTGGTATTTCCTGTGATTATTGTGTGTCCAAATATAGACAAGTAGATAATTGCACGTGCAACATTTTCGTCCATAAACTGATGGATCTCAGATATAAGGTGGAAGAAACTAAAATTATTAAGCTTTAGTACAGGACTGGCCATTGGTACACGTTATATTGCGTAAGTCAGCAACAGTGTGGTCGTCGTAGTTGCTTAAAATTCTGATCATCGTTTTGTCTAAAAATAGTCATAATTTGGTTTGTACTTAAATCAACGGCATCCATTTGTCGATAAAGATATATGAGCCAATCTAAGCATGCTTATATAACGATAAAACACAGGCTGTAGTTTACAATACGTTGTATCACACTGCATGGTACGGTGTAATATCAATAACCTCAAAAAAATACGTCGCGGTCAAAATCAATAGTTAAATCAGATCGGTACACTGAACAATATACAGGCCTCGCACTACTCGTTGTAGTACTACGGTAGTGTCCATCACAGTAGTACGTGTTCAATTTTAATTTAGTCTGCCATTTGACAAACTCACCAGACGAGTTTCACCCACGTTACAGTCAAGTAATAATGCATAGGTTTGCTACATAAGTGTTTGAGACGCAAACATTGCTGATTACAGACCGACGAAAGCCGTTCTGGTTTGCTGGTTATTCGGTCCGCAGGCCGTAAACAATGTGGGGTTGTTCCCCAAATTTCCCAAATTGAACCACAATTTTTAAGCATGTACTACTTCTTTAGTCCTTCAAAAAAACAGCAACAGACAAATTTTATATGAAATCACAACTGGCAGCACTTCATACAGTTAACGACATATGTACGGTGAATCGCAACATGTCATCTGTGACATATATTGCCACAAGGTGGGAAAACTTCAGTTTGTTTCACTTTCGCGTAGCCGTCTGACCATGCAATCGTAGCATCCTTTCTGCAGTATTCTCGCATGCAGCTATCTGTCTCTTCATAGTATGGAGAGCACGCATTTGTTAGAAAAGAAGAATTATCGGTATGCAGTCAAGTTTAACTCATGATCTGCGTTGTGGAAATGTTTGAGAGCCGGAGACAGCGACCTTAGTTTCCCTGTACCCTGGTGCGGCTGTAATCACCATTCAGGTTAGTAACTGAGTTTGTTTCGGTTTTTGTAATCCTTTACAAAAAACCCGTTGTCAATTTACTGGTGAAGCAAAGGAACCAGTGCGTGGTTAGAAAATTGCTTTAATGCCAGATGGCAATGGATAGCTTTTATTATCCATAAAACATTCTGACTTGACGTTTTACTTATCCTTAAGCCACTTCAACGTCAACGAGATTAGTAAACTAGTTTGCATAAAGATGTGTATGTATACGACGGTATTTATTTTTTTATTAGATTGCGCTGTTGTATAGTACAAAAAAAATTTGTTACAATTTCATTTATACACATTTACCCAGTTACTTATTTGTATCAATGTACATTTACGTTGCATATCTGTATGTTTCCGTTTTCCCAACTGAGAGTCACATATTTGCTGCATTTAACATATCATATCAGTTAGCATCCTTAACCAGGAGTGCTCATTTCCTTTAAACTCAAGCCTGGAAGCCGGTGACTCCCTATTCAAAAAAACTTCTCAACTAATCTATTGCAACCATTGTATATTCCATTGTGCATGCAAAACTTCTAGCAGACATGGACTCATGTTTTGTGTTGAGCAGAAATTTGAACAGAGACGGATACCTGAACGTTGGTTACCTGTTTATTTTGAGTTACTTACGAATGTACGTGTTGTAAATGCTTCGTCCCCTGAATATCGTCTTATTTCAAAATATATCGCTTTTTCACCGGGCTTTCAGAATCGTGTTGTCTTATTTTTTTTATTAGGAGGGGCATTCAGCGCAATGATTTCAGTCGCTTGACATTTAACTGATACTTGAATGGTCAAACACCAACGTAACAATAATGTATGCCTCCAAGTAAAACGAATCAGAAGAAGCTCCGGGCTAATCAAAAAGGTTGACGAAATGCTTATGTTTCGCATCGAATGACTCCACAAACTGGTGGTCACAACTTTACAGTAACAAATACAACCACCACGTCATGAGAAAGAAGACACCATTCTGGTTATCACAATCGCTCTTTAGAACAGTTCCGGATAACTGCCGCGCTCATAAACTGCAACGTTAGCTTGAATAAATTCAACTTTAAACTTTAAACTTCAACATTTATTCGGCTCATAAATTTCTTAATGAGGTGAGCAATCCCAAATCTGGGTTAGTAAATATAACCTAATTGTTATTAATGAACATGTCTGCTAAATTTTATGGTAGCAAAGTAACACCTTCGGTATTTAGGCATATGTATCACAGTAGTATTTGAGACCATGTGCAGAGCGTTGATCTACCACAATGGTGTTTTTCTTTACAAGTCTGACGTATGTTTGGGCTGCGGCAGATTGACACCAGATACACAGTGATGAGATGTAATAATATAACTAAATGAATAACTAAATCACTCATTATGTTTTGTCCACCAAATGTACAGATTGTGCTTCTCTACTTAATGTCATAACGGTAAATGATGCTCGAATGTCAAAACATCAAAAGCTGAATTAACGTGATGATGAGTCGTTCCTCAAGCCCAACCAAGTTGATACAGCACGGTGATGAATAGCCATGCAGTCAAAATTATTCACGTGTAAAAATCGTACTTTGAATTCTGAGATCCAGTCCATTAATCATAATTAATGTACATAACAGACCTACAACCTCAGTAAAAAGTCTCACAGAACAAATTCCAAATCTGAAACATATAAACGAACTATGTGATTAATTAGGTAAAGTTCAAGATATGTTCAATAGTCCAGGGCCCAAACCATCGGGTAGAATAACTATGATTTTTTATTAACCCGAACTGAATGAAAATGAATATATTAGATTACTCGCTCAGCTTCGGGTAAACAGATAACAGGTAACTGATGCACTGTTGCCCTGAGGTGAGTGTTGCTGACAGAATGATGCTGAAACATGTGTTATTTTAAACAAATGTACAATTCAAGACTGCCGGCAAGTAATGTGTCACTACTGAACATTTCGTCCTCTGCGTCAGAACACAGTTTAGCGCATATCATCAGAAGTATTACCAGACAGAAATTGGGGTGCAAATTTTTTGCTAAACTTGCAGAAAATATTAAGTGAGACACAAATCAAAACTATCGACCGTAAGTTTACAATAGTCATCAATTTCACTTGTCCGATGGCTTAAGTGCATGTACGTCAAAGTTAATGAATTTGTAATACGTGAAGTAGAAATCCACACAGTAAATAAACGGAATTGTTGATTCATGTGTAATAATGCTCAACCAACTCTTGAATACGTGATTCATTTAGTGGAATAGTCAATGCTTGAAGGCGATCAAGCAGCGGGTTTCACAATAAACAAAAGATCAACAGATAGATTTTTCGATAATTTACGGAAACGGACAGCAAAATGATGGTGAGTTCCACTGTCTCATAAATTATTATCGTTTCCAAATTTAGGAGGTAACGTCATGTCGCTAATTTCTGCAACCTGAACATAATGTACAAATTTCGGTAGAATTTTTTGAACGTCTTGTCATGTAGCTGATCAGTAAACGTAAGTATACTGTAATACTCTCAGACAGTTCCGTATCTCGATGGTTGAAAGTTCAAAATCCAAGAAAATGACTGCTCAACAATGATAAGAGTAACAGTTCTAAATACATCGCATGCACGAGATTGACATTTAGAGCAATCCCAAGTAATATCACCTTGAAAAAAAGTGGTAAAAGTACTTTTACATAATTAGGAAAACAGGAATATAGAGGAATTATGAGACCGGCTCCCGAGCCACACGCTTTGGAAGGTTAAATCTGAAAACCGTCCAACTGAACATGATGCTTGTTCGCCGCATCCGTTGAGGAAAATAAATTCATGAACATTTATAACAGTATGATCAGTAGAATAACCACAAAAGAGAACAGTGAGGTGCGTTGCCTATTTATGCACATAGGCTTGTATGCATTTAAAATTATTACAACATAACATACTCAGGGTCAAACCCGAGTTTATCTTTCAACAGTAAAACCACACATGACAGTTTTACATTCCACCTTCTGAACATGAACAGAGAAACAGTTAAAATTCAAGGATTGCAGTGTTTCGCAAATTATTTACAATATTTGCAAAATATGTAATGATTTCATCCAAGGAAACGGCCCATTTTGACCATGCGAATTGATTGAAATCGGACACTGACTTGCCGAATTATACGCCGAATAAACTCAGGTCACCGTTTCAGTTGTGTAACATACTCCATGCTGTGCGTGAACTGTCAGTACATATCGCTGTCACAAACACACTAAATCTAACCATGGGGTTTTCCGACTGTCAGTATGCACTCGGAAACTTCGACATTTGGTGGTTATGTTGATACATTTTCATTATATTAGCGTACAAATATTGTACTTTTAATACATCAGGTTTTCGAGCCGACTCCAATTTGCGCTGAGGCAAATCGATGATTCAGTGATTCCTTTCCGTTCTAAAAACTCACGCAACTATTGAAACAATTATGCAGCAACTGGATGTTGAGTAAGCGTTAATTCAAAACTGCATGCTAGCCACATTTTATCACAGTTTTTGCATTCACATAAGCTTTACCATTAGCTTAAGTCTGTCACCGGACAAGAGATTTGCTCACGTTAGAATCAATCATTAAAGTATACGTTTACCAGATAAGAAATTAAGAAACGCCCTATTGTTTGCAAATTGACCAAAACGGTTTTAATTGACTGTTTGTTCAATTCTTAAGTGATGTCTTACTTGAAGCGATTATTATTATTTTCCAAATTCAACCACACGTTTCGAACATGTTTTAGACTGTCAACAGCAGCGGGCTACCAATTCTGAAAGCGATTTGCATTGTGTGAATACATACGTATGCTGAACTGAAACATTTTATCCTGAGCATTGCGAAACGGTGAGGAATTTCCAGTTTGTTTCTGAATTTCGTGCTGCAGCTATGGACAGCGTTTGTAAGAGATGTGCCAGCCAAATAATATTTCTTTCATCCTAGTCTAAAACGCTTGTGTTTTATTCAGAACAGATGAGCAATCAGTTAAGCTTACTTGGTGTTGTGCATTGTGGAATAATGTGGAACTAAGGAGAAAGAGTTTGTGTCTCGGTATGTAACCATTTTAACTGTAGCCGCCAGTTAAATTGTCATTAAAGTTTGCCTCTGCCTATAAAGCCTTACGCGTAATGATCAATCCCCTACTTTGTAGCAAAGATACATAACAGCAGAGGCAAGTCGTTTGTAGTTATTTCAGCATTTTTGTTTTAGATAGTTATATACTACTGTGAATGTGCACAGTGTAGGGTATGTAGTCCTCATTAAAACTTGAGGCTGAAAAGTGCACTCAGTTGACATAATTGAATGGACCAGCTTGGAGTACATTAAAAATAGATGGCTGGAAATAAAACATGGTGTTATTTTCATTCGGTTGCTTCTGAGACCAGCTTATTTAGCAAATGTACACTTGCCTTCATTTAACCTAGGTCCAATAGTTCAACGCAACAGATAGGCTGATCATCCACTTGTTGCTAACTGTCTCAGTATAAAGCGTGAATGTCATCATTATCTGCCTCAAATAGTTTCATTGTTTTTTCTTCCATGCAGTCAGTAGAAGTAGGATTAGCTTTACAATCATTCAAACAACCACATGTGCTACAAGTGGTGGCCTAGCATGTTTTTAATATAATATGCCTTCTGATTTGCAAATTCTCACAACTGAAAATACGTCTTGGTTCACTCTGTTCCTCATTTACTGATTAAACAAGATTTACTCTGGTGCCGGGCTGGATTTCTAAATTACATTGTGGTGTATCAAATCAACCATAATGCACACTTTTATTACGCTTCTCGATGAATCTTTTCCAGGAACGTTCATTTGTAAGAACGAATACGTTTGAAACTTTGGTGAGTACACCAAAAGTAGTATATTGTTGTTTATCCACGTCTGCTGCTTATCGCTGGTAGAGAGCTCACTATTCTTCGTGAAACAAAAAATTTCGCAAGCAACATGATAACGTTCATATGATTCATGTGTTCATTAGAGAAAAACTAGTACCAAGATGCCAGGAAACTAATGTGAAGGCTGCTCATTAAGCCCAAAATCTTTCTTATATCCAGAATGAGTGGAAGTGACTTCACATTATATTATTCCGCACAAACATTTATCCATCATATAAATCTGACCCATCCAGATCAGATAACCGTAGCCAAACTCATCTTCGTCTAGCCGTCTACTTGGTATAAGTAACAATACATCATGGTCAACGCATTGTTCAGTTTACGAAAGCACAATTCTGTATGAGCATTGTTCTATGCAGCGTTACCATCCGGTTTTATTTTTATAGCAATCGTAGTACTAGTAAGATAATCCTAAAAAATTTTGATAAGCAAGCACTTGCTTGCCTCAGCTTGGAAAGCTGCTGTCTATCAAGTATGAATCAGTACCACGATTAATATTATTGACCCGCTCCTCAATAAATTCTTTATCAGTCTATCGACTCTAAAGTGAAAAATTTGCAAGTTCAATAAAGTGTCACGCAAAGCCCTATCTTTTTTGAATAAGTAATATGTCACATGCCGTTCAAAATATACTTCAGCATATACTCGGTCCACGGAACAAAGAAGGCTCACAATTGGATACAGTTAACTGAGCGCACCCACATAAAATAACCGTACTAAGCTGTGTAGACCTTATAACGGAAATGAATGATAAGAGCTGACAATAAAACTGTTTCACCTAAATTGCTATTCTCGTTGTGGTCGCCAAAACAAACCAATAGTTTTGATTAAAAATCGTAAGATGCACTATGTGGACAATCTGAGTGATATTTTCTTGAACTACTTAGGTGGATTTGATGAAAATTGTATCTTTTTCAAACGGATGAGATGAAATAATCAAAGAACGATGGTCCGCTGATCACAAATAAACATATAGGCATTTTTGAGGTCGCGTAGGCAGTTAACCTTTATTGCATCTGCGTATACGCATACAAACAGTTATTTCCACAAGTCAACGGTTTTGCTTATGGGGTTTACTTACGAAAGTGAGACTAGCAGAGTTAGTGAGGTCACCCGCAAAAAAGCAAGTTTTCAGTAACGATAAATGGAAAATCTTTCAGATAATTAGCTCAAAGTTAACTTTGTGTGCACTTTATGTTCAAAAGCTTTTCATTGCTTCAAGCCTAAAGTTAAATACACTTTGTCGACGGCATTTTGATATGGTAATGAATCTAAGAACCAGAGTATGTTGTCCAGCCTTCTCACTGGACTTTCAGCAGCCGAAATCTAGGCTAAAGGTTGAATTCAATTTTGAAAATATGTTTTCTCTCAAGCAATATAGGGAACATTGCAAACGAACTAGCATTGGTGATCAAATGTTTATAATTTAAGCACCATCTATTTGCGATCGTGTCCTTTGTATGCACAGTTTGGTGCTTCATGAGCGCTGATCCACACAAATTTCCGTGCAATAACGTAGTACTACCTTGCAGTGGTTCTATAACGCATGCCATCACCTCCTATTGAGAAGTCCATACGTTCTTCATGTTATTGTATATATTTTGGTTAACAAAAGCCAGAGAATCATTACCACGACAAGATGCAGTTAGCATTATGAATCACATTATGGATTGTCCTATTAACGAACGGATGTGAGTTGTAATTGAAATAGGTTTCTCCGTGGGAGTGTTTAGAGCATATGTAGGGCAACTGTTTTCCGGTGAATACAAGTTTTTGCTGTCACTTAAAGTGTCACTGTTAGTTCGTCAAGGCACATCGATAGGTTATTTTGATTCCTTGTAGACGCGACCTAAACACAGGGTTCTCATAGCACGCATCAGCTTTCCATGGGCGTTGAGAACACCTGCACCAAGGTAGTAAGATGTGATTTGTAAGACCAAATCACAGACACCTCACGCATGTATGTCCGGCAACTACATCGTTATAAACAGCCTTTAACCAGTAAATCACAAAAGTAATTCATATTTTTTCAGCAAAGTGAGCTGACTAGTCCTTTCTGTTTAAATTTCAAATGCCAACCTTTGTTCCAAAGTAGAACCAAATCATTTCTGTCGTCGACATTTTGCTCAAATCGTCTGTAGGATGCAAACAACAACGTAGCATGGATCATGCAAATGATTATGTTTGGGATCTGTTAGTAAGACGTGTTTTGTTTTAATGAGCAAGTATTTAATTGGACCAGGATAACATAAACAATCAGTGGAACGGTGAAACACCGTTGTGATTTCCATTATATTGAATTCAGCTCACCCAAAAATATGGTCCTTTTCACTTAACGCGACGCCACGTAATCTGCATCAATGCGCTAGGTCTGATATGAATAACGCTAGTAGCTTCTGTTTAAACCATAATTCTGGATTACAAGCATATTACAAAAGGTTTGGGAATCCGAGTTCTTTCAACGTTGTTTCACCATAGAATTCACTCAGAAACTGTTCTTGTAACAAATATTCGTATTTCCCACTGACAATTCAGCTCAACGGGTAAGGCTGATGTGGGTGAAGATAATTTTCAGCTGCCGCATCCAGGTTCGCCTGAATACCACGACTGTCATATATGGCCGTCAAAGTTTTCCGGTTCAATGAACTTGCGTTTATAAGTAAGGGAAAATTTAAACTGTGTTTAGAAAATCTATGCCAGTTACACGTTGAACTCAAGGAATATGTAAAAACCCTTCCTGCAAAGTTCCCTACTTCATTGTGATTGTTAAGATACATTATTGACTTGTCCACGTTGAAAGTTTTCTATCGAAGTTCTTAAGGGCACGGAAAAGATAGACTGATACCGCCCATTCTGAGTCTCTGTTAGATATGTTCAACATATTATTTTTTGATGTTTTTGAAGTTGTAGCGTCCAAGTTGGCATTTTTATGGTTGAAACACTGACCTGGACAGTTAATTGCAACTCACTTGAATATATCTTGTTCCGACGCATTGAATTATTGCTGATTGAAGCTGATCTAGCATTGCTTATTCTGCGTCCACATCATTTAATTGCCAAACAACTTTTTACTAGTCTTCATTGTATGCCCAAAGGTGGGTAGCACATTTTGTAAAGGTGAACGACAACAACATTTTAATTAGTCCGGACTCAGTACACCGAGATGACACTGGTTTCCTCTTGTAGAATACCTCAGCCTAACAGTCATTGGTGCTAGCTGTCTCTCATTTTATTATTCGCATGGACTGACTCGGTTATTGTTGGAGTCTCCGAAACAAATTAATTCGCATAGACAACGTCAACGTCTTCATCATTCTCATTTCGATCCCATCGTTGGCACACGTTTGTTATCTAGGATGCCCAGCGATAGTACGTAACAGAGCAGTTCCATCAGCAATGTTGTTATACGCCAATCCATATTGTGAGTTGACGATATTGCAGCATGGTTTCAACAAACTCATAGATAGTCCCAAAAGGGCATTACACAGTCCTAAACGACGTGTTTCACATGACATCGCAGTACTTCATAATAACATATCACGGAACGCCTGAGGCGTCGTATTTAAGATGTATTTAACGGAATCATGTGAACATCGAATAATCGAACAACCGCCTTCCAGCAAAATAACTTCAGCTAATTTAAACTGAAAAACGTAAAGAAATTTTGCTTCAGTTTTCTAAACATTTTCCAGCAATCCTGGTTAGTTTTGGGGTGATGAAGTTGTGTCCCATCTGTTGTTCGTACAGCGACTTCCAACATTCCTGCAAACGACCTCAGCTTCCGATTAAAAGGGAGCATTACATGAATTAACCGTCGAACAGTCTAACACAGATTGTTCAGAAACAGTATGGGTAAAACAAGCTTATTCCAATTTACTCAAGCATGTAAGCTCGACCTCGGTCTTCAAACTCGAAGCCGTTCCGCCCTCGCGTTCTCCGGAGAATACTCCTCATAAGGTTTCTTAAAATTCGACTTTGACCATTTCTACTGTTGCAGTTTCTTAATGCTCTTCAAAATCTCGCACACCTTTACATACTTCTTACCACCGAACATATTTGCAATAGGTACTGAAGAATTGGTCAATTTGAAGTTGAATTGTACTAAAACGTGGTGTTAGATCTCGATTTCCAGTAAACCTATTCATTAGCTTTTTCTGTGAAACAGCATTATACACGAGTTTTGCTTCTGACAGAGCTTACCAATGTTCCGTATGATCGCAACGGTCAACTGTTGAGAATGGGTCATGCTTCCAAGAGGCAATACTTTTGGCCACAGCGTCGTTGAGAAATTTATCACATAAACCTTTTCGATCATGAGTAGTATTCAGGTTCCCTGATTGTCTCGAGAAAAGACAACGTTATTGCTTTCTAATTCCCACCGACAACCCCGCGATTAGTACTACTATTTAAGATTGGAATCTATAAGTTCGCTAAATCTTATGAGCATTGTTTTCGATTGGCGATGAGCCCAGAAAACTATGCGTTATCCAAGAGGTTTGACAGAAAAAAACTCAAATCAGGTGCATTTTTCCGATGAAAGCCTGCTGCATTGTATTTGTGAATAATCGAGGTGTGATCGAATGTGGACAATGTTCAACTTGTAACCTGAGGTCTTTTGTGGGTTGGATCACCAACGCTGACGTTTCAGTGTGCCTCGCACGAAAGCGGTCTGAAAAGTACACGTGATACAGACAGGCCGATTTTTGCAAGGAATTATGTAGGTAGTCCGAATCGAAAGCCTTAACTCACATTTTAATGAAAATTAATGCAACCAGTTTGCCTGTACGTACACTTTTGGAAGGGCTTACTTCCTTCTTTCGCACGGCGACATCCGTCAGAAAACATCGATACAGAAATCCCAATTACATCTTGCTAAACTTTTACGAAACACGTCGGTATAATGCATTGCGAATGTTGCGTAACAACGTTTCGTTCAGCCACCCAACTTCGATCAATTTGTGTTACCGGTCATTGCAGAAATAGTTATCACTCCACCACCTAATTCCATCTTTTTTCACAAAGAAACTTCGCTAAATACTGAGGCATCACTGGGCAAGTGTCACATCATTAGCTGTGACAATTGCAACATCTGAACCGTACGTAATCATATGAAGAACTTCAAAACGTATAGCAGCAACGTCTGCGACTCACCATGATGGTTCAGAAGCCTATGACAGTTTCATTAAGTCAGTGAAAAACGAGTTACTGTCCTGTGGTTATTTAAATTTTACTCTAAATTTGTTGAAATCACCCGGTTATGTTGAACGGCTAATTACTTATCAAAACAACTGCTGGTAGACGTTTTTTCAAAAAAAGGAACTACAGGATACGTTTTATTATGTGATGCAAGCGTCCTTTAAAATTGCTGCGAAGAAACACTGTTTGAAGTGGCCCACACGTTTCCCATGTTAGGTTTTCAAAGAATTCTTGCTGATGAGACAGTTGTCATTATCTTTGAGAGTGGTCATTGTAAAAGTCCCACTGATAAACAGTAGGCCTAAACCTACGTCCCACTGGGATATGAGCAATGAGATGAAAATACACAGGGTAGATATGGAACTCATTTGGTTGTTCTTAACAAAACCTGGATTGCTGAGTGGGTTGGAACATTTCGCCAAACATCTTGATTACATCACAACAACCGGTGAATAAATGCATAACTAGGGATCAAACCAATGTTGGTTTCGCTTTTAATAGAACATCCACTTGATGAACGTGCATAAGGATAAAATGATCACATCCGCGCAGTCGCAATTAGAGAACGATTGCATCGTATATTAGCAGTCTGTCGTAATGTTTGTTTTCAAAACATTATGAATTGAGTAGTTTGGAGTTTAAAGCTGGATGTTACTCAAACCAGATCTGGGTCATTGCATCCAGACAGAACTTTCAGCCAAGCTGCTTAGAAAAAAACTGGCTAGACAATAGTGTTTCACGTAAATTGTTCATTATCGATTTATTTGCAGACAACTATAAGTGGCGCAATTACGAGGCTTTAAAAACTGGGTTGCTTATCATAAGCATTAAATTTATCAAGTTAGAATTGGTTTTACACGACAGTAGTTCAAAATGCGGGGAGATTTCCAATCTTCATCGCACGGTAGACTATATCTGTCTTGCTCATATTGAGTTGGGATTAATCATGCAAGGATTTTGCACTTTCGCTGTGCAGAGCCACTAAGCGTGAAAGCCCATTAAGTTCTCAGTTAGGTTTTGATTTTTAGTTCATTACGCAGATCTTGTGATTACTTCAGCGTTACCAGTATTCTGCTAGACGTTCGTTTTGCAAATACAGAGTGTCATATCATCTGATGCGGCACGGGAACCGTGATATATTGCTCGTAAACGTATATCAAAACAAATGAGCGTAATGGGTCACCCCTGCTTGTTCAATAAGTAAACTTACGATTAAAACAGAGAAGTATTAAAAGTCATACTATGATGACGGCGAATACCTTCGGAACTACGACACCTGGACGAATATTGCCTTGTTTTCATGAATAATAAACGTTCCATGAAACCATCGCCATTGAAGTATTTACTTCATGAAATAGGGAGGACATTGCTCCATAATCTTCTTTTTCTGAAGAAACAGTTCAGTGACCATTTAAACCTCTATTTCACCGGAGGTATTGGGTTTAGGGCGGTGTTTACATTCAACGTAAGTGATAATCCCAGTCCATAAGACAACGATAGCCTGGCTCATTCTCTGAACAATCGCATAGTTTTTACATTCAAAATATACCCAATCGTAAAATACTCTAGTCGATTTGCTGTTCAAGTATACCACTGTTTGTAATTTCTTCTACTCAAGCAAACAGATTCCCAATCCTTTTCAAATGCACTAAAGAAGCAAAAGTGATATGTCTGCCAAAATATTTCTCTCACGTATAATTTTATACCCGGATGTTTTTTGTCCAGAATGTTGTTAAAGACCATCTGAACAATTTTTGACAGGGGAACTGCAGTTCACAACTTGATTCGCACTGAGATATTTCCAATAAAAGTTGAAACACCAGTTTGATCTCTTTCTTTGGATGGCTTTACTAAAATATGTTGAAACAGTTATCCATTGCATTCTATTCGTGTAGTGTGGACCAAAATGTGTTATTCCTATTGGATTTCTGCAGTCGGCAAACGGAGATGCTCAAAATTATATACGAGGGTAATGTTGAAAGTGAGATTAGAACAAAATACTGGGCAGTAAGGGTACGTAAACGTTCCTTCAGCAGTGGTGAAATCTGCCGAATAAAATGTCAAAAACGGTATGTTCTTCAAAACAAATTCAAGTTTGTGGCACCAGTAAGCACCAAAAACCCCTTGCTGGTTTTCAACGTTCCTAAACGGTTACTACTACCACTGTCTAGAATAAGTATAGAGAACTATCATGAGAGTTGGCAAAGGATTTGAACTGGATTTGTTTCCCCCGTCAGAATAAACCTTCTGAAAAGGAACTGTCACAGCACTATTATAAAGTATACATTATGCTCCAGACTACTGCGATCGTACAGATAATTTGCTTACTGAAAGCTACGAAGTAGACGAGTATTATTCGAGGTGTTTTTCATTAAACCGATCTTCCTGCCGATGAATTAACTAGACAGAAGTATGGGCGTTAAAGCCTACACACGTATTATTTATGAAGTTTCTGTGTGTAGGTCTCCACATTTCTTTTGTTGTAAAACTGAAACACGGCCACCTTTTTAATAATTCAGTTCACTTTGGGAATTTACGCCGGCCTCTGTATTCCGTAACATATAGCAAATAAAAATGAATTGAAATAATTTATTTATAATATAACTGGAAGATGTAAGATGTACAAATGCACTCGAAAAGGAAGAGTAATTCACTTCGATTTCACGAATATTTTACGGTAAAATCGAAATAACTGTATGGGTTCACAAGGAAGTCGATTAACCTCTTCATCACAACAGGTTTTTATGGAACTCCATAAAATATATATATTTAAAATTATCACAGGTGTAAGTGCACGTTGGTACAAGTTAGGCTTACCTGCTAAATAAAAACATTGAAGTTCGTAGCGCCTTCTAACCAGAAGGCTTTGCCCATACTGTTCGCCTCTCCATAATTCGCAGTTTTTAGTCTATAAAAAAATTATGCATGTATTCAAACGAATTTAACTCTGTTGTCGACCACAATTAGTCCCGTATACTTTGTAACATGCATGAAGTATACATGAATAATATAAAACAGCCTACTGAAATATCCTCATGTAGCATGTGGATAATAAAAAGCACATTGTAAAATTTCTATTCAGTTAGACTCTTCACAGAAATGAAACAACTTACAAATGAATCATGAGTGATCGCAACGCATCGTAGTATACGACAACAACGTTTCTTGCATTCGTTCAGTGGTGTAGTGGGCAATGCAATCAACAATGTTAGTGATACTGGAGTCCGCTTCAAAATCCAGATACACTGATCTTGTTCACATGAAGGAATGTGTTTTTCCTCATGCCGTGGATTTAGTGCTTTAAGTTGTCTTACAACGGCAGCTGCAAAAAATATAGTTAGTAATATCAGTGAGAGCCCGGTCATCAGGAGAACAATATGCAACACAAGTATGACTTCCACAAGAGGATAGTGATCTGGGGCGCGAGAGTGTACATGTGTGTATATGTATGTGTCATGGATGTGTAAGTTTCATTGGTCATCCAGACATTACCAATCCGGTCAAACATGGCAAGCGCAAAAGAAAAAGACCGGTATTAATTATAACTTACCTAGCAACTTGAAAAAATAGTGTGTATACAAATATAATTTCTAACTGCACCGCTACGTATAGTTTTTGATAAGTAGAAAACGCTGGCACATTTTTCACGTTTTACTATTGTTCAAACATTGTTCAAACTTTTGTTGATCTTGTGATCTTTTTCGGCATAGTCAGTAAAACGAGGTCGTCTCTACTAAAAATAACCTTTTCAAATGCCCTGAACGATTATGACAACAATAGGTTGAAGATTCAAACAGTGAATGCGAGTTTGCATTCTGCGAATATGATTTGCGTTTCTCAATTGAACAAATAACCACTCAGCTGTCCCTATCAATACCAGCTGTTGGAACGGGAGAGTAAAATTATGGCTGACACCGCAGTGAAATCAGGTTATTGTGAATGCAGTGTGCGTAACGTTACATTATTTACAACGGTGCGCCTGTTGTGATATATATGTGAAACAGTTGATCCGAGTGTAAAAAGAAGCGCCACTTGGCACGCACACCGCTGGGATCGTAGGATTCTGCATTCACCTAGTATTGCCTAACTACTAATTAGAAACGGTGGGGATGATAAGCACGTGTTGAATTCCTACTGAAATTTGGGTTTACCACAAATGGTTGTTGCGAACTGGAATTAGATTTGAGTCTGGATTCAGTTTCCAAAGATGTTCGGTTTATTTACATTCCACAAGTCTGTAACTCGTCTAGCGGTGTTCTTTTTCAACTACAATATTAGGCCACCAATAACATGCACATTGCTCTAATCTTGCTGTTTTGAAGTGATCGCGCTTGTCTTGTCAGCTGTTTGGCTGTTTGCTTAGTTTGCAGGACAATGTTAAAGCCACGTTTCTAATTATTGCTTCCGTTTGAATGTTTTGTGGTTGACCACCTAATTTTTTCAAATTGTTCGAAATGTTTGAATAGATAATTTGGTATTTGCGTCCTGTATAAAGACCATGGTAGCTGTGTCTATTATACGTCATGTGCTGAACTGGTCTAAACGGACGTTCCTGTAAGCATCTAATCGATCGCATTTATTTTAGACAATTTGGCAACCAATTCTGAAGAACACCGCACACTGAGTCAATTGTAATTGATACATAATGAATTACAAAAGCAACCAGAGACCCAAATGCTCATAAACCGATTTTGCACATATCGGTGCAGCGATAGTCTAGGACATTCCTGGTTTCTCTGATATCTACTACCCACGGATGACAGTAATTTGACCAACCTTGTTACTGTGTACAGCGCAAATTGTTGTAAGCACAACTGATAAAAGTTTTGCTACCCATCATTCAGTATACGGTAAGGGATGTGTACGTTTGTAAAGATCAAAAACGTTTTTTACAACTAGCGATGCTCTGTTGAACTCCATTGGTTTCATCATCCAGATAAGGCGATCAGTTTACGATCGTGGAAAATTTAGATAGTTCATATAAACAAAGAATGAATAATAGGCACTAGACAAGTTGGTCAGTAGACAATTCGTTTAAATATACGTGATGTCAAAATACACATGCAGCGTGCTGTGCTGGCCAGACTAGGGTGACCAATAAACGTGTGCACCAACGGCCTCATCATACTCAATATGATAGTGACTAATCCCGAGTTGATTCCAGCGGGTTGTATGTAGAAAGTGCAGGCAAGGTGGACGTTAAGCGTTTGACAACAACTCGCTGAGACATAGAGCGCAACTTTATAGCTTTCTAGGTTGAATTGCAATACCCATCAACTCGTTGTTCCGTCGTTTGAGCCGGATATTCAGCCCACCGCATTCGACTTAACAGTTATTACGCTGTAACCAATTCCATGGTCGAATTTCTCCGGCGAGGAGACATGATTAGCTTGGTTCAAATATGTGTTAGCCCTCCGTCTAAAGAAAACATTCTTATGAAATTTTGCGGAAAATGCATACGTAACCCATCTTGACCTGTTATACTCAACAGTGTAGGACATTGCCACGAAGCCTACGTTGCCCTGGTCAAATTGAGTGTGAAATGTGTGAGCCAGGTATGAAGATAAAAGTCGAGTGAAGTGCTTGTAATCAAACTACGGTTGCATTTATAATGAAATGCGAATTGTAAAATAAAATTATGAGTCATTGAGTGAGTCTTGATAAAATAAAACAAAATAGACTCAGAAAGACTATAGATGACGAGTATTTTCAATATTGAATGCCGCGGTTTGTTTCTGGTATTTCACCTTATTTTGATATCTACAGAGGATTTATTCACACCAAGCTGTTTATTTTCATATTACCTTGGATGTTTCCATAACAATTGCTTTTTAAGTGTTGGCCGTAACACTGTTTTCACCTGGAACTCAAAGAGATATTAGTCACATTACACTGAAGAATGTTACGAAGACTGAACTGGGAGTGTTTGTGCACATTACCACTGAATTAAGCGGTTCACAATCTAAATTGTTCATTACATGCATACTGTTTTAGATGACAATAAAAAGGTCCGTATTTTTAGCGTACGTTTGCTCTATAAATGAAGGCTCTTACTCCTTTGAAGTGATTGCATCATTTAGGATAATACAGAGTTTCTCCACACTGATCCAGCATCCAAACGTTTGTACGTTATAAAAAGATTTGGATCAAAGAAGCACCAATCCTTCAATGAGAAAATTTAGATTGTCCACATCAAGAAATACTCACTAGCGTATTACGACTGTAAGTTGTTTGAAACCATGACTGCGAACTAGCTGCGAAAAATAATTCATTTTTGTGCGGCTTGAAGAATTTGTTAGTTTTGATAAATTCATACAGTTGCAGAAGGGTGTAGTATTAAAAGTGATCCATCATCAACAAAAGGTATCACCCACTGTTAAACAGCTTGCCAGAAAATGGTTTTTTGCTCACTCGTAACTGTATTCCAGTTAATCACATACCTTACGTAATTGAAACGATGTTTTCACACAATAACGGTTAAACTTACTCAGTGTTTGCATCCGTCTCTGTTGTAAGGATAGAAGCAGTCCACAAAGAGTTGTCAGTGTTTAGTAACTTAAGGCTGCAATGCCTTAAAACGTTGTTCTGTAACGCTTCCTGGATGTTCGTCCTCAACCTGACCTTGCACGACTTTTTTTGGTTGGAACTATCGGGTTTAACCCAAGTGAGAACTCAAGTAGATATGTTTTCTGTCACACACGGTGTTCATATAACTGGTGGCCCAGCAGATAATAAATTTGACTCGTAAAGCAAGGGGCCCCCAGTTTGATCCTTCAGTGACACTACCTTAACTTGGTTGGTAAGAACAGAAGACTAACTTGTCGTGAATTTCCGACTATGGGGTGAGCGTCAACGAAACGTCTACTGATTGGTCCGTGTCTTAATTCCGATACGATGAAGAACCTAGAAGACATTCCTTAGTTTAGACTGGATAATCAAAATTAATCACCAGGTGATGGATTGCAAGACTTGAAACAACAGTTTCACAGACAAAATGCATGTACACCGTTGCTACATTTAACAATCTTTGCCACTGGAATGCACTACTGATCAGTTATGTTAGTAAACATAATGAAATTGTGTAAGCATTGACAAGTGATTTGCTACATACATTACATGATGTGTCACAATGATGATATGTGTGTCGAAATCCAAAACGCTTGGTACTCCAATCTTTTAAATACGCCTTAGTAACCTGTTAAATTTCTGCAACCTCATGAATTCTTTGTGATCAACTTTACACTGAACTCTCGCCCTACTGCACCGATCTGTTCTTATCTGATCATTGTGAAACCAAAAGTTAACGGCTAGATCGAAATAATCAACTCTGGACGTAGGCAGTCTGTCAATGGTTGACGCACTGGTGCTGTTCATTGGCAGTTTTCCTGCTGGCTAAGCAGTTCTGCTTCCATTTACTAAATTGTCATGGTATGTGGACTAAGGAATAATTATATATGATACATATAAGATTCTAGGAAGTGCCTGTCTCGATCGCGGTAGGCATTTTCGTATAAACTAGTACATTTCAGTATGTCCGAATTGATCATTTGTATGAAAGTTTGCATGGAGCTTCTATCTTTGCTACTAGTTGAATAAAACGAACATGCATCTTATACATTTGATTCCCATCATTGGTATTTCGTTTATGGGTACAAATTGATATCGATGGAATTAATGACTTACACCAGCTCAGTGAATTTGTTATAGTCAGCAACGTCAGTCCAACTAAGAATTCCTGATCAAGGTGATCATCAATAGGATTAAATATATGGACTTTGATTAGTGTCCTTTCAAGACGGTGAGGGCCTGCTGGACACTATACACACAAGGTTGTGTCTGAAAGTTCGGATTTAATTGTTCGGTCGAGCCTGCTATAAGATTACTGACGTTGTCGTTAATTTGTAAGTTCAACACGAGACGAGAAAATACATTGTTGATTAGCCTTACTAAAAGTGAAACTTTGGTTTATCAGTGTCTTTTGAATTAAGTTAGCCAACAGGCTAATCTAGAGGGTTAATCCGTTGTGGTATTCAATTTGAATCAATTGGAATTTCTGAGCTTCAGTTAACGACATCTCAAGTAATTGAGTACGATGAGTAATCTGGGTTGATCTAATGGGACTGAAAACATTAGCTCGTTAGAGAATGGAGACCTAGTACCAAAATTTGGTTGCAGAATGTTGGTTTATTCCTGAGAATCGCAGTGGACATTGAATTCTCGCAAAGACGTTTATCCAAGTGCATATAAATTAACAAAGAGGATGAGAGCCAGTAGCCATAACCCATAACCACTGACGTTCATTGAGTAGCCCCTAAGCAAATGACTGATTGTATCAACGTCTTATTTCATCCAGTACTCTAACATTCTCTTCTGTGTTTACCTGCTTGTCGACTACTAAGAGTGATGACATCCACCCGCGAGAATTGTCAGTTAAATTGGATCTTACGAATGTCAATAAGACTAGTCACGTTAAGCCTTGTTTACTATTGGTTGGTTAGGCTCAAAAAATAAACTGACGAATAGCCTGTGACCTTGTTTTGAGTGATTTGGAGGTGCCGATATTGAACATTAATTACTTTGAGCAGTGACGGCGTTCCTAGTGGTGTATGCAGAAACGTCGGACACATTTGGTTAATGACACCATCTAGTATGAAGAAGAGTAGATGGTCCAGTTATTCGTTTTGAGTTGATGTAGTACGAGTTGCACATGCACACTTGTTGATCATTTTGAAATATCAAATCTGGATAAGAACAGTAGCGAACGTGTACCTGTTCAGTTGATTGACAACCATTTCCTCCAGAAACATCTGAAACACGTCAGGGTAATAATGGTGTTAGCCATACATTTATTATAGTAACTAATCGTGTACTGTGAACTATCAGTAACACGAGTTATCCATATTCTGATTGTTTTAAGTAGGTCTGCAAGTTGTCAATTTTATCGACTAAATTGGCATGCATTGCTGAGGTGTGGATCCATATAAGTATGGGTCAATGGGAAAAAGCAGATTTAAGCTCAAAACCCAAAAATTAAATTAGGTTGTAAAAAAACGAGTTCTAAAACTTTATCTCATTTTATTGATTTCAACTAGACAACACAAGCTACGCAAGTTGTGAAACTATTCAGCTATCTCCTGCAGTCTAATCTCTTACAAAAACGAATGTAGGTGATTTGAAGCCACTGGAATTAGATACCTAACCGGTTTCATAGACGCGTCACAAGTAGTTATTTTTGCTTAACGTGGTAAACAACCCTGCTGGAGAACTTGATTCAAATGAATTTAGTTTCACTGTATAACGATTATTAACCTTTCCGAAGCTCTAAGACAAACATTACGACAAGCCACTTGTTTTTGTTAAATGATAAGTTTGGTTCCCATCAGCAATTGCCTGGACAGAATTCTAGGGGAGAAACTGCTGTAATCTAATATTTCATAGACTGTCTCATAAAATCAATGTTGCAGCAAGCGGGCAATGTGTACTAATCTGAAATGAAATTTCATGGACGGGTGCTGTTTGTAGTAGCCAAAGTAGGTTCCCTTAACTACAATTATGGTTCATCATATACAGTTTGGATTTTCTAACAGAACTTCGACGCCGAATCTGCCCTTGAGTTAGTTAGTCCGGCTTTCTTGAAGCCAGTTTATATTATTCCTACAGGGATGAGCGTTAAACTTATGTTTTTTCGATTGTTCGAGCTATCACAAAAAATTCGAACTACGACTTGTCACACCAAGACGCTTTTGATCTAAACGAATTGGCATTTTGATATAAATCAAGAAGCCAGCGGCGGTGAAAGTACGACGATTATTATCCAGTGCAATTTCTATAATCTAAAGCCACAGTTTACATACAGCTCTTTTTAAACTGACCGCGATCGATAATGTAGTTGTGAGGTAAATTTTACTTGCAAAGCAACGAATGCATTCGACGGCCTGATGTGCATATCGAAAGGGTGGTTTCGAGTATAAACATTCATGCAAAAGTGACAATACATAATTCGTTTTTCATAGAACCATCACAAATTTTGAATTATAATCAGCTTGAAGAACAGCCCAACAATTGCAAAATCACTTTGCCCAGCCTCATAAAAAATAAATTAACTGACGTGCCAAGTGTGAGTGAGCAAGCTCGTACTGTTTCTTTCGAAAGGATTTCATCACAAATTTGCACCAGATATTACTAACATGAGTCATTTTACCCAGTTTCACAATATTTCTTTTGTCTGACGAACGACAGAATTACAGTCACCTGACCTCATCGAAGCCCGGAAGAAAATGTCCTTGTCTGGCAAGCCTATGTAAAAAGGTAGCATAAACATGTCAACACCCAGTCGAATTGAATTCATTAATTAAGCCGGACTGACGAATTCCCAGTGGCTCCTAACTAATTATCAAGCATGTCCAGTTACCTGTCACGTGCCGAAAACATGGTTATTTGTATTCACTTTCCTGAGCTTTGTCAGGTTGTTCATTAATCGCGCATACTAACGAAAATATTATCAAATATTTACTTGAACATCACGGTTGCGTTACATGACGTAATTTATAATGCCAATTAACTCTGTTATATGAATCCGTCAAATCAGCGTTCCGGGATTTAAATTATTACAGCCTGATAAATAATCGTATTCAATCGTAGCCCTCACTTTACAAAAAGCATTTTGCCGGCTGCTTACTTCCAAAGGAAGCAGTGGATTAATGCTTCACTCTCATTAAAGCTCATCATTGTGTAGATTCTTGTTTGCGCCGAACTTTACACTCCGGCCGTCGTACTTTTGAGACCAGCATGTTAACCTCAACGTCAGTAACCTCACATTAGATATAACGAAATGGTCACATCTAAACACTCAAATACAACCGTTTGTGAATTGTTTCCAAATTGAACCATCATTACCGTGACAGAAAAAATGGTCGTCCTATTCAATCAATTCAATAATCCGATTATCCAGATTCTTCCGTTAGTTTGACGTTACTGTTTTTAGTGAATTAGTTGGATATGGTTTAAACGTTTGACAGAATTTCGGGTTTGGAATACAAACCCCGGCCAGGAAAAGAATATGCAATATTGATATTTTGCATACAGCTCGAATTTAGTTTAAGTGCGTCTATTTGAATTGAGCCAGTTGATGGCAATTTCTGCTAGTAGGTGTAGGTGATGTATTCAATGCGCTATATTTAACACCCGCATAATTTGCAACCAACGTTGAAGTATAAAATGAATAAACACCAGCAAGTGGAAAGTTGGAGCATGCAATGCATTGTTGATGGAGTCACTCAAATAAACAGTTTCATTTCAAATCCTTACTATCTCTAAGAAAGTGATCAAACATTAAGTCGAGAAAAGAAACTATGTTTCAGCTAAGAAACGTTTAATATTTTTCATAATTAACTTCACAAACAAACCAGCGAACAGTTGCCCGATTACATCAGATGTGCACGTTTGTCTTAGCAATGTGTATGGAAATAGACCACGCGGTGTGAATTCAATAAATTTGAAAAAGTTTGAAAGAAACAACCGAACAGTTTTATTTGAAGATTAAAACAGTTTAAAAGATGCAAAGTTCACTCGTTCATTTTAGGTGGTTAAATATTAAAGCTGCGGTTAACGTGAGAAATTAAAGATAAGATTTGAAGAGTAAACATAGGGGTTGATTTCCATTGTTGACTCCTTGTTTTACAGAACTGAACATTTCTTGGACCTTCCAACCTAGGGACAAAGTGAAACATACATATTTCAAATTTTCCGCGGCGAATTCGAGCGACCAATTATGAAAACGTTGCTTAGTACAATTCATTCCTTGAGTACCTATCGCTGTTTTTTTCACCGAGTGCTTAGTGCATTTTGAAGATATATACGGGAAAGCACAAGAGGAATTGTGTAAGTTAATCACAAGACAAATAACTACACACCAATCAGTGAACAGCCAACTGGGGGCCGATGACGACAGCTCCACCAGCTTGTGTGTTACCGGTTTTCTGGACGTTTAACTTGATAGTTTTTGTGTAGAGCGAAGAAGATTTTGTTAAACCAGATGTAGTTAAACGTATATCGAAGTTAATCGAGTCAGCGAGGCGGCGGAATAGATTCTTCACCAATATCAAGGAATATTTTGAACAGTGTGTCAATCGCAGAACTCATACTGCCCAAAAGATTCATTAAACCGATCAAACTAAATCTGCGGCGCTTGATTTTTGGGAAAGTGATTCGTTATACTCGCAGAATAAGTAATAATGCACCGTTTGTGTCGCGGTATATTGGACTTGTGAAGCTCGTGCAATCGACTTATTCACGAAATATATAATTGTCATGCTGCAACTACTTGTCCTGTCGCCTGATTGACGGAGTTAACTGCGGGATTGTTTTTATTCCTTTATGTAAAGTGACACCTCTCGCTGAACTGTATTTACAGAATTTGGTAAGGTTATCCATTATTAATCCTCGTGATACGTATATATGGTCAATGTTATCCACGGCCGTGAGGCCAGAGATCATTTGTCGTCGTAGTATTTACGAATTCACCCGGAGCAATCTGCTGCGATACTTAGCAAGACAAACAACGACAAACTGCTCAGTCTGCGGAGTATCTAGCGAATAAAAGTGATAACCACCTTCCTGCTACAACAAAACATAATGATCCATATCAGAAGGCGCTAACAACGGACGGGTCTTGATGTGTTTGTGGTTATCCGTTCCGTTTATTCCTTTCGCAATTCCTGCTGAAAACCGTTCGGAAACTGCCGGACTGTTGTATGAAGCTGAGGAAATACGGGGATATATGCTCAGGAAGTAAGTTGCACGAAATCTTTCCGACGTTTCTCTTCATAACAAACTTTGATACTAATTCGAGTCTACCAAGCATGGTCACGATTTTATGGAGATATAACCTCTCGTTGGCAGAAGTTTGATTTAACTTGACAGTTTTCACAGAGAAACAATCTGGTTTACTCCGAAAATTGTCTCTCCTTGAAATGTCCATCTAGAACACATGGGTAGAGAAGAAATGCTAGCACAAAATCTGTTTAGTATTACGATGCCCCTTATACGTTTCTTTTTTATTTCCCATGGTTTCTATGTTTGTCCTTCAAACTTCTCTGTCGCATAGCTGGATGGAAAGTTACCCCAGAAAGTTATACTACCTAACCGCAGATTTCTGGGACATATTGGACTTTCATGTTAGTAGTACGACGATAGTAAGCTTACCCAGTGACTATCGGTTTCTTATCAAATGTTCACAATATCGAATGGGGAGTTTACAAAAGGTTTTGCGGCAGAAACGGCGTGAGACAAAATAAGGTTTCCACCATCACCAGGTGACACCCCTTAACAGCAATTTTTTTGCAGCGTAGAACTGTATAGTGCAACATGGTCTGAGTTTACCAGTTGTTTGAAGTCACCCGGCTTAAATCTTTCGCACTGTTCATTGGCTGGTCCTGGATCATAAGGATAAAACTGTTTTTGATGTTTGTCATTTTTCTCTCTACATCGTAAGGCTAAGCCCGACAAACTGGTCATAATGTGATGGCTTGCGTATAACGTTGAAAGAAGGGCATTATTTGTGTCTGTGTGCAACACAAAGCGTCTACGAAGAGGATTACATCAGTCACACCTGGGAGGGTAGTTATATGTCGACTGAACAGCGGTTTTCAATTTCACCGCGCATTTCACGGATTTCTCATCAGAGAAATACAAAAATAATTCTATGCAAAAATAGTCGCTCAATATCTTATGATTATAGTGGGTCACGCGAAAATAAACTATTGGTTTTCACAAACCTATGAAAATGAATTTAAATTTGAAAATTTGAGTGAGCTTACAAACGATGATTCTTTCGTGTAATGTTGTGAACTAGTTTACGTGTGTTGGATCGTTTCAGTCAGCTTGATTGATTAATTCAAATATTTTTGTGTTTAGTTGATTTAAGGGATACACAATTACAGGGTTAGAAGCTATGTTTTGGCTGGAGCGGTTAAATAGGCTCGCTAGCCTGAATCCTGAAATCGGATAAATACAGGCTGAATATCAAGTATTTTCGTAAAAAATGAACATTTTAATCAACTGCCAATGTGGTGTTGTAGGTGCTGACCAAAATAATAACACACTGCTAATACGTATTCTATCATGGAAACAAACTACCCTTAACCTACAATTATACAGTGCGATGGGATTCATCTTGTGATTGTGCGGCCTACAAAAATGGGAAGTATATAATAGGTATGTTCACATTGTTTGCACACATCCGTAAACCACCGAATGCAAATAATTTAGCCCATCCGTTTTGAATTTCATAATCTAATCGTGTGACAGGAACAATGGATATAGGATAAATGCCAAGCCTCAACGGTTAAACTATATCATAGTTGGTTGGGACATGCGGTTAACTTCACGAAAACAAGATACTTCAGCATCAGTCAAATTGTCGGATTTTGCGTTCGGTTAAATAGAATTATATAATGATATTTCACTGCAAATGGTTCATTTTATATGCCGAATGCAATTCATGGTTTCCAACACGTTACAAAGATCTCTCATAATGTCCTTAAGTACGGACGTTATGTCCATCACAAGGACCCATCATCGAGACTAACGTATCTACCTCCATGAATTCAACCATTTTGGATCTTATCATAGTCAGCAATTTGACAATGACGATGGCAATTACTAGCTATCTTTCTTTTTCTTCGGACTTATCTCCATCAGGAGAACGAAGTAATTAGCTAACAGGATGAAATTTTACTATGAGCATTGAGTTTAGTCTTTATTCCAATCCACACCATATAGGCTATCAAGTTGCTTCGAATTCATGTTCGTTACTACCAATGTGTTTCACTTGTCAGACAGGATTATGCCGCACTGCAGCTCATCCGTATTACTGGACGTAAATCCAAAACTTCAACGCGTTATACTTCATCCAATAAGAAGTAATGAACACTCATTCCGCGCAAACTGACTTGATAAGAACTGATGCTGAAGCTTGAGAAAATTGACCAATGTGCAAAGATATGCATCTACAGAGCACAAATTACGAAAAAAGTGCGATGAAAAAATATGGAGGTATTATATAAAGATTTGTTTCGTTTAACCAGGATTGTAATGGTTTTGATAGAGCTTTGCACAGTTTTGAATCAACTAAAATTTTGTGAAAACATGAAGCTTTTCTAAAAAGACTTGCTTGTAAGTCATCCACTTCCTTTATGGTTACTGTGATATCAAAGCGAAAATAAACTTCAAAATGACTGAGAACAAGATAGTTCCAGTAGAGAAATTAATGTATATTGCCGGCGAAGTATGGGTGATTAGTAAGTACTGGTTTATCCCTAGGTTACTTTTGATTTGCACAAATTCATTGGTACAAATAACATAAACGTTTCTGACAACGTAGTTGTCCGTTCAATCAATTGCTCCTCAACAGGTAACAAATGCATATGCGCATTTACTGTACTCCATTTTTGCCCACGGGTGTTATTCATAACGGTAAGTGCGACCTTCTGGATAGCTGTACTCATGCGACTGGCAAACGTTAACTAACCAGTAAATTCGGATACCGCTTTGTCAGATCTTGAACACCATTATAGATGTTTCCATGAAGGTTTTCCAGGGCATAGTGTTTCCATTGTACTACATATGGCATAGTGCTAAACACATTGCTAACAAGATCTACTGTTAGTTTCTTTAGCCGTTGCGCTTCTTTTCGTTCAAAGGCTGAAATCGGTCAGCCGTTTTGTGAATGGCCTGCAAATGAACAAGTACTCACTATAGCTGCAGAATACGTTCAGAAAGGGTTTCGCAAACTGTTGGTCCTAATGACAACCAACAAAGTGGTGGACAGCTGTTTCGATCTCATTGGGTCTCATCGGCACCACACTCGCCGGAGAATCAAACCCGTGACCCCTAAGTAAGTGGTAGACTGTAGTCCAAGCCCTTATTCACCGGAAAAGGGGTCGAGGTGGTCGGGGTTGCAGGAAGGTATGTGAGTTAGTTTCCCTTGCCGTTGCGCTTCCTTTCACTGAGGACAACCGTTTGTAGGGTTTACAGTAACAGCAAAATGGACAGCTGCCTACCTTAATTTGATATAAGCGCTCAGTCCGATCGTCGTATTGTTTACGATCGGAACAAAACGCTGATCTACCCAAAGTTTGTCCATGTTAAAGGGACAAATCGGTCATCGAATTCACGTGTCTGGCAGGCGACATATTACATTCCAAGTTTCACGCGTAGTAAACTTTCTGAAATCAACGTAAGTAACTTTTAATTGTATCAACATTTTCGTTTAATAAACAAATCATAAGGTAAATGTGGAAAAAATGCCTATCATGCACCATCCTTGTCCAGTGATGTTACATATTTTAACTTTTATTAAATATGCCACGTAACAAGAAGAGTTTATGTGATGTATATACGTGAGATTGTTGTATTAGACAGATAAAATTCATCATCACGTTTGCTACCACGTTTAGCACAAGCCTCGAATGCTTCAGTTATTACTGCTATCCCTCGACGTCAGAATAATGCCACCATCGGCCACCGAATCTAACATCTGAAGTAAGATCTGGCAAATAGTAAGACCGATATGGAAATGAACGTTGTTTTACTGTATGTCAAATGACTATCCCATAATGATGAGGTCAAGTATTATCCATCCCTTTGGACCAGTTTTCGACCTAACTTTCCCGTCGTAAATCAAGTTTGAATTACTCCCCTTCATTTTGCTCCCGTTTGATATGATTATATTATTTATCCACTTCATCGAGAATTCATTAAACACATTTGCCTATCAGCCGCTGCTTTCAGCAATTAAGCTTGTGAGCATCCTTCGGCCTGAAGTATTCCCTGCTTTCTTAAATTAGTTCTTTAGGGAGAATGGACATAAATTACCCCAGGCTTGTTGCTTCGAAACAATATATCCCAGGGCTGTTTAAATCACACAGTGCGCGTCATACTTTAATGTAGACCTCTTCCGTTATAGATTTGTGGTCAACCGGATGGTTTACCCCTGTTGTATGAAAGTTTGCTATGTGATTGTCAGAATGAAACTTGAGGTACTGGCAACACATTACTCTGTAGGCAGACGAACTATATTCAGCGTACCAATAGTTTCAGTTGATCCTCTCTGTTATACGTTTCGTTTGTGGACTCAGGTTTCAAGAACATGCGTGGTATTCATACCCTTTACCATGACTTTTTGACCACAGTCACTGTCACTGTGATTCACCCTATGGGTGCTCTAAGTTAGTTTCATAAATTCGAGGATGCTATCAAGTTTCAAGATGAGTTGTATTTGACAGTTAGATACAGAATGGTAAAAGTAAGTAGTAAAACCTTCAGGGAGTTTCTGTTAATCAGTGTTAAATATGTTCAGGGCATATCTTACTTTCTTTGTCCAAGCGATATCGCGGTTCAGTGCATGCCCGTAAATCCGAGTATCCAGCCGTGAGATCAAGGCTCAGTGAATTGCCTGAGAATTGGACCCTTGCGACAATCATTTCACACTTTTTCATGAAACTTTTTTCACAGTAGTCGGACATATATGTTTCTCTCATACCTCAGGTCTTTTGCTTGTGGGTGATGATTGGGAAGTGGACACTGGCAAAGTAAAACTGGCGAACAGATACTGAACCACCTTAACCAGGTGTTGCCATAATTACAAGTTGAACAAACGTTTGGGGATTCGAGCAAGTGAAGCTTGAAAATACTGGTTCTGATTACCACCTGTCCTCTCATGGGTATTGTTCTGCCAGCGGCTTCGCAATCGCTCGGATAGTTCTGCATGTTTTCAAAAAGCAGCGGCAAGCTTGCATTCTTGTGTGACGGTCAATACTAGTTCGCCGAAACTGTGAAATATCGTTGCCAATTCAGTTTGAGAATTTATGAAGTATAGTGTTTAGACCAACTTTATCCGGTGAAATCCCTATCAGCCGACGCTATCTGCTCTGGATGCACGTCGGAAATTATTACGCTCACAGTTGTCCGTACCTCAGTGCACAGTTATCCAGTAGGAGATAGAACAAGGAACTTCTCAACTGGTGACATAGAATGACACGGTTTTTTAATGTATTTTTCCAGAGAAACGGAAAACAACCCGGGATGCTCAACAGCGATTAAATGATTACTTTCTAAGCAATTTCATATGGATTTTGTCTAAAAAATGTTTTCCATTTGACTGGATAAAGACTATGCAAAATTTGTAGACAACTATTTTTGGTGTCATCAGCATGAAGCAGCAGCATGATGTCCGTCATTGAGTTTATATTTCACAAAATAAAATAACCACAAATAATTTAGTTTACTTTTTCCGTCCTCGTCAACTTTCACTGTGTTGGAGAAATGAGAACTTAACTCTCTTATACGTCAAGGAACTTCAAATACAGGCATAGTACAAAGGCTGGTAACGTTGTCTATTTATAGTGAATATCGATTACACTAGAGCTCAGCATTGTTATGCAAAGAAAATAAACTGACTGACCCTATCGATAAGAACAAGTCGACATATGTGTTCATAAGAGTATTGATTCCGTCTGTTGCTTCTTTTTGTTACAGGCCGACTAAAAGTTTCGCTTAATAACGAAAGCTCCCAACTGGGGTGAATGGTTTTTCTAATTGCGGTGGGTTTCCAGAAGTTGCTTTCGAAACTGAATGGATGTAAAAAAATATTGCTGTGTCTATAAGCTTAGTTTTTTATTGTTCGTCTACTGAAACCTGCCAATAAGTTGTACACCGTCTTGTCATATGATTGTTCATAGTTTCTGCAAAACATGAGTATAATGCTGTTTCATCATCCTGTCAACTGTAATGTTCATTAATCCTGTGGACCCAGATTACTACTGTTTGCGGTAGAATGATATTGCCTATGCAGACAATTATTATTCCATGCATTTTTACAATAATGAAATAACGTAGCAAAAATTCATTAAAGGCTATTACCCGCAACGTAAGTGACGTGCAAAATTCCACTAGGCGATGGATATTCAACTTCAATAAAGACTCTCAAACAGTTAAAACTCTAAAATAAAAACAAGCTAGTAGCTGCATTTCGTGTGAACTTATATTTCAAACTGATTTCCCCTCATCTTATCAAGTATATGCTGGATACAATGCATGTAACAACATCCGTATGGTTGCAGCTCTACCTGCATAGAGATGACGCAAAAGCAGTTGTGAATCAATATGAAACAACATCTGCCTAAGTTTGTACGCAAACGCCTCAGCCAGTCCGTCGGAAATTATACGGATGAGGCTAAAGGTCACCTGCACAAGACAGCGGCTTCATTCATTGCGCGTTGCATGCTCAAAAAATCACTACGGTGGAAATCCATCGACAACCTTAGTCATCTCTAAACACTGGAACAAATGATTACTTCACTTTACCGACGCAACTGCTACTACAGGGTTGAACCTGCCATTATGTGTGCGGAGGGAA
The DNA here is from genome assembly GCA_014338405.1 of Paragonimus skrjabini miyazakii. Classification (NCBI taxonomy): domain Eukaryota; kingdom Metazoa; phylum Platyhelminthes; class Trematoda; order Plagiorchiida; family Troglotrematidae; genus Paragonimus; species Paragonimus skrjabini miyazakii. The sequence continues at coordinate 150,534 of JTDE01000352.1, forward strand.
CTGTTTATTAAATCTACATTACACCGGGAATGTTCCTATTTCTGGATAGGATGCTCTCCGTAAGTGACAATTTTACGCACATATTGTAAACCTTGTTTCTGCGGTGTGTACTTGTTAAGGTGCAGCAAAATCAATTCGAGAAAGCAATATACCAGCTTATCTTTCCGTGTTCCTACAGGGGAAAGCTTGCTTTAGTTAGAATTCTACTGAATGTTGATTTGAGGGATTCTGTTATGCAAACTAATTTTGAACCAGCATTCAAGATAAGCAAAACAAAGATCAGTGTGATAGGAGCCCCATGATGGCGACAAGTATGGACATATCTAAAGCCCCCGGATACATTTGCAAAGCCACTTCCGGTCAGTTAATCGAAAGATGCAAGATAACTTCCTGCGTTTCGTTGCAAATATCCTAAAGGGTATCCATAAAGCCCCTGAACATCGTAGAAAAGATGTACATTTATTTGTTCAAAAATTTTCGAAAGTACTTATTGTTCTAAATTGAACACCACCCATACTAGATCACAAACTCCGTATTCAGATGAGCCATTCGGCTGGACCGCTCTAAACGAAGCACTAGACTGAATTTTTGCTCTTATTAGAGCTTATCAGCAATGCATATCCTTGTCTGGATCGGAGTTTGTACTCAGTAACCCTAAAATCGGTGCGACCTAATAATCAACTCCAAACACTCAACTACAAACTTGTATGAATAATATTCAGCTTGCTTATTGTGAGGTTACCGATGTTGTGGTTAATACGCACCAGCGTCAGAGTGCGAACTCTGATGCAGACAAGGACGTGCATTACTGATAAGTATTAACAAGGCAAAATTTGAGTCTGATGCTTCTATTCGAAGTGGACTAGCCGAAAGGTTTATCTGAATGCGAATGCCGTGATCAAGTGTGGGTGGTATCCAATTTTAAATAACCTAACTCCGTGAATATTCATTACTGGCTTCTGATTGTTTTGATAATAAATCTTAGGACAGAAATGTCGTTTGGTGGAAGGTGTCGCTATCGCCCTGTTTGAATCACTGTGGAAGTAACAGTTTCCCCTGTTATTTTTATGCTATCCATTTCTAGCACACAAACAACTGTAGACTTTCTTTTGCATATCGCTAGTTGTTTTGGGAAGCGGAAGCCAGCGTTCATATGATGAATGTTAAGAATAAATTTGCGTTTGGTATAATTAATTTCGTTTCAGTACACCACGCAATTATCTTACCATAAAAGTGAAGTGGATCAAACCAAACTAAATCGATCAAACATTCATGAACGGACGAGTTAGAAAGCACTTTGCGATGCTGAACTCATGCAATTAAATATAGAAAGTTGTCATTAACTTGTTGCGAGGTTAAAGTTACTAACAGTTCTATTTCGTTTATGATAAACATTTACTTGATACTAGCTCAGATAATTATGATCCTTAACAGCTTATAACTGAATTCTACCTTCCAGCGATATGCAGTCGACAGATCGCATCTTAAACCAGATTGAATCCCTGATCAACTACATCTAAAATTCGTTAGTATCGATAAAGCAAATTTCGGACTCGGTTACCCATTCGTAAATCTGCCAAACTACTCATTAGTAATACAAGCCGAATTTCGCCTAAAAGGACTGGATCGTGATACCTGGTCACAAAACGTTGGATCTTCTACAGACCGCACTGACATAATACATCTCGCATTATGATCGTGAGATAGAGTATGAAATAGGTTTTATCTAGTCGATTGACCACTTTGGCCAACTTCCATTTCGGATGGTACGAAACCCGTATCATGATTTGAAATCCCATTTGGCACAAATGCACACACAATTTCATGGAAATGGTCCCATAAAAATTTGCAGCGTTAATTCATGCGGACTGAATTCACACTGAACGCAGTTTAGTCAGCTAATCTGTTTAGTTTCACGAACTCTGACTTAAGCTGGATAACTATTAAATGAAGCCATCACGTGACAAACCGATTAATAAGACATAAACTGCATGATTTCAGTGGAAATATGCATTACCCTTTGAGAACAAATATTGTTACGCAGAAGTCAGTATACAGGTGCTCATTTTCAGAATTCATCAAAAGAAACGAGAAAAAGCGGGCAAAAAATTCAGTTAAGCCTCCTTGATGCCAAGGTTAAAACAGATGACCGTCAGTTGCGCCACAAAAAAAGGAAATGCATTATCTGTCTGTTGTGATATCCTAAAAATCGACATGCATTCAATCAGATACAATACGGGAAGTAAGTAATAGCTTCCACTTTGCGATGTCCTGAATTCAACAGTTTTGCAACTCTCATCTCAGGCATTCCCAGCAGCAATCATCAATTTTTTCTTATCCACCCAGAATGGTTCGGCCATTGTCAAATCATGAGACAACACCGATTCCTTGGAAAATGACAAGAAAGCTTATTTGCAAAACGTTACCCACCATCAGCTTTATCTAAAAAGCGAACAATTTGGAGATAGCAAATACCTTTGTTGCGACCTGTAATCTGATCATGTAAGCCTATTTGAATATATGTAAATAGTCTTTTTTGCCTGAGTAACTATATTAAACATAAAAACAATAAACAATTTGGATGAATGAAGCTTTCTATAACTAATAAAGAGTACAACAAGGTCAGTTTCATTTTGATTAAGTGACAATGTGTTTACTTTAACACTCACAGAGTTTCTGGAAAAACACAATAATTCTATAGCGGTGTCCCCAACACGTTCTAGAGAATTCTGAGGAACGATCAAACAGGGACATGAGATAGTTTGTTTTGGCCAATTCATGTTATAAGAATGAATTCGCGGAGTTTATCAACTACCTGTTCCGACTCTGCCTAGTTTCTCTTTCAATACCACCACCAATACTGAACTCAAACTGTCGCCTCATTCTGTGTGGTCAACTGCTAAGACTCAGGAAACATTTTATTGCGCATTCTTGTTTTGTATACATACATTTAAATATATGTTACAAAAGTTGTCTTCCTTCTTGACGCATTTGACCTTGCAAATCCAAAAGCAATTTCAACAAGATTAGAGTGGTACGATGCCTGGAAAGATTATTTTACGGTATCGCATCATGTATGTTTTAGTTGTCCCTGCATTATATTAACTCAAGCTAAGGAAACTGTAAAGTAATACTCTACTCGTGTATTCAGGTACTACATTCTTACAGTAAGATTGATAGATCACTCCAGTTCATCGTAGGCGCACACATTTACCAGCACGCGTTAGGCCTTAAATCATTGCCGGATGCAAATGAGGTCATCTAACCAGATGAATTAATTTGCTGTCACCTTATGGTTCGAAGTCTTCACGATCTACGACTTATAACGCCTGAAGGAAAGGTGTCAAACCAATGGGGTTTAGTATCATCATCGGCTTCCTAAACTAGAGGCAAATGAGCAGTATTTATCCGGACTTGTGTTAAACAACTATTGTAATTATCATCAGCCAGTTAGAATAGGTAACACCGGTAACACATTTTGCATTAAATATATCCCGGAGACATTCCGCCGCATTTCAGCAAATACAAATTGAAGTCTCCGGATATAGATCGCAGAGCACAATACCAAATACTAAGCAAAACCGTGCAGTCAGTATTCATACACAGATCAATGAACAGCAGTTAACAAGGTAACCTGTCGCTGATTTACAAGTTGTTCTGTACAGAAGAGTGTTGCTTCCAGCCGAATTTATTGGCTCATTGTGTACATCTCTGACAAAAAGTATAAACAATTCCGTTTTCAGCTTTCAGCCCACCGCACTATTCATGCACAGTAACAAGATCAAAACCTCAAAGTTAGTCATTATCTAATAGTCAGCTCGGACTGAGTATGTTGATAGAGACAACCTCCGCAGATTCGTCCAACGTTTACATAAGTGTATTCGGTTTTCAGTAACGATGGAATGGATAACATTTACTGTAAAATATTTACTCATCCAATCGTCGGTTTTACCAAAAGTCCTTCATGCCTGACCGGTTTTCGCTTGAATGAATACCATATCCAAAGCAATACTGAAATAAAGCGGCTTTCCAAATACTGCCCTAAATTCGTATTTGTCAGTTTGAACAACAATAGTAGCGCACTACTTCAATCGCAACGAGTGAGTGGATGTTTGGTAGGTGAATGTTTGAAGTTGTAGCAAGAAAACGTGACTGCGTTATTGTTTATGTGGCTGGTGGTAACTAGAAAACCGGCGTCAGCTGCCCCTGTCCGTGGCATTGTACATTTGTATATTTTCAAAAATGAAAACAAATGTCCACGGTAAGCAGTTTTCTTTCAAGCAGTTTTCAAGCACTGTTTTTCGATCATTAGGTCTGGATTATAGAGCCGCACACTGATGAGCATACAGTTCTACTGTTTAGTGATGAAACGTTAAAGAAGCAAAGGGTATCTTCCTTATTAGAGACGTTTCTTCAAAATGTATACTTTGCTGTGATGCTGTACTAACATCTAGAACTACCGATTTAGATTCCGTGGCCGGAAAAGCAGATGCAATAAGTTAACCCTTACTAACTGGGGGACACTCGTCAGGAACCAACAAAAATTAGAGCTGGTAACGTCGAACGTAATACAAGCTTGTTGAGTAGGTTTGAATTTTTGTTGGATAACTTTGAACAAGATGAGATGAACGTACTGGGACATTGTAGTTTCTTTGGATTTGCGAAATCCTGAGTATCCAATCACTTGTGTAAACCCCTCGCTATATGACATATGCCCGCTTGATTTGTCCGAATCATGATAAAACTGTGCATTGATCACTTTACCAATGGCTTAATGAAAGTGCAAACACGGGAGTTAAGACTTGCAAAATCTATCAGTTGATCAACCAGTGAAACGTATTCTCAGACGTTTCCAACGTCCGCTCCATATAATTTCTTGGTGCTGACCACTGCGCGTTTTATTCACTTCCGACTACCAAATAAGGGTATGAATGGCAAAATGCCTTGGAAATCTGCAACAAAGATCTATGCGGAGAATAGCTTTTCAGTCCGGCTTACGCATAATCTATTCCGACTAATCAAACAAGATGTTCCAAACTAGTTGGTTTCAGCGAATAGTGATTATCTACCAAAGTGCAAAGTATATATGTGCAATGAACGCTGATACGTTCAGTTAAAGTCAAACGATTGAAACCAGTCCAAGCTTCTTGATGAGATAACGTGTACCATATTATAAGGTCCGAAAATCAAATCGACGACCTGCATACATTTGTTAGTCATTCCTTTTTGTGAACTCAGCTCAACAAATGAAAATCTGTCTCCCGTGATTTGTCCACTAATGATCAACTAGAATACAAAAATGTTATATGAGATGTTTGTATATTTTCCAGCGGGATATCAAATGTTCAGGGTTGAAACCATCTAAACTATCAACAGTAAACCGTCGATATCCGTCTACAACTCACATGCACCACCTCCTTGAAGTGTGTAAAAACAATGTCATGTTTTAAATGAGAATGATAGAAGTAACTCGATTTTAGAATGTTTATGTTTACAGAAGTATAGCATAAAATTGATGTGGCTGGTAATCTCAATATCACACAAAACGTAATTAAAAAGCAACAAATTAACTTGGTAAAAAGTGTTATTTCTTCAATGTTTGTAAAGAGCCGCTCGCGATAAGAACTGTTGAATTTTGAGTGCCTCCTTTTGAGGCAACTGTTTTCTACCAACTGAGCGATACTTCCTTGTTGATTGCACAAAAACTTGAAACTTCGGGCAACATTTTCCGAAATGAACTATACTTCCTTTGTCACCAATGGTATTCACTCCAGATCACAGATAAGCTAATGCTTAATCCATAATGAGAGTTATGTTATGACTATCCTAGTTCACTTCTTACTTAAAGCAACGCTTGAGATGATCTATGCACTATGGTTTGTGTATTCTGAAGTGAGGACGTCCACTGGAACAAAGCAGTACACAGGAGATAAGATCACTCTTCAGCTTAATACAAAGGAAAGCACACCATAACACAAGTTCTTTTTGTGACCACATCAAGTTCAATACGGATAGTAAGTAAGGCAGATGCTAGGTTGTTGTAATCCATCACACAATTCCGCCCTGTTTTTTCCCAATATTATTAACCACAGATCGTAGGTTGTTGGATTCCGTTCAACCAGAAAGTGACCACGTCAATTTCTTAAGATGAAGTCCCTGAGTAAGTATTAAAGCATATCAACTTCACAACAATCTTAAGCAATTTTACTGTTTCCTCTCGAACGGACAGCTTCTGTTCAGTTGCCATTGAGAGTGAACGATAGCTGTCGATTACTGGTTAACGGACAGTATATATTGCCAATAAATAAAAGGATCCGTTACTTTCATTTTTTATATGGATAGATATGAGTATCTTTGAAATTACGATTTGGCTTGGTTAAAATAAGCCTCTTCACTAATATTTCTCTGAATCGCACCGAGCAAACTTATCAAAACCATATTTTTCATGCTGGATAGATTAGAAAAGTGTAGCACGGATTAATAATTTTAGCGCTTCATGTTCCAGTCGAGTTTTGGCTAATTTGACTGGAATACTTAGTATTACGGATGTTGCTTATGGAGTATTAAATTCTTATTATGTATAGCAACATTTTAGAACCACCGTCTTACTGGATACGTTGTGCTTAAGTTCTTCGCTTTTTTCGGTTTGTATTGACCTGTATAAAGTTCCCCAAATATTGGCTGCATAAAAGTGAATGGCTTCCAAAATATGTATACCCGACACTTCGAACTAGTTAATTATTGCCGATCTACTGGTATCTGAATGAAGCGAACTGCCGTTAATAACATTGGTTGGTGATGGATTTGTTGATAGTAATCGGTTCACAATAGAACTAAACGATGACAGCAAGATGATACAACTATCGAGTGGTTTGTAGTAGCCCATATGTATAATATAGCAAGCAATGCACGTGATATGTTTATCTGCGGCTTTAAAAGGAATTATTTCCGTGGCACGCTAAGCCACCTATTCAGTGTCCTCTAGTCAGCTTCTCGATCTCTGCAACCTCAGCATGCACACCACTTTCAAAATGTATACTGGAAAGCATGACAGATAGCCGCGTCTAAGTTGGATGGATTTGGCCTGCATCACTGGTTGAGTGAGCCAATTAGGCAAGGACAAAAAGACAATTGATCACGCGCTCATAATTCGGTTAGTCCTCACAAGCTAGACAACTTAGGGAAGGAGAACCAATTCATTTAACTCATGGTATCCATTCTACTAAATGCGTCATCTCCCTAAATTTACAGTCAATATAAATCAGCAATTCAGAATATCCTGTTGCACCACAGTATGTTATACTCCGATTTTTCTAGTAGTCTTCATCTTGTCATTGTTAAACTCCCATAAGCCTATGGCTGAGTCATCTTGTTCGATAAAATATTTACGTCAAAAATAAGAACACAACGATAAGCACAATTACCGTGCGCGCACAAGTTAGCGTCACATATTTTGCAATAATTGACGAGTGTTATACACAAGCACAGTTTGGTCAAATTGAGTGTACTCGTTTCGCGTTGTAGTTATCATTGACATAAACGGTTAAATTTGCGATGGATTGCAACTTAGTTATAGCTGGTGTGGGCAAAAACAAGTTCTAACCACGCTGTGCAGAAAACGATGTTGGTCCAATGGCGTTTGTTTAAGAATGTATCACTTTAACAAACATTCGAATAAAAAGCATGAAACTGCCAGATACCCCGATAACCTCGACATTATCGGCGTTGGTTCTACAATTTTGTGCCAGTAGTAAAGAAGAATTACTAATAAATATTCTCTTGTGAAGTATTGGCTATTCAACAACATATAACTATTCGGCAACAAACCCAACCAACGTTGGTGGTTGTGTCATCAACAGAAAAATCCTGATTTTCTCGTGTCAGGAAATTTTCGACGACTAATTGAAAGTTTGCTAGTCGCCGATAAACTCAGTTTTGTGTACCTTGGATTTTTCAAACCAATGGAGGTTGGTTCTAATAGATGATTTGCACTGACATTGACTGCAGTTCTGATTCACTACACATTGCTAACAGTTTGCGTTACAGATTTGGATAACCCACAATGAACTGTAATGTAAATTTATACTAAGGTGTTAAGAAACCCAAGCTAAAACAGTTAACTTGAGGAGTTGGGTTACCGTCCGTTAACATGAAAATCTGAATCAGCTCCTGGTCCCGTTTTACTTGCAATAGAGCGAGGTACCTGGGTGTCAACATCTATAAAATTACAAGTGTTCAAGTTTGGAATCCGGGCTGTTTACTCAGTAACAATACGTGTTGGGGAAAGCTTGGCTTCGTTCGCTGCAAGTATTCCCGGCTCCATCTGGGAAACCCGATTCAACCCAGAGTTTCACATGGTCGTACCGGAACGTAATTTGTGCCAGACGGTAACATATTGCATAAAATTCAACGGTTCAACTGCTGTAATCTCAAGCACAACCACCGTCATTGCTATATGGTCGATGTAACATATAACCTAGGTTTGATAAATCAAGTCACTACGTATACGTACACACTGTAAATATATAACAGAAAATAGTTTTATAAATGACGCTGGAAATCGTCCTAGGCTAAAGGATGTAGTTAAGACGACTTGAACTGATCGACGTGGGCTTCCGCAAACATACAGCTTGGATGCTTTGGTGAGATTGTTATAAATAGGATGCTGCGTTGTAATCCGTGTTTCAGTACGCTAAGCATCTGTAGTTGAAAAGGTTAGGAAAAATATTTTTGTCCGCATAATATCGCCACCTTGTTTCATTGAACCATAGATCATTCGTGAATCGAAAGGGTTCACTGTAGCAGGATGTTCTGCTAGTCGGTAGTGTATAGAACCAGAGGTATTGCAATCACAGACCAAGAATTATCCCTTGAACACCACTCTCGTTTTTTGCAAGTGTAGCATGTATACGAATATTTGAGTTGCACCAGAACACAATTTTTCTCACAAAGCATCAGTATCGTACATAACACTATCCAGTTTGGCTGGTTAAATGGTGAAGACAAACATTGTTTGTCATCTTTGCTCAGATATACAACCCGTGAATAGGACTTGCAAGCTTTGTTTTTAAGCTCGAGTGGCCCATTCCTGTCTCCTGACAAAAGTAACAACAGGTGGAACACATCGTGAAAGAACTGCACAAACATTAATTTGATTAGAGTGCTGTCTGAGTTCGTAAACTCTAAATCACCCACAAACTAGACTTTGTACACTTAAGCAATGTGACTGCAGACTGGCTTAATTACATGCATCATTGCTGTACAAGAAAAGTGGTTTAAAATCTAGAGTGGATATGTTTTCACTCTGGAGGAAACAGCTCAAGAGAAACAGTGGGTCAGAATGGCGTAACTGATTAGGCCGTGATTACGATGACCAATAACGTATGCGTTAGTGCATTAGTTACCGCTGTCACTGTAGGCCTCGCTAAGGTAGCGTAACAACCTGATGCGTACTTTTGCAATTGCAAAGTAAGTCGTCCACTATTTCGTGGCAGCTCAATATGACTGATTGGCAAGCAATGATACGATGCCTTGATAAGTCAGAAAAAAGCATCAACATCACTAAGGACGAGTAGCCTGGATAGGATGACGCCATCAACTCATGTAACCATTGTTCGACAGTCCCATAAGGAAGTTAATAATAAATTCCAGTTTTTCTTTCACTTCACTTCATGGCCAATAATGTACCTCATCCAGACAATAAATACGAGGGGGAGTCAAAAAGTGATGCCAATGTTTTTAATTCTGGTGAAGTTTTTCATAAAATTACCTGAATTTTTTTCCAGTTATAAATGATTATATCGTTTACGTTATGTAATAGTTTGCTTCTTGCTTTTCATGTTTTCAGACTCACAAGAAAAATTCAAAATGGCTGCCCCCGTAGAGTTGCGTCAAAGACAAAGAGCAGTGATTGAATTCCTTGTTGCTGAGGAAGAAACCCCCATGAACATTCACAGATGATTAACAAATATGTTTGGGGACAATGCTGTAGATAATAGCAATGTATGCAGGTGGGTTCGTCGTTTGAAGGATGAAAAGGTGGGAACTATGAGCGTAGCCGGTAAACTCCGTTCTGGCCGTCCATCCGCGTCTGTCAATCTTGCCACTAAAGCATAAGCAGATGCTCTGCTGAGAGAAGACAGGCGTATAACTCTTGATAATTTGGCAGAAAACCTTGCAGTGAGCCATGGAAGTGCTTACAACAAAGTCCAGTAACTTGGCTTTTCAAAAGTGTGTGCCGGCTGGTTACCGAGAGAACTGACTACCGAACGCAAGACTGACAGGGTCACTGCCTGTACTGAACTTCTTGAACAACATCAAAGAGACAACACCTTCTTTCAAAGGCTCGTAACAGGTGATGAAACATGGGTTCATCATTATGAACCGGAATCAAAGAGGCACTCAATGGAATGGCGCCACTCATTAGCACCGCAACCAAAAAGTTCAAGACGCAAAAGTCAGCTGGAAAAATCATGGCGACTGACCTTTTGGATGCTCATGGTGTCATTCTGCTTGATTTCTTGCCTAGAGGAGAAACAATAAACTCTGACGCCTACATCGAGACCCTGACGAGGCTCAGAGCAAGAATCCAACGAATGAGACCCGATTTGCCAATCCGCAAAGTCCTCCTTCTGCAAGACAATGCTCGACCACACACAAGCATCAAGACAAGGGAGACAATCGCCTCATTCGGGTGGACAACTTTACGGCATCCTCCATACTCACCAGATTTAGCGCCTTCAGATTATCACCTCTTCGGTCCCATGGAAGAGGGTTTGAGAGGCAAACACTATTCCAGTGAGGAGGAAGTGAAAACCACAGTGAAGAAGTGGCTCAAAGAACAGAAAACAAAATTTTACGAGGCAGGGATACATGCGCTCATTCAAAGGTAGAACGTTGCTATTGAGCGTAACGATGACTATGTTGAGGAGTAGGGATGTGTTCCATAGAGGACCAGCATTATTTTGTTCCTGTGTTGGTAATTATACCTGTCCGAAATAAAATGGCATTACTTTTTGACTCCCCCTAGTAGAATTTCATTTGTTATGTTCATGAATTTGAGGTGATAGTCATTACATCAGTTAACTTATGAAGGCCACAATAGCCTCATATATCTCTGATGATTGTATTCCCAAAATATATGTCCACCCCCAATTATGGCGAAAGGAATAATTTAACGGAATGCAAACACATTTTTTTCCAATAAAACGATTTTTAATCTACCGCCTCACGTAACACTGAGTGCTCATATCAGAAGAAATGACACTGAAGTGAACAGGAATGAAACAAACCGTTCCAAACCTATTTCATAAAGTTTGATATTGACTAAATAGTTGTATTATTATCCAGACGATGCTTTAGAGATAATGTGATTCTCCGATAAATCTGACATCATAAAGTTTATTAAGATATGTGTAACACTACTGATGGTGCAAAAATTGATTACGTTCTTCTCTTCTCAACAAATTTGTCTGACGTATTGGGTATTATTCTTGAAGCACATTTCACTTTTGTAAATTTCCATAATGTTTGAAAAAGTTTGACTCACTGCTTTTACTAGACTGGGTTATACTGTCGGCTGTGATCAAACCGAATTGAAATAAAATAGTTCAGATGCCAACTCAAACCTCAGTATACCATTCCATTAGGGCAGTGAATAGTGTGAGTTGTCACCATATTGTTTTTAGTATATGAACAACGAATTATCTGGATATAAGCGGTTACAATTTCAGTAATCTGTTATAATTTTATTCCACTTAATCAGCTAGCAATAGCCTATAGTGTAATGCCGTCTGAACGTTCATATAAAACAACGAGATCAATACTCTAAGTCCAGGTCCAATGAAGGTGGAGAATATCAAACCATAACTCTTGGAACTCAAATAAAAAAGCTTGGTACTAAAAAGAGATTCGGCTATTACATGTCAACTGTTGAAAACACAGCAAGGATCTATTTTGTAAACCAAGCATTGGTTGAACCCGTAAAGCACACTATTTTAAACTGGCTGGACTGACTGAAACTGGTGATTGCTGGAGGTGAAAGCACAACTGAACAAACAAATGCCAATTTCGTTGTGAATGTTATAATTTTTCACATGGGTTAAATTGTACATTTACTGTCGGTAGACCAAATATCTAAATAAAATTCATATATGACTGTCTATTCTTGTTTTCTTTCAACCCTGGTCGCCTAGAGGATAGAGTATACTGCAGATGAGAACGGTTTCCGATGGTACAGCTCAACATCTACGACGACCATGTTTGAAATATTTTGTCGTGATGTCTAACCGATGATGGCAACAGACTTTCATATTCTCAGGGAATAGTTTGCGAGACGAGGAGATCACAGTGCACTGTCTCATTACCACCCAAATATAAACCACTTCTTATTATTGAAGATTGTCTCGCTTAACTGTAGGATTAACGTCAACACAATGACCTCATATTTTGCTCATTCATCTGAACAACCTCCAAATATAAGCCAAGACACAACAGCAAACCAATTGGTTTCGATATCCGAGAGGTCGAATTTTTACTCGCATAGCTTTGTTTAACTGTTGCATTCATTTCACTGCCTTCCGTTTCCAAAAATGTTTATTAATTAAAGCACGAGGCATTTATAGAAAAATGACATGCAGAAGATCGCCTACATCACGTCTGTAGAAAGGGGCTCAGCTGACTAGGTAATTCGAACAATTATCAACTATGTTTACCTGTATGGGCAACAGTCGCCTACTTAATGTGTTCTGTCAGACCAGTAAGCTTACCATTGGCTCCTGCCTCATTTCGAACGGTAACTACAATGTGTGAGTTAAGATTGGACGTAATATTGGACAAAATGAAATGTTTTGAAAAACTGAGCAAATAATACAGACTTGAACTTTCGCGTTTATATCAAGTCGACTGGATTGTACTACTGTGAAACAAGCAACTAATATAGTGACAAATAATATTTTAGTGATGCTCGAGAATATATGGTTTTAATCCAGTTTCCGTCAGGCAAAAAATAATGTAATTCCTCCCGTTTTATCATCATGACTGGGTATACGCGAACTACTGTAAAACAGTACTGCAATTACTGTACGTAATTATATTAATATGTTGCGAAAGTGCACACATATCCAAGTTAACATGGGATAGGACGAGGTCTCCACTGACAATGGTCTTGAAAACAGCTTTAAAACTTAGACTTGGTAGCACGCATCGGTTTAGTTAATAAGCTTTCAGTTAGGCTCAGTCTGCTATTGTCCAGCTCGCCACCCGAACGTTGGATTAGTCCTTAATTGTCACTAATCAAACAAGTACGTCCGCAGGCTGGATTATTGAAGCTTCTGTTTGAGTAGGTCAGTTCGTCATTATTATTCACATGATGATTATAGTGAATGGGAATAGGATTAAATTCTTAAGGCGATTCTTTCAATATCCAGGCAGTCAAAAGTTACTTCAGTAGATGCTCAAATCAAATTATCGTACACATGTTTTGGAAGTAAATATCTTCGTAGTTGCGAGTGTAGTGTTGATTGATATATGTGGTATGGAACTGCACATCTTCGTGTTAAAGCGGGTTCGCCTGAAACAACCCAATCTGAGTTTAAGTACATCACCAGGCTGCACCGTGTTGTTCGGTACTGCCCCAAGATGAACTCGGTTTTTCTGAAACTTCAGGGGTATGAATTTGGTTAATCACCTAGTAGTAATATCTGTCTTTTAGGTCATAGTCTGCTCAATTAATACCATTTGTGTGATCAGTCGTGATCGAAGGGTAAGCAACGCTGTGATTCAGAACAGTACATGATTTACAAATTATCCTCTTTCAAGGGTGATACGAACCGTTTAAACAAATTCAAATCAGGCACTACATATTATGCTCACTTTTTATTAGTGTGTTTAATAAGAACTTAGAGTAAATTGCTTACCACACTTGACTATATGGACTGAAATTTATAGGTAATCAAACACTACGGTGCTATTTCACCAAAGTATTTCATGTGCGATAGACTCAATAAATGATGGTCATATTCTTGAGCTTACTATGAACGACTCTACACACTGCCGATGGATAGCATGTATCACATCTATTTTTCTATATATTTAACTAAAATGGCTTATCAGAAGTTGACCTGTACAAACGAATATGATCGAGCCTCCAGTTGTCAGATTCCATGCCCAATACCATTTAACAATATGTATAGTACAAATATTAATGAATAACACCGAAAGAATATCGTTTTCCTCCTTAGCCTGCACAAATGAGATATATTTTGTTCAGCACTGTCAATCACTTGATGCCTTCAAGGAACTGCTCACTGAATGCAGTAAAACCAGACTGACAGATTAGCAAATGTTCACCTATAATTTAAACCTAAAATAGTACATACTACCGGTCGTTCGTTTCCTTGCACCTAAACGAATATAACAACATTTATAACTGAATACATCTAAACAAAGACCACTTCCACTAAACCGGTCTATTTAACCTGATGGTCATTTGCAATAGACGCAAATAGGCAAGACGAATTTTTAGCTGGGAAATTAATTCGATTTTGCCAGATAGATAAACATTTTTTAGTACAATTAAACAAACGGAATAGCCATAATGCTGAGAACAGCAAAATTGTAGTGTCCCTTGATGTTCATCTACTGGTTTACATCGAAAGCGTTCTGTGAAAGTTGATTCGGTTCGAAAAATAAACACACATTGTTCAGCAATGCTTGCCTTAGCAAACTCACCTTCGCCTCCTTCAAACCCTGATCCCAGAATGAGTATAGACAAGCTTTCAATAAGCTTTGTGAGTTGTCAAACAGATTCTGAGCGAATTCTGAGACAAACCACACCCATTTTTTGATTTGAGAAACTGATACTTTATATGCTTTATAGCAGGGAAGACATAATGGGTGCTCCATATTAGTTTTGAAAAAATGGATAAGAAAACTCAGAATTAAAATGTAACACAAAAAGTTTGCTCATAACGGCAAGTAGCTGAGAAGACCTACTTTATTTCCAAACACATAATCTGATTTCATATTGGATGCTCAAACTTACACACAACAGAAAACAATCACTATCCACAACGGTAACGTCTTTTGAGCATATGCTCGAAGGGAACTTCCAAATGTGGCTAGATGTCTCATTGCTTATTCCAGACATTAAACCTGATTTAGTCAAGAAGCTCATAGAAATTTTGATCAGCATTTCTCCACTAACCTAAGATATAGTAATGTTCTAGAGATATCAGCTAATAAATGTTGTGACATTATACATTGCCAAAGTACAAAAATGCTACATGATGGGGAGCGTAAACCAATAGCAGATACCTTTTCAGAAGGCATTAAAAAGAGTTTGCAAGGTGGATGGTCTTCACTGGGTAGTGCCAGTTCAGCATCTGCTCAGCTGTGCGTTCGGGACTGGTGTGCATACCGTCGAAGGTTTCAGAACATGCACTTCAGTAAACTATTTTCATCTTTCGCTAATGTCTGAAAAAATTGTCCTGACCAGAATATTTAAACTAGCCGGTAGCTCTGGATCTAATTGCTGATTGCTAATCTAAATACGTGTTGTATGTAGATGTCTGTAACAAGTTACTTCTGTTGCTTCCCACCCTTATACATATATATTAACCATACCGACTCAACCTTCGTTTTCAATGTTACTAGCTTTCAATGGCCAGGTCAAAGCATGATGTTTTTTGACGCTATGTCTTAACCGTGCTGTTAATCTGACTTATCTACCATGCACATAGAACATTGTAAAAATGTATGTGCATGGCGTACAGTGAATGTTTACTTGGTCGCTTGCACGTGAACGTGAACCTACCGTGGCAGCAAAGTCTCCTGTAACTCACGTGTCAACGACTTATGGCCTAGTTCCAGCGTATCGACTGATTTTCTCGCCTTTCCAAGGTGCTAGTGTTATTCTATAGCCCTACCAACCGTGCGCAATCAGAACACAAGGCTTGAGAACGGATAGGGGCCTCCTACTTCTTTGTACGTGATCAAAACGAACGTCCTGTTAACCACAAATGTGACTAGTCCGACGGGCAGCCAACCAAAAATTAGAAACCTATTGATCCGAGTTGACCGGATCACCAACGGCTGGTGAGACTGACAAGTGTAAACGGGTGATTGAGTAAACGTATATCACCACTTTGCAATAATTAGAACACCTCCATCACATGCTGGTTCTGATATCTATGAACCCTTTGTTTCATGTATGTAATTCCCTAGGACTAACCGTATGTGAATTGCCTACGGCAGTTCAACCAACCGCATAGCACACCTTCAAAACACTATAATTTAATAAAGCAGAAAAGGGAAATACTCTATTTAACTACTACGGTCCTGGAATATTGGTGGTCGCAGACAAAATTAATGACATGCCATGATCCTCAAGTTTGAAATCTGAATGATGGAAGTCGTATAGTTAAACATTGGCTGCTCTATCATTTTTCATTGTAAAAAAATTATGCGCTGTAGTGAATAACACAACACAACTACAAAATATAATACATACTAATGCGTTCTTTCTATTGGTACTTTGGCTAGAATGTTTTCAAGTAAACACTAAATGTATTTGCAAAGTTAACGCAACAGTTTAATAGGACTAACCTTCGATAATGAGTCCCGAAGCGACCACTGAAAATAAGTCAAAGATCAGGATAACTTCAAACTACTCATGAGTAGTTCCAGTCAAACTGAAAAAATATTTGAGGCTCATGTTACCATCTACAACACATACCATATGGTTTAGCAATAACGCTTGAACAGATAAACTTCTGTCATGCATGCACATACTTGACAGTAATAGTTAAACCTTATTATTCTAGGCTAAGTTGTTTTAATCATGAAGAAAACGACAATTTAAAACAACTGTGAATGGGATGTGCATAGCAACAGTATGCGATCGCCCGAAAAATTACTGCTGTAAAGATTGACTGTAGCAGATAATCATATGTTCACATTATGTCACAGTAAAGGCAGAAAAAACGCGACCTATTCAAACTGTTACCTGTGTATAGTTGGTTGTCACTGGCCATATCTGGAGTTTGAGAAATAATCATTGATAGTCACTAAAACAATAGAGTGCAGTTAACAATGACGATTCTTTGGCGAAACTTGTAACATCTCGCACAGTATGGCGGTAATTTTCGATCCGAGAGTTTTGTTTGCTAACTTCCATCCGACTTTGGTTTGATATACTTCATCATTTGTTTCACCGCTAGGATGTCAGACTTAACGAAAGTCATTTTTATTCGTGCAACAGTTGATTTAAGCCTGCAAGCGACGGGGGAATTACAGTAAACAAAGTTTTGTCTCGGAACAAAATATCACTTGATTTGTGGTCACTAACGGAGAACATAATTCGATGACTGTGTCAAATTAGTAGTTAGGATATGAATCCTTTTCCACATGGCCAAAAAACCAACATTTACATTAGAATCACCGTTGATGGAACACACCTTTTAAAGCCGGTTGTAAAGAAAAGTCAAGCTGATTTTATTGATAAATACCGTGCACTTATCAGTAGTATTTTGTGTCGCACTAACCACATGTATTCCTGTTTTCAATCTTAGCTCTCAATAGCAATAAAAGCTCATAAACAAAACTCACATAAAATTTGGCGGCAAACCGTGCAAACGAATGCAACTTTGTGCTAAGTAATAGTTCATCTATTGACTAGATTCTCTAGTCCAACGGTCGACTAATTCAATGGCACTGCATACGTATTCTTTCATAGATTTATGAATACCATTTTTTGTTTCAATAAGATACGTGTCATTGCTATTTTTCCAATGACGGTTGTAATGATTCCATCCAATTTCTATGGTCGGTTTTTCCAGACAGGCTAACAAACAACGATATTGAAGTTTGCATGCAACTCACATTGTTGTTCGTTCCTAAATGCTGTAATACAAGTACAGTGTGTTACAAAATTTCATGATAGAAAACGCTTCGTTAAATGGGTAATGTGTTGAAAGCATATTGATTAATGAGCGTTTATTCTGCCAGCTCTCTTGACTAATATGCTTGTTCGAATGTAAGTTTTAGTCGATCTTTTTATAAAGCACACCAGATAGATTTTTTATTTTCTGTTGAACTTGATTTCCGTGTGTATAGCTTACCGCAATTGAACAACTGTACCAGGACGGTCTCTTCATAAGGTAACCGTGGTGACCACCACTTCAGTAATATCAAGTTAGACAAGATGGTATTATCACTCGTAAACTTACAGCTTCGATCGCAAACGAGGAATAATCCGGTTGCCCAACTGCTTACGCAGGTGCGACAAACTGTCTTACAAAGTTAAACAAAGGAGTATTACAATTATTAAGAAACCACATTTGCTAACAGAGATGCTTCATGAGGATGTGATGTGAACTGTAATCAGTATCTAGGATATGATACTTTAATGTCGGACGCTATCGTGAAGAAACCCGAAGATGACTCCTTGTTTTCTAAGGATGCCAGCTGAAATATATGTGTGAATGCGGAAGTGGCGATCAACCGTTGGTGAACTTCGGAATGTACCGACCAGACAGATTATTTCACTTTACGAATCATCGTGCGCAATCTAAACCAACGGGAGGCAAGTATCTATTTCCTCAATTATGTGCTATCTGGGGAGGTCTGATATCTACGGTCGCCGCTATCCGCCCGTTGTTCGTGCACGTGTTTGTCCGAACGATCTGGTCGTGATGTGCACACAGTCAACTGGGTGACTGTTTGTAACTGAGACCAATACTATCCACGTCAAATTCACCACAACACAAGTTAACACAGTAGCCGGCCCAGCTTCTTCAACCCATAAGACAATTAATGGTTTGGAAAAACATGAGTGGCGATTTTGGGCAAATCAACTTATGTGAAATTTGGACTGCAGCAACAAATATGTGGCCAGTTTGGAAATTGTTTCTTTGTTTACAAATGTTCCTCTGATGCAAAGAATTTGGTGGAATTTGTCAATATACTGACTCACATCAACTGAACATAGGTTTGCTACGTCGGAATTAGAACGCCACCTACTACTTTGCACAGTGAACTTAGAGTTCTACTTCCAGAGAACCGGCTACACACAAGTCTACGTTGTTGCTAGGGTCAGTCTACTTAGTTCACTAATAGCTGATATTTTCTTTGTCCACCTAGAGCAGAACGCAGGCGCTGCTGTCAGTCAGGCTCATTTCTACTGGCGTGATGTTGCCGAACTATTGATTTTCACTCACACCGATGAGGTGGCAACGAGTATACTCGACTGAGTGAACAAGCAGACTCCCAATGTCAGCTTCACCACTGAGTACGAGTAGGATGAAAATCAGGCGCATTTGCATATTTCGATGAAGCGCCAGAACAATCTACTCCGTACTGCGGTCCGTCCACCAGAAACACACTTGGGCTACGCAGTACCTGAACCTTCATAGTTTTGTGCCGATTCAGTGCAGGCGGGGTCTGGTAAGAACTTTGGTCTGTCGTGCAAGACGAATCTGTTCGAGAGAAACACTGGCCAAAGAGATGTTATTGTTGAGAACCACAGTCGGAGAAAGTGGCAATCCATGTGCATTTATTGAGAAATTCAGCAA
>JTDE01000352.1:170204-185093 GCA_014338405.1 Paragonimus skrjabini miyazakii
GTGTTCAACAATTCCCAAACGGAGTATCTACTTTCGTTTGCTATACAAACGTGATGACATTGCCATTCTGTTGAAAACCCGTCTCAGTGCTGCTACGGGACACACATCCCGTGCAGCCCAACTGGTCATGCTGCTCACCACCACCCGAATGCTAACACCATCTCTGAAAACACTGCTAGTGCTAAGCGGCAAATCTTAATTCATCTATGAAATTCTGTGTGAGTGCCCGGTTAGTTAAGTAGGCAAAATTACGTGATGGAGTCAACCAACACATTCTAGTTTGGGTTCGCAAAGTGGTCATAGGTACCAAAATGTCGGACCCAAGTCAGAAAACGACAATTCACAAGGAACCGGCGTCATAGACCGCTTGACACCTGTTGTTATTACTGATGTGTACCTGGGGATTTGGTAAATTTTAAGTTGAACACCACCCACCTAATGTGATGTTAACGGCGTGGTGGTTAATATGGTTGCCTCATCAAAGCGTGGATGAAGTTCTAGTTCCGATCGTGGCAAGTGTGTGCATTATTGACAAGTCCGAACGAAAGCGAAACTCGAGTCTAGTGCTTCCTTCCAAAAAGAGTCCCCTGGAATGCGATAACTGAACTCAATTTCGGATAAAGTTCGACCTGAAACTTGTTGATATTTCGATCCAAAGTGAACCTAGAGAATGCCTTTTGGGTAGATTACACAACAAAATTTCGAAGGCTTCTAAGATTCTCACAGACCACCCCTCAAAGTGGATAACTAGAGTTCTACTTGCTAATTGAACATAATCTTGTTTCTTATTGAGGTTAATTGGCAATTCGTATATTGCACAATATTACGTATTGATTAGATACATGGATAAGACACGCCGTGCACTCGTTTGTTGTCGACTGGGATTTAACCCTCATTTGGGGAACTAATTCACACATATGATGAGAAAGACTTGAGTCATAATTCGAGTCCAGTTGTGTAAGGAGCTCTGAAAAAGAGAAAATTATCAAAGAAAAGTTTGGATACGTGTGTGTAATATATATAATATAATATATAATATATATATAATATATATAATATAATAATTAACGCCCGGGCGTAGTAGGTGAGCAAACTACATAATTAATCTGTAAGCCAAAAATGGCTGACTGTAGTATTTCTTCCTGTTTCAGTTTTGAATAATCTCCTACAATTGTTCCAGTCCTTTACGAGCATTTACAGGCATTTTTTAATGTATGACTAAGAATCATTTTGTATAATTGGCTGTTTTATCACGCTATCGTATATACTTTACTGAACTGCTCACTTAAGCTAGTGAATATTTATAAATAACCTGGAACATCATTACTTCTATGAAAGGTGAAGGCACGATTGTTTTGAGAAAAGTAACGGTGAAAACAAAATGGATAGTTGAATATTCAATCTCTGTGAAAATAGTTCTTCAAAATTTCGGTTGTTTAGAGTGTGATTCGTAAGACGCGTGTAATAAATGTAGAGAATGATGAAATTTAATAAACTGCGCGAATATCGATAACGCAAAAACTGGCATGTCTTTATTTCTCACAAAATGTCCTAATTTAACAGAAGAGTTTCACAGTCTGTTGTCATGTTCTACAATATGTCCGCTAAACTGTAGACAGCAAAAGTTGTAATACATTAATTTTCCATAATAATTTTTGGCGAGTTATTATGTGTTAACTCTTATGTGTTAACTCTTAAAGAAACTGTAGTTGTAAAACGAAACGAGATTTTAGTTAGAATCAAATAGCTATTTTATTTTTTGCTGGATACCAACATATAAAAAACTTGTATTTTATCCTTAACAAGTATTATGTTACCGATTGTCAGTTGCATGCCAGCGATGAACAACATTTCGGGACCGTTACCATTGCGCTACGTAAACAATTTAACTGGTCCCGTTCAAAAGCATTAGAATTTATTTTATTTGGAGTCTGGCATGCTTTCATATCCATCGTTCGTATGATTTGGCAAAAACTGTCATTACTTTTACAATGTCATGTTCTAAGGAGCAGTAACCTCAGAAGAAAAGCCAGATTACATCAGATGGTTGCTGGTAGTGCTCCCAGTAGCTGATGTGTGCATAAAAACACAAAACCTTGAAATATTTCATTTTAACATCATTTACCATAGACAGTGCAGGAGGTCAAAGAAAATGGAAAATAAATAAAAGATTTCCGAATAAGATTTCCAGCGGGAATCACGGTTGAATTCAGAATGAAACGAAATTAAAAGGGATTTGAATTTTAACAGTAACCGGGTGATAAGTGAACTTATTAGTCAAAGTGTACCACTTTCAACTGAACTAGTGACATTAGATTCTGTGCATCTCAAACAGAGCATGTCACACATTTTCGAACTTTCTAGGTTGTCCATTTCCCGAATTCCGACAAAACAGCTGCATCATTACGTGTTATGTGAATACATTTCAAATATTGGCATACTTACGGATGAGGGCTTCTTCCAGATCTGCCAGGCACAATAGAACAATTGAGATAACTGAGGTTCTCATGTTTAAAAATTAGCGCACAAATTGTTTTTCTTCATTTTTATACTCAGTGTTTGAGACAGTAATTAGTGAAAACTTAACGAGATTTGACGTAATCTGCGCAAACGCTGTGGACAACAATCAAACCCAAGAATTAACACCTTAAAAGTAAAAAACAACAACAAAATGCGGCTAGGTGAACAATAGTTCAGACCGTCAGTTTTCTCATGGATTTTGTTTTTATTAAGCGAGTATTGTTGCTGGTAATGTTGCAACTGTTGGTGCACATGGATTTCATCTTAAAATAATGAGGAAAATCTCCATTTACATTATTTTGAATTCATGCTGACGTCAAACAGCAGAAGATTAGTTAAATAGTTTACACACCGCTTTTTGCAAGCTAGAACTACCCAATTAATGCAGTATGAATAGGCCAGTCGCCTGAACTACATGGGCAACATTTAGTTTTTTTTAAAGTTACAACTTTGCATGATGGAAAACATAGATGGTAAAGCATAACTTTCTGTTAACTGTATAAATCATTTTATTACGATTACCTACCTTAATTACTACGAATAAACAAACGTTACTTCAAACATGCTCACAAAAGAGGGAAATTTGCAGACCCACAAAATCGAAATCGCACTGAGTAATAAAACTGACGAAATAGGTTGCAATACCGACGGGAGTAACAGTGTTGAAGATACTTTCCTAAAACCCATTTCAGAAGCGTTTAACTACAATCGAAATGTTCCCAGCAGCAATCCTTCACACTCAAGTAGAATGCAATATGATAGTTTCAATTTGAACGCATTCGCCAAGTGCAGCACGTATCACGCCAACAAAAGGTCAATATGGCTGAATTCGTAAGGCATTAAACCGTGTATGATCGATGACTAACTTCATGGCGGACAAATTGTAGAAGTCAGCTGATATTAAAGAAAGAACACGGCCTCAGTCAACATCCGTTGGCACGAAAGTGGCGTGTTCATCATACAAACACCAGTAGTTCAATATGGACTCCCTAGTCCAATTAACGACTGGTTGAAAACTGCGCTGGGCTTAACCATCGAGACCTCGAAATCCATTATCGCAGGTGGGAGTTTTATCAGCCGAGCGGCCTCTATTTGATCAGACAGGCATTTAATTCGCAAGTGGAACATCAACTCAGCAACGCAGTGACATAACTCAATGTTTAAAACCCCAGGTGGCCACTGTGAAATTGTTAATTTTTGTGATGCCATGTGCAATAATTACACTCGCTACAGTGAAAGTGAATTTATCCGTTTTAATAAGCTCTTTTTATTGCATTGAAATAAGTCCCGATCTTTATCTGCAGAGAGAATACTCGACAAATTATTCATCTATTTAAAACTCAGCAGGTACACCGAAATTTAAAAAAGAATCCGCATCATGGAATCACGTGTCATTCCTAACCAGAAGGTTACCAAAAGAAAGTGTTAAAGCAATTAGCTACTGGACCATGTGAAAAGATAAATGAGCAGAAGGCCAACGTACTTCCTAATAATGTCAAGGCACAGACCAGTAAATTCCTTCGAGGCATTAAAGAAAAACTTGGGAAGTCTACTTGGTTCATACTCAATCCAAAATGTAACCGTCCTTCGAGTTCCAATTATCTTACAGAAGTATATAAGACAGGAATACCCATAAGACCTATTGTTGACTACACCACCAGTCCAATTTACAAGTTGGCCAAGTTCATTAGCGGCATTATGAAACCGTTGAAAAACAAGTTGGTAAGGAACGTTAAAGACTCTTATTAGTTTGTTGACAGATTCGAACACGTGACATTATGTAGTGATGAAACTTTCTTAGTTTTGATGTTACCTCTCTTTACACCAGCTTATCACTAAAACTTAGCATTGATGTTTTTAAAAATTATTAGGAAGTGACGACTGTCTTGATGCACCTTACGAAATTGTATCTAGTCTTTAATTTTGTCTGTACTCAACCTTGTTCACATTCAACAAAAAATTGTACACGCAAACCGATGGTGTGGCAATGGGTTCTCCAGTTGCACCTGCTGTAGACAATCTATTCCTCGGACACCTAGAAACGCAAGTGATGAGCGAAATTATCTGCCCACCACGAATTTGGCGGCGGTATGTAGATGACACGTTTGTTTTCATGAATCGGATCTCTCAGGACCAATTCCTACAGTTTCTTAACTCAAAATGCAACGGTATTGTATGCACATTGGAAACTGAAACCGAGGGGCGCTCACTTAGTTTTCTAGACTGCATCGTGAACGTCGATGAGCAACAGAGATTTCAGGTTTCTGTGTACCAAAAACCAACACATTCTAGTCGGTATTTCAACTTCAACTCGTCACATCCAATCGGCATGAAGAGAACGGTAATCAAATTCCTCGTTAATAGAGCTAATAAGATTTGCACCACTGAACTCTTCAGAACAACAGAAATTACTCACATCAAAGAAATGTTTGCTGCTAATCAATATCCAAACGCGTTTGTTGAGAATACAATTAAGCGCATGTCAACCAGGAGGAGACCAAAACGAACAGAACTTTCAAGTCTACTGTGCAAATACCGTATCGTGAACAAACGTCTGAAAAAATTTGCTTTATACTTTCTGAGTACGCTATACGGACCGTATTCTGGTTAGAACCTTAGAACGACTGATGATACATCCGAAGGATCCAGTTTCTATAGGTGACCAGACAAACTGTGTCTACGAAATCGAATGCGGTGATTGCAATATAAGCTACATTGGAGAAACAAGCAGACAATTGAAAGTACGTGTTGCCGAACACAAAAGGTACACGAGGTTTCCTCCTTAAGATGCGCATCAACTTCGCAAACTAGAGAACGATTCGGCCATCGCACTTCATGCACTGTCAGAGAATCACAACGAATGTTTTGATCAAGCCTGAGTGATTCGCAAATGTCCACGTTATCATGCGGAGCGACGCTGTGCTGAAGCCCTCACGATTTACACACAACACGCCTGTATTAATCACAATGATAGCAAACCCCTGCCTGCAGTTTGGCGTGGAGGGATAAACAACGCCAGACACAGACGCGTCTTATCTACATCAGTCTCACCCCCACTTCATAAGCAAAGGATCAGACCAATCAATTCAGTTGCGGCGCAGAATGACTTAACTACAACAAATACCATGTGACCTTTGTTCCTTTGTTAATGTGATTTCTATTACAACACTCCTGAGGTAGGCCACTTGAGGTGGGTGACACGTAGAATATTAAAACTTGCCCATAACTTTGTGTTATTCTCAATCCATTTATCGATAACGTTTCACATAATTGGACAAGTGATAGTGTTGTCACGACATACATTCCACTGCAATCGATCCTCAGTTACCCAAACTGGATGAGTGTACTGTCAGGCTAAACTCTGAACACCAATTGCAAACCTAAGTGATTATTAATCAATACTTATTTTCAAGGTTTTTTTTAATTTTACTTATCAATCTTCTTTTTAAACTGTAGTAAAACAGAGTCAGCCAGGAGGAAAATCAACAACATCCAACTGACAACGTATGCTGGGACTCACTGATTTTGGTTGGAGTTTGAAAGACTAACGTGATTGCAAACAAGTTGGTTGCGGAAACCTTCCCACATTTAACGAACGAGGGTAAGCGCTTTCGTTTTCAGGGGTTCTTAGCGCTCAATGCCAAACGGTTACAAACAATTAGATAAAGATTTGGTGCGTAAAAACTGTTACAAAGTAAGCTTGTAGGCTTTTAATTTACACCGTTGTTTTTGTGAAAGATCAGTTTATTATTTTACTTACTCTGGAAACATTCCGTTTATTGCACGACGTACCATGCGGTGAAAACGCTGGAGGAAAATGTGTAAGCGTCAAACACTAGTTTATTGAACGACAGTACTGAGTTGTTTATGCATATAGCGCAACACAACAGTTCTGTGTAGGGTTTTCATTTTTAGTGTTCGCGTTGACCTAGTGGTGCACCACAGTACTTATGTTCTGATGAACGTCTGTCAAGTGTCACTGTGCATGATTCCGCTCAAGGACTGCCCGTCGAATTAAGCTCTCTATTTTGAAATTAAAGAAAGCTATCAAAACAAATGAATAACATTCAACTTGTCATCAGTTAACGGTTCTATTCACTTAACACAGACTCACGCGAAATATGTCGGTATAAAACTAACAATATGCAGTTAACTTAACTGCAGAATGAGCAACTTTGACACCGATAATTAATTCATTCGTTCAATTAAGAGAGAAGTCGTCTGCTAAAGGCACATAAGAGTAATGAATTTAAGAGAGAAGTTTCACGTCATGTCTAATCAAGAGTATTTGCTATTTTTACCGGAAATCAGTCCAGTGTCCCGCAGGTCTGATGTATCGTCGGCACATTCTGACAGTTTGTTTGACTCGAGCCTCTAAATAAAAGCAACAAATTTGAATCTAACTCGTGTTGCATAATATACATGCAGGCTAATGAGTTTATTCTAATTACTGTCAGGTAACCCAAACAGTAAACACTAACGGTTCCGGTTTAAGATATTCAAGAATTGCTGGACTACTTCCATTTTGAGTCCATCTGTGTCACATTCAGTACGATCCAATTATACGCGCTCTGCGTTGAAAATAACTTCCGTTTTAGGTGAGGAAAATGACTATTGATGAATTTTAACAGACGAACAGCTGACATTTTATGCATTATTCTTACAAAGTATGCCTGAAAGAACTGTCAAAGTTTTAAGTTTTCGATCAGATGTCGGTTTTGTAAAACATGCTTTCCATTGTCACCACGATCAATTTTGCGTTTTGTTGAAAATTGTGTGGTATTGATTCAGTGTGCGCCTGAGTTTTGGTAAATCTGGAACTACAGTGTTTACTGAGTTGTATCAATATTTCAGTAGACCACACAGTTTTGCCTGTCTCCAATATTCGACATCCGAAAATTTGCAAATTGAACCAATTTGTACAAACCTGATAGCAATTAAGAACGATGTTTACTTGGACAAAGGCTCAGGAATAAAAAACTTGATTTATATTCACCCCTCCACAAAATATAGCCAACGAAATGTTCTTCTATGCTGCACTTTTTCTCCCTATACCGTACTTATGACAATAAACGATACAATTGCAACATGGATGTCAGATTATAATGTGAATGGCTGCTGATCAGTATTTATTGTACTGAGGCTGTCATCCCCAAACGTTTTGAGTGAGGCTGTATTCCCCATACGCGAAGCCAACAAACGTTTCAGCAAATTAGGTATACATCGAGTATTTTCAAAGAAGGGATGACAATTTACCAACAGCTCTCATTTATCATGTCAGCACGTGAAACACTTGTGTCTTTCTGTTGGTTTCGAAGAGATTATCAGGTGCTAATTTATCTATAACATATTAACTTTAAATTGAACATCATCCATAATTGATCGCAGCTGTCGCATTCCCATAGACTATCCAGTCGGCCCTTTCAAAAATAAGCACCAGACTCGAGTTTCGCTCTCATTGGAGCTCGTCAGTAGTGCATTCCTTCGCCACTGCCGGGACCAGAACCACGGTCACGCTGTTCATGAGGCAATTGTGTTTATCATTGCGCTATTGACCTCACGTTAGACATGACAGAATTATCATGTGAAAGCTCAACCACTTTCGCTTGTGAGTAATGATCAGATTACCCGATCGTCTCGATTGGAGACACAGTTACTGTCTGGTAATTCCAATCGATAACCAAGCGATTAGGACTTTCTAGACAGGTCGAAATCTCCGACCTCATTAATCCTGCTAGGCGACACCTTAGATTACTGATGTGTAGTGGATGATGTTCAACTTGAAATCCACCAAATTCCCGACTACTCATCAGTAACATAACATTAAACAACTTTACACCTGAACATTTAAAAAGCAAGTTTTGATAAATGTTTAAAAGTAACTGTAAACTACGAAAATGGCTACATGTTGAAACCAGTAATCCTCGTCATTCAGGCTCAGATAACTATCAAGCAAACTACTTTGCTGATCGTGTTGTTGAAGCTACTGATCATCTTCAGTAAGTGGCCGGGGATTTGTAATCTGTTAGACAAAATGTTCGCCACTGATTGTATACAATTATCACGCTAAGAAAAAAACTAATATCAGTGTTATTATTTAAGCTCACGTTAGTAAAACTGGCCTAATGCTGCTATTCTGGTTGATGGTATAAGTGAGACTAACGGATTTTTCAGCCATTCAAGTTGCCGTTCATTTCACTTAGACAGGATACTATTTCTACTAACAAATCCATCTGATGTATCACATAGAAGGAATGAATGAACAGACATAGTTCGGGTGCAAATCGTGACAAGTAATTGCGATGTAGAGGGGTCTCCGATGAGCATATAAAACAGGCATTTATGACAACAACAATAACAACTGGCGGTTAAGAATTATCAAAGTTTGAACATCTGTAAATGAGACTTTCAAAGATGTTTCATTTTTTGGTGTAAACCTGAATCACTGGTTGAATAATCTGCCCATTTCTTATTTATTGCAATCACGATAACGTAAAATGACAATAGTAACACACGTTTGGACTTTATAAGCAAAATTGTGACACATGTGACATGATCAATTGAATGCTTTTGAATTTGGATCATCGAACTTTCAATGACACGTTGGCAATACATCAGTCAATTTAGTTGGTCGGTATGAAATCAGTAATAACAATGAAAAGTCACCTAGCTTTGAGTATCATGTACTCTGTTTGAAAGTGCCATATTCGGTTCTCTTTGTAGCATACAGGTTCAGTAATTGATTGCATTTGCATGCGACTTGTGACTTCTGTTTCTATAAGTGGCTTTCTGTACAGCATTTTTGCAGTGCGGATCTCAACTTTTGGAGCATTTCGTTTATTCCGACGTTTAGAGAAGCAGTGAACCATTAACCTTCTTAAGAACCTGTTAAACTTCATAATTATTCGGTTTAATGATGGCTTTAATCAGTGCTGTTTCCTGAGTAACTGTACAAAAAACAGTCGGTTAAACAATATTTGTGCTTCACACTGGTGAAGTGCACCAGTTGGCGGAATCCCAAAATGTTTTGTTTCAACGTCATTGAAGTTAGCACAGTAGACGGTGCGAACAAACTGCACAACGTACCCAGGTGTTACCTGAATGAGATTTGCAAGGAACCGTTTGATTAAGTACAAAACAGCTTGAGATGTGTAGAATTATTTGCTGCTCAGTACACGAGTCAGACTTATGGCAATCCTTAGCATTTCAAAACCAATTTATTTTGGAAATGCTGGAAGAAAACATTCCTTGTTATTGGATACTCAGCTTTTGCAAGTTAACATCAATAACACCCACCAATGTAGCACAAAGCCGTCTGTATTTACAAATATTGAAGGAGACCCATTTTTAAAGTTTGAACGAAACAACAAGTTCTAGTCCGATGATGAATTTTAGGATAAAAGGGCATGCCGAAATTGTGATGAAACTGAAACAGTTAATGTTTTCGTTACCATCATACTGTTAAGACGAAACGTATGAGTTTCCTTTTATGATCGGACTTTCAGAACATAATTGGCGAAACGGCAAATGTGTTTACGACAAGAGATAGAGAAGTCGTTCCACAATAACAATATGGTTGGCGGCATCCGAAACGGATTAGCCTGTCACAGTGACCGAAGCCAAAGGACGCCTGCGCTATAAACCATTACCGCAAGTGGCTTGCGCTGCACCACTTGCAGTTCCACTCACACACCACGTATCCGGTGTAAACTCGAAGAAATAAGACCAGTAGGTGTGTGAGTGAGGCCTTCGTGTCCAGCTGGCCAATGCTGGTTAGCCAATTGAATGGCTAGCACGAAAAGGAAACCTTTATCTCTCGGAAAATAAACAGTGAGAGAGACTGCAATGACAAGATCTGTACTAGGAAGAAAGATATGTAAACTGTAATACAAGAAGCATTTAAGTATACGAATGCATGCTATTGCATTCAAGAGAGGACAAAGTTGAAAAACAAAACTCAAAGTTGAACTACGAAAAGATCAGACAGACGATTCATCATTCAATACACCAACAAAGCCCAAGAAAAGAGTAAGTAGAAGATCACAGACACCCAAGTTGCTGAAAAGAGGAGCAAATTAGTTGCCAAACGACCATGGTCTTGGTCGTTGCAATCATTAACAAAAACAGAACGGATATGCCGGTATGACCTACCTGAGCCTAGCGTACTCGTTGTCTCTTCGCCGACGGTGCATTATGAGTACGTTGGTGACCTACTAATCCAAAACGGCCGGCGCATTCGCGGCCGCACACATCGCAACGCCATATAGTTATGTCACCACGACCTATGGCACCGATGGTTCCCTTGCGTACCGCGCGCTTTCGTTCTCGGCCGCCCAATAACTGCTCGTTGAACTCGCGGACCCCCATCCGAATTGTATTCCTCCAAGCAGTCTGGTTCAACGCTAAGTCTTCCCAACATCTAAAATCAATTTTACAACGTGAAAGACTTACTTGCACAGCATTCTGGAATCTCAGCTTTGGGCCGCCAGGACTTCGCTTACCTGATCTCAGTTGTCCATACAGCACCTGCTTTGGGATACGGTCATCGCCCATCCGACGGACGTGACCCAGCCAACGAAGCTGATTCAACATCAGCAAGGCTTCCATCCCGTTCATGTCCGCTCGCCGCAGTACCTCAGTGTTCGGAACCATGTCCGACCACCGAATACCCAAGATGCGTCTTAGACATTGCAAATGAAAGTGGCTCAAATAGCGCACGTTCCGTTGATACAATGTCCACGTTTCACTGTCATACAGCAGTATAGACAGCACCATTGAGCGGTAGACGAAGAGCTTAGTGCTCGGCTTCAGGCTGTGATTCACGGTGTCACTATACTAATTTTAACAAACACATAGACACACCAGGCGAAGCTCATTAGGAGAACAACAGGTCGTCAGATCGGAAGCTTAGCAACACGTTTCTGCGAATGGGAAGGTTTTATCGTTATGCTCGTTCAACTACTCCAACATGGATTTTTTCACACATGATGAAAAGGAAAACTTATTGAATTCACATTCACTAGTAATGAGTATAGTTTAAACGAAATTATAGTTCAAACAGTCACAGTTTGTCCGCAGTCTGTGGTTTATTAACAAAACAGTTATTTTCTAACCTGGTCACTCTCCTTGGACTCATACAAACAAAGGCATGTTTTCTTCTAACAGCCATACCACACAACACACAAAACGGTTACCCTCCGAATGAGGATGAATAGTGTGGGGTTTCATTAATTTCAAGTTGAGTATTACTCACATTTACCCATAGATGTTAGGAATTCGATTTACTGTGAGCAGTCGCCAACGCAGAATCAGCCAGTTTTACACAAACTGCGCATATTAACAACATTTGAACGAACCAACCACATAGTGTTGACTTTTTGCGAGCTAATAGTTCAATCAATTCCACGGCAAGGGAGTCGATTGTGTCTACGCCTTCTGTGTACGGAAAACTCGCGATTTTGTCTGATTTGCATTGCCTCACTAATCGCTAACAGTTTCGGGTTGCAATTAAGTAACAACGTCTTGGACGCTCTGACAGGGTCAACTAGGTGACTGGTTGCTGAGATGTGTTTGGCGATCGATGAGGCCGAGCTCCTCAAGCTTGTTAGTCAGTAGGTCGTTTTTGAGATCGCAGTTGATCACTCCTTAAGAATGTGCTCCACCATACGTTGACACAAACGCCCATCTGTCCCGCATACCAAAACCAGTAGCGTTTGTTTTCTTTCCAACATAGAGACAAGCTGTTTCTAATAACCGGTTGTATTTGATAAATCCGGGTTTGTGAAGAAATTATCAAGGTAACTGTTTTTGAGCATTCGAACTGATGAACTGCGTGGCTATGGGTGCACGTAATCCTGTATTTTTGCATGACCGTAAACATTAGGCAAACTATTCAAAAACATTGAGGATTACAGTTATTTTGTTCACTTTGCACAAGAAACGTGCATGCAAGATTGTTCATCATTGTTTTCGTTAGTGCAAATTATCTGATATACCATCTGACAAGCCAAACCTTTCAACAGACAAGCAAAAACGTTATTATGTTTGCCAGTTTGTATTGTCTTATAAACAACTTAATTTAATGCAACTTTTGCATATTCCACCGTACATGCAAAAATTCCAGCAGACATGAACTCATGTTTGGTGTTGAACAGAAAGTTATATAGGAATGGATAACTGAACGTTGGCTACCTGTTAACTTTGAGTTTATTACGAACGTTAATATTGTAAATGATTCGCCTCTCGTACATTGCCTTATTTCAAAAAATATAATCGTTCTTTTAATGAGCTTCTAAAATCGTATTGTCTTGTTTTTATTAGGTGGGCTACTCAGCGCAATGCTCTTAGTCGCTCAACAGTTAAATGACATTAGAATGGTCAAACGTCAACATAACAACCGTTTATGCCTTCAAATAAAACACATCACAAAAGGATCCGGGCTGACTGACAACAGTGGCGAAGTACTTGTTTTTCATGCCAAATGATTTCATAAAGTAATCGGCACAACGTTACAGTGATATGTATAACTCCCACTTCTGGGCAACAGACCACGGCACGAGTAACTTTATATCATTCTATTTATCACAGCCGCTCTTTTAAATATTTCTCAATAACTGCCGCGTTAACAACCTGCAAAACTAGATTTTTTCAGACGTGGGTTAGTAAATAGACCCCAATTATCACTATTGAACACGGCTGCTAAATCCGGTGGTAGCAGAGTATCAGAATCGATACCTAGGTACGTGTATCACGCCAGTATTTGAGACCTTGTGCAGTGCGTTAGTTTAGTAGAATGGTATTCTCCTTTACAAGTCTGACGGATGTTTGGTCAACGGTTGATTAATACCTAATACACAGTGATTATATGTAATGATACAATTAACTAAAGTAGCCAAATCATCCCTTACGTTCTTGTTTCGTTTTTTTAACCAGGTGTGTTTCTACAATTAGCGCAAAAATCGGCAAATGAAACCCGATCGTCAAAACGTCAAAAGATGCCATACATTGATTAACATAACGATCACCAAGTCACGTAAACGCAGCTTGAATTGAATTTAGATGGTAATAAAAGATTACGCAAAAACGTTTCAGCGAACAGACTGTTTTCGATTAATTCTCCTCTCTGGCTTTCAAAATCATATAAAATTAAGCGACGAGTTAGATTGTTATTGGTCAAAGATTAATGAAGGGGCAATGTAAATGGATAAAAGATTACCACTACTTCGCTCTGGTTAGGAACACAAACGAAATTGGTCCTAGTTAATCAGTGTTAATCAGGCTGAGACAATGGGACGGGTACAAATTGTTTCACGAGTTAGGTGGCTGTGTTTGGCCAAGGAAGCCTCAGGATTTGAACGAATTGTTTATGCACACACAGGTTCGTGTGACGTAGTCGGATTGCGACAGGTTTCGCTATCAACAGGCCGTGTCATTTGACCTTCCGCGACAAGGTGTCCAGGACCCGATAGACGGTACGAGGTGCTGTTTTCGTGTCTGTGTGTTGATTACATGATTATAAGGTACGAGATGAAGGATTACGGAGTCCTCTGAGAAGCCCAAACCGATTGACAGAGCACGATACAGAATATTCACACGGCCAAAATTACTCAGATGTAAAAGTCGTACTTCGAATCCTACAATCCAATTCAGGAGTTATAATTAATGTGCCAAGCGAATCTACAACAATAAGTCTAACGGAACAAATTCCAAATCTGAAACATCTAAACGAACTGCGTGATTAATTAGCTGAAGTTCAAGATATGTTCAATAGTTCGAGACACAAGCCATCAGGTGGAACAACTGTGATTTTGTATGAACATGAACTGAATAGAAGTAAATACACCAGATTATTCGCTCAGCTTCGGGTAAACAGATAACAGGTAACTCATGCACAGTTGGCCTGGGGTAAGTGCTGATGACAGAGTGATGCTGAAACATATATTATTTTAAACAAATGAACAATTCAAGACTGCTGGCAAGTAATGTGTCACTATTGAACATTTCGTTCTATGCGTCAGAGCACAGTTCAACGCATATAATCAAAAATACTACCAGACAGAAAGAGGGATGCAACGTCTTTGCATACTTCGATCCCTGAGAACTAAAAATAGACTGAATAGATGGAAGCTAACAACTACCACGTTGCAGGGAATATTAGGTGAGTTACAATCATAACTATTGACCGGATGTTTGCAGTAGACATCAATTCTACCTGTTTGATAGCTTGAATGTACACATTTAGAATTTAATGACATTGTGATACGTCAAGTAGAAATCCGCATAATAAATAAACGAAACTGTTGCCTCCTGTGTAATGATCCCTAACCAGCTCTTGAATGCGTGGTTTATTCAATGAACTAGCTTCTACTT
>JTDE01000352.1:185414-221109 GCA_014338405.1 Paragonimus skrjabini miyazakii
GGAGCAATTCTACGCAATATCATCCTGAAGCAAAAGTAATGTAAGGATATGATACAAAATTAAGTGGACAAGAAGTCAAAAGAAATGGGTGACCGGCTGCCAAATTGCAAGCGACAGAATGCTAAGTCGAACAGGTGACTAATTAAACATATTTCGTGTTCACCGTACTTGTTAAGCAAGATAAAACCATCAACATACATGAGGGTATGGTCAACAAAATAACCATAAAAAGGTACAATAAGAGTTGCCTATTGTTGCACAAAAGCTCTGCATAAATTTAAAAATACTAAGATATAATGTGCTCACGGTCAAACCCAAATTCATATTTCACTAGTAAAACCACACAAAGCAATTCTGAGTCCTGTTTTATAAACAGAGGGAAAGAAACACTTAGAATTAAGGAATAAAAGTACTCCGCAAATATATATAATACTTGGAAAAAACACTAACTCCTTTCAAGAAAACGGCTTATTTTCATCACACGACGTGACTGAAAATGGACATTGGAGGATGTTACTGACTTACCGAATTACAAATTAAACAAATTCAGATGACATTTTTAGTTGTCTGACACGTTCCACACGGTGCTAGAACTGTCATTACAAATCGCTGTCACCAACAAACTAAGACTATCCATGGCGTTCTCCGACTTTCTGGTATGAACCTCCAAACTCCGACATGTTGTGATTGTGTAAATACACCTCCATTATATTGATGTACAAATATTGCACTATAAAATCATTCAAGCCAACTCCAAGTTCCCTTTGAACAAGACGATGATTTAACATTTTTCCGTCAGTCTCAAAAATTTGTGCAAATATTGACACATTTCTGCACTATCTAGATGTTAAGTGAGCGTCAATTCACAATGTCATGCTAACCACATTTTATCACAATTCTGCATCAGTATAATCTTTCCAATTAGCCCCTTTTTGTTAACAGAGTAGGGTTTTGCTTACCTTAGAACAAATCAATAATGTATACATTCGACGGATATAACATTAGGAAACACGTATACAAACTGACGATAACCGTTTCGGTTGAGTGTCCATGCAATTATTAAGTGATGCCTTATTTGAAGTTACTATTATTACTTCCAAAATTCAACCGCACTTTTCAAACAGGTCGTACTGTTTTGAATTTTCAACAATACCAGCAACAGGCTACATGTGTGTTATACCACAATTAGCATCCCTTCGAGTTATGTGAATATATTTGTATACTGCGTCAGAATATGTTGTTCATGACATTTACTGTGTGTTTCTAATTTTCCTGCAGCAACCAGGTCATGCAGAAAATGTATGTGAAATTTATGAGTTAAATTATATCTCCCACATCTTTCGCTAAAATGATTATATATCTTACAGGAGAGATAGGCAGTCAGGTAGGCTTGATTCGAAATGTACGTTGTGCAATGATATAGAAATGAGGGGACGGCCTTCAGTATCGGCGAGTCGCCAGTTTGACTGCAGTCGCCAGTTAAGTTACCATTCAAGTCTGCCTATGTATGTGAAATCTTGCACGTTACGACCAGTCGCCTACTTTCTGGCAAAGACACCCAATAGTAGAAGCAAATCTGAAGATGCTCGATCCAAATAAGATCTATTTCGGAGTGTCATCTTTATGACGAGTACAACACAATAAATATGACATTGCTGAGGAGTAGTAGGGGATTTCGATTTTCATGTAGATCGAAATGTGCCAACTGGAAAGTCTATGGGAATGCAACAGCTGTGATCAGTTGTGGGTAATGTTCAATCTGTATGAAAATATGAAATTAGTTGTCAAGTCAGGATTTTATGGAATTTAATACAGTGTGAATCTAGTGTCATATATGGGTTACGGACATGATTGCCATTGTACTGTGTCAAGTGTTCCAAAGACAGCAGGCGATGGTAACTTCAGCGCTTGAACAAAAGACTTCTGCGC
This sequence comes from Paragonimus skrjabini miyazakii, assembly GCA_014338405.1. Lineage (NCBI taxonomy): Eukaryota > Metazoa > Platyhelminthes > Trematoda > Plagiorchiida > Troglotrematidae > Paragonimus > Paragonimus skrjabini miyazakii. Next base: position 187,344 of record JTDE01000352.1, read on the forward strand.
TCACATATTAGGGTTTTGCAGCCGGATTCCGATCGCCTCCGCGGCAGCCAAGATACGACATTCTACACATCTGGTGTGAACAAGTGTGACACGGTAGATCGACTTGAATGCGACATCCACATTGACTCTGTGACCCTTATTGCGCTAGAAATCTTTCGTTGTTGTCCGGTCGTCAACCAAGCTGGATGGTGTTCGCATATTCTTCCCGACAAGCGCCTTGTTGTGCGGCTAGTTTAACCTGCCCAGCAGAAACAAGCGAATGAGTAGATACGAAACGAGGTAGCATTACTGAGCACTGCGTCTTTGAGGTGAAGGCATACAACTGGCTTAGAGAAGAACGTCAGTTTTAGTTATGAACTTTCTCATCAGGGTCATGTCGAACCTTCTGGCTAACGATACACTTGATAATTCGTCCTTGTAGGGAACATTCATATAGATGGCTTTCCGCCCGACAGAAAACTCACGGTCATTCGGCTCCGTTCGTTGCATGTTCTGAGTTAGGTATTTGTCTTGATATCCGTTAGCACGAAACGTTTCACATACGAGCTTGAGTTCATTGTCCAGCATGTCCTAAGTACAAATTTTGTGAATTCTATTTGTTAAACAACGCATCAAGTTCCGTTTCTGTATCTTCGGAACAGAGCTTTGAAAATGTTAATTCTACGTCTGTTTCCTATGCATGCCTCGTTGAACCGATCCATCTGAACGTTTCAATGGTACAACATCAAAGAAAGCCAGTTTTCCATCTTGTTCTATTTTCATAGTGAATTTTAGCTTCGTGTGTGCTGAGTTGGCTAGTGGTAGCAGACAGTCAGTACCTATGCTGCTACCGACGATACACAGAGTACCATCTACAAAAAGTTTATACCGCATGCATTGATCTATCAGTTCCGTTAGCCTTGTTTGTTCTATCATGCCCATGAAAATGTCAGCCAGCAAAGGGCCTAGTGGCGAGCCCATTGCGACCCCATCCTTCTAGCGACAGATTTTTCTGTCAAACTGAAATTGAATGTCCTGCACGCAAACTAACCAAAGGTCTTTGAGTTGCTCATCCGGCATTCCGAATTGCATGTAATTCGAGTGAATGTACTCAAACATAAAATCATTTGTCTGTCTAAATGACACGTACGTGAACAGCGAGCACACGCCCAATTATAACATTATTTTGTTATCAATAGTCTGAGTCAGTGCACTGAAACATATCCTTGAGGCTATTTGGAGCTAGTCTGTGGTGGAATGGTTCCAAATGTTCGGCTAGCCATTGGGCCAGTGCATGATATGGTGAGTTTATCATATCTAAAGTCGGGCGAAGGGGTACACCATCCTTATGAATTTTAAGTAAGCCAAAGAGTCTTGGTATAACTAAGCCTTTTGGTCGCATCCGCTCGAATAATGGTGCGTGAATCCATCAATTTTGTTTCATATTCCCCAAGAGTTTAGAAATGTGCTTCTCAGCTGTAAGTGTCTTGTCCTTTTCAGACTTCATTCTTCGAAGTATGGCATCACCCTGTAGTATATCGTTCATCTTGTTTGGGTACGATTATTTATCTAACAGCGCTATCCCCACGTTTTTGTCAGGTCTAGTAATCAAGGTGTTGTCGTCTTTCAGTAAGTTCTTTAAGGCCTCAATATGATCTTTTGCCAGCATCCCACGCACATTGAGTTTTGTGCTAAGGTATTGATAACATGCACTGACAGCTTGGTCTAAAACTTCCGTTCGAAAACATGTTCGGTTAACTGGATGTTATCATGCCATTATCTCAAACAAATTTGGAAGGTTTTAAGACAACGTTGGTCATTGTATGTTATCAATAACTTAGCGCGAAACTCAGTGTGCGTGGGATGCTGACAAAAGATCATATGAAGGCCTAAAAGAAATTATAGAAGGAAGACATCATCTTGATTACTAGACCTGATAAAGACGCGGGAATAGTGCTGTTAGATAAACAATCGTACTCACAACCTACAAATGACACTACATTCCACTGCATTAAAGTCCACCAAATTCTGACTTGACAACGAATTTCATATTCATTGTGTTCTATTTGGCCTGAAGATGACACTCCAAAATCAAGCTTGTTCACCATATTCTGACGTTTGAGTAAATCCCCGGGTATATTTGAATGGCTGAAAAAATTATCGGAAAGTATCTTTTTTAAATTTATTTAAACTTTTTGTTTCAAATGGTAATAAACCACTGTGAATGTGCATAGTGGCGGTTATGTGGTCTTCTCTTAAATTATAGCTCGGAAATTGTATTTTGTTCACATGATGCAATGAAGCGGCTTAGGATACCGCAAACAAAGCAACTGATGACTGAAAGTTAAAGGAGTTGTTATTTTTAACTATCAAATGTTCACTTGTCCACATTTGATTTAAACCTAAGAGTTTAGCGCATTAGGTAACTTAATCAACCAGGTGTTTTTAACTGCATCATTACAACGCGTTAGTATCTTCATTATTCGCATCGGACACCAAACTATACTGGGCTTTTTACTCATTGTAGACGGGAATCAATTTGACGTGCACCGAGTTCAGTACCTACTGTTCTTCTCTTCCTGCCCACGTCTAATCGCCTCAAACCTGAATAGTTGATCAGAGTTGATTCATACAAACCGAAAACTCGACTTTCAATATCCGTATTATCTGAAATGAGGGCGTCCAAGTGATTCAGACACTGACCTTCTTACCCACTCAGATCTCGTGCCTCTTTCTCTCAATTATTTTTGAGGTAAACCTACTGAAACTGAAAATTGACACGGTATTCAGCGTTGACATGGAGGCAAACGGACGAGATGTATGAGTATCAAACAGCGACAGTCACCATATTGTCCCCAGAAATCTGATGTTAATTGTCTTCACAAACATCTTACGTTTGCTTGCTGCCCAATGCACCTTTGAGAAACCTGTCTGTCTGTTTCTACATCTTTGTAGTTCACCGTCTGTAAGCCCCTGATGGAAATATCTCAAGAATAATTTAAAATAAAATAATCAGCGATCACTTATGTTCAGTTATCCAGATGTGGATGTCGAGAGCTCAGTTATCCGTTTGTCTAACTCCGCCCAGTCCACGTGAGCGGTTCAAAGTTTGACTGCTATCCAAAGACAGAGAAAGATAATAGCCTATAAGCTGGTCGGTGAACACCAGAGTCACTGCGGTAATTAGGCTGGGCAATAGTTTCAAACACTGAGCGCACACCATTGATTATCTAGAGTCTGACATTCTGAATAGGTTCTGTTTGGTATATATGGCCTATCGATTTCGTCACCTACAGAAACTACTCAGCAATTCAGTTATAACCAGTCGTGTGTTTTAGGTTGGAGGTGAAACAGTCAGATAAGTTGACCACGATATTGTTTTGTTTTCAGAAGCATTCAAATTCCATACGTACTTCATGATGTAATCACCATCAAGCAGGATGACCATCAAATGCTTCCATCACGATTATCACTGTGGACAGGACAGTCAGATCTCTCATTCCTTGAGGTTGATGTCAGTTGTAGTCACTGCGGACAGCGGTTAAAAATTGGGACCTTCATCTTCAGCCTTCTATTTTCAAACATCCGTAGTCAATGAATTGACATTACTGTTTCCGAAGTGAAGCCACTAGCCTTTTGTAGAGCTCCCAGCATGAAACCAAACAACGATATTTCATTTTTGCTTTTATTTTGTAACATGCTTCCCCTTTTGTTCTTCGTAAGTCTTAGTTGATCTCAACGAAACTTTTCAAAGCATCTCAGTTCTGTCTCCTGGTCACAATTTGTCGACCAATATACGATGCTGTATAGGTCTCACCAGGTGCGCCCAACATAAATCAACACAGGATGTGCGACACATATTGTAACGTGAAGTCGAAACCAGCAAGCGCGCACGGGTTGAATTTAAATTGTGTAACAGGGCGTGCTGCTGTGTTTTCGGCGTCGTTCTTGTTTTCGTTTGTGTAAGTCGTGTGTATGGCTCACTGGGCCTTTGGCTCATGCTGGTTCTTGTTGTTTCCTTTTACAGAATTGTTGTTGGAACCCCCGACTTCGGAAGAACGCTGTCCCTCGGTGTCTCTACGTTTTTCCGCAGTTGGTCCGTAAGTGTAACGGACAACCAGAGTGAATACGGCCGGCTTGTATGTTACCGTATACGTGCACAAAACCGTAAGTATAAAACAAACAAAACAAAACAAATTATTTAAGGCCTCAATTTGTGTGCATCGTACTAACTAATTCTAAAACATTCTTTGCTTTTAGTCAGTTTTCATCAAACCATCAGAGGTAAATGGGCCAACTGATTGTTTATACAATATCTCAAAGAATAACCTACGTTTGTCATTAGTTTGTATGAGCATATTTATCAAATTACTAGGCATTAGTAAATATGCACGCCAGTTATCTTGCGTATTCAGCTAATGATGCTTTTTTCTATAACATATAAACGGTTTACTCAAGGGGTGCTTCTGTTCTAGTTGTCAAGTTTCATTTTCCTGGTTTCATAAACTAACGTTTATAAGTAAATGAAAATCCAAACTATATTTGGAATATTATATACTGATTTCACGTTAACCTCGAAGATTATGTAAAAACTTCTCTACGAAGTTCCTTACCTCAACTTAATGTATGGGATTCATTTCTGAATGGTCTGCGTTGTAAAAATTCATATCAAAGACCTCGAGAATACGAAGAACATAAAGGGATACCGCTCATTTTGAGTTTCCGTTAGATAACATGTTAATTGCATTATCTTCTGATGTTTTTGAAGTTGTGGCGTGCAATTTAGCACCAATACAGTTGAACCATTGACCTAGACGATTAACTGCAACTCACCTGGATATGCCCTGTTTTGACGCTTCGAAGTAATGCTGATTGAGTCTGATCTAGCTTCATGTTTACAGTGTGTTCACCTATTTTTATCGTCAGACGTAACGCTTCACTGAACTTCATCGAATGCCCAAAGATGGGTAACACTTTCGATAGGAATAAATGTCATCAACATTTTAGTTAATCCCGATTCAGTCCGCTGAGATGATACTGGCTTCCTTTTGTAGAATAGCTCAGCCTACCAATCCTTGGTACTAGCTCTCTCTCATCTATTAGTCACATTGACTGACTCGGTTACAATCGGTGTCTTTGAAACAATTTAGCTCGCGTAGACATCTTCAACGTCTCCATCAGTCTCAATTCGATCTCATCCTAGGCGCATATTTGTTACCTAGGATGTTCAGCGATTGTTCACGGAAGAACAGTTCTACCAACTGTGTTATTATGCGTCAATCCACATTGTGGGTTGAAGGTATTACAGTATGTTTCGAACAGACTGGAAGGCGGTCTCAAATATTTTGTATCAAACAGTCCTGCACGACGTGTTTCAGACGGTATCGTGGTATTGCATACTTTCATTTTACGGAAGGCTTGGGACCTTTTTATGAAAATGTATCCAACGAAATCATATAAACGTACCGAAGCGATGTAGATTAATCAGACAACCGCGTTCGAGCAAAACAACTCCAGCTAATTAAAATGGAAGACCTCGGAGAAAGAAATCTGCCTCAGTTCTGAAAACATTTTCCACCAATCCTGTTGGGTTTCTGGCGATAACATTATGTCCTATCACTTGTTAGTGCAGCAACTTCCAACCATCCAGCAAACAACCTCACCTTCCCATTGGGATAAGACTTCGCATGAATTAGCAGTCCTTGATGTTGCAATAGCAAATAATCCCATAATCCTAACGATTAATTTGGTGACTTCCACTACAAAAAACGCCCCTACTCAGGCTTCTTTTCAACAACTTGACCTTTGAAGGGTACTGCTGGAAAGCTGCATTCTCATCAACTTTCACTCAAATGCCCCTTATCGGAACTCAAAATCTGAAGCCTTCGGGACACACCGATGAAGCTATCACAGACACAATCACAACTTTTGTTAGCATCATTTCACCGCTATCCACAGGGCTTGTAAATTTGTTTCAACTTGTCGGTGCAAAGCACAACACATTTCTTAAGTAAATTACCGAGTTGGTGTCTGTTGGTTGCGACTAAGCCTGACATTCCATTTTGTTCGTCTCCTGTGCATTAGAGATTATGGCTCGACGTAAATATTTATGATGGACCCTAAAGCACATACTCGGATGAAGAAGATGCGGGTGGTCAACAAGTTTGTTCATGTTATCGCCAACGGAGCAACAGGAAAAAGGAACCTTCCTACCATAAGGGTTGGATTTCGTCTTCCATATCCGTGAATTTTGTAACTGCTGACATTCCGTAACCTACCACTGGCACCTAGTTACTAATGCACTTTAATCCACTACTTGACGCCAAAAAATCACAGTTTAATTGGTGTTGATATTAATCACGCTTTCAATGGATTCCGCGCTTTGGATGTAGTAGTCAGTCACGTAGACTCTCCCTGGAGTCGACAACAAAACCCCGGCTCAACTCTCCAGCCTAACACAACCGAACTTTAGTAATACACTAATTGATCGCAAAGTAAGTCACTCATTTTGACCAATAGCCATCAACCATGTGATTTACCAAGATGTCATGATATCCTTAAATTTCACTAAGGCGAAAACGAACTTCAGTATTTACTGCAACCCGGGATCTTCCAGCCCTCCAGCAGCCAGTGTCTCACATGACTGTGTAAAGCCTAGCAGCAATAACGACTGGCCGTTGTGTGCAGTGGTAACCAATTTTTGAACTACTTCACAAAAACGAACACACATTCGCTGTTTTACCACAGGGTTCCACCTTAGCTCTTCGTGGGAGACAAATTATTTCTACAAAGTAATTATACCTGCCTCATTATCACAGTCTATTAGAACCGGACCCTGCTGCATCAGATCTTTCAAAATCGCGTTTGGTACCTATGACTTAATTCGAGTGACGATTGGCCGGCTAACTGCGGTGAAAACTTTCCAAAAGTTTACTTATCACTTGAGTTACTTCGTTTTGTAGTACAATTCAGGAGATGTTAGTCGCATTTGACAGCAAGACGTAATACCTATATCAGTTGCCGTTATTATCCGAAAATGCATAACTGTATTGCTATAAACCTACCCAAAAGTACACTTGAACAGTCTGTCAATAATATTCTGTTATGCAACTAATTCCGCTGTTATCACACCAGCGGTTGACAAAGAACAAGCAACCAAAGGCTTTCCATCTCCTACCTTAATCACGCAATTTCCATGATCCCTGAAATTGAAAATTTTTTACTGACTTTATTCTCTGTTTCGCTCACCCCTGGTGACAGATAATCAACATCCTGTTCTCAACGAACTATACAATGTTCATGAATTATTAGAATGGCCAGAAGCCTTTGACTCTTTGTCATCTCTTTAGATGAAATGTAACTAAGGAAATCCTTTCATTCCTATTGTATACTTCAGATTCTGCATGTAGAATCATCAAACGCCAGCATGTGAGTGGACTATATCAACTGTCTATCGTACTCTGGTAAAATACTACAATCTAATACAGGGACACATCGTAACACCGTCAGCCAAGAGTTGAGAGCGATAGTCATTCAAATCATACACTTGGAACAGTTGACAGAAAGTTGTCACTTCTTGCGTACAATAATGATAAACCGTTGGTAAATGCAACATCTTGCAATATAGCCACTTCAATAAAATTCCCCATTCACATGGCATCTCTTACTTTTCATGCATATTAACTACTCATCTGGTTCATCCAAGATGTAACGATGACGTAATCCACGAGTGGTCTACCACAGATTGCTCGGAAACGGAATGGTCAAAATAGGTTTACTTCAACTTGCTCCAGCACGTATGCCCAAACTCAATCTTCAAATCCTAAGCAGTCCCGCTTCTGTGCTTCCCGGGAGATATTGCTGTTAGGGGTTTTCAAAAATCAACCCTGTCCATTTCCATTAAAGCCTTATTTCAATGCTCTCCAAAATCTCGCAAATTTCAACATGCAAAGCCCATCATGGAAACAGGTCACCTTGTTGACCCCGCCAATTCGTTTCAAGTGTTGTTGCGTAATCGGAATCCGAAATTGCTTGCCTTTGCCGAAGCAATGTTAATCAATACTCCCCGTCCGGTCCTGTGTGTGCATAAACTGTTGACTCACCTCAGTTTGTCTGCCCTGGAACTGATTGCAGTCCTTGTTTTGTATAATCCCAATCGTCGGTTGTTTCTGTTGTTGTTGCAATCCGCATGTCTTGTATACTCTAATGTTTCATGTTCGTGACTGAAGATAGTAAACGAAATGTTAACATCTCGCGATATACGCCTTTTGTCGCTATTGGTGACTACTGATGAGTCTGGAAGACCATGCGTTATTCACGAGATCCTACAAGAGATAAATTCAAATCAAATGCCTTTTTTGAAAAAATGCATGCTGCATTCTATTTGTGAGTGTTTAAGCTGTGACCAAATATGGGCTACGTTCAATTTGTAACCTTCGGTCTTTCGAGTTTCCAAGCCCTAACCCTGACGTCCCAGAATGTATCGCATGTCAGCGATCCGAAAAGTACTCGTCATAGAGTGAGCATTTAGGTACTTAGCCAGAATTGATAGAATGCATTCATACCTTAATGAGGGATACTGCAGTCAATTCGCTTGCACTTACAATTTTGGGTAGGTCGATCCTCCACTTTTATTCGGCGACATTCGTCAAGAAAGATCGACATAGAAATCTCAATAACATCTGTTTAAGCCCTAACGAAACACGTCGATAACAGCCAGAATGTTAAGTAACACCGTTTTACTTTATCAACCAACCTAGTCCAAATTGTGTTGTTGATCATCGCTAAATTTGTTATCATCCCATTGCTTCATTCGATCTTTCGTTCACCAAGGAAGTCCGCTTAGGTACAGAGAAATCACTGGGCAAAGGTCACACCATTAGCTTGATCCATGTTCGATATTATGACCATGTGCAATCATATGGAGAACACTGAAACGTTCAGCAATAACGCCCATGACTCACACTCGGAATGATTAAACCATCATGGTTCAGGAGCTGATGACAGTTCCAATAAGTCACTGAAGTGGAACTTACTGTCCTGTGGCTAATCAAATGTTACTTTATATTTGTCGAAATTACTCGATCATAATAATTAGTTGAATACTTATCACGAACGATTGTTAGTGAGTGTATTATCATAAAGGTTAACCAAAGAATATGGTATATTGCATGATGTAAGCGGCGGTCGGAAATGCTGCAAGGAAACGTTGTTTGAAGTGGCCCATATATACCGCGTGTCATTTTTTCTTAGACTTCGTGCGAGCGAGATGGTTGTAATTATCTTTGAATGTGCAATTGTTGTAAGCGTCCCAGTGACAAACAGCGAGCTTTAACGCATGTTCCATTGGACTGTGAGCAGTGAGATGAAAAACACATGTTAAACATTGAACCCATGTGGCTGTTTTTAATATACCTGGAAGGTTAACAGGTTGATGGAATATCGCGCCATGACCACAAACAAAACTAATGTGGGTTTTGTTTTCACCAGAACGCCCACCTGATGAATATACATAAGGACAAAATCTTCGTGTTCGCGAAGTTGTAATTACATCGTACAATAGCAGTCTATCCCACTGCTAATCCTCGGTATATTATGAACTGAGCAGTTCGACGTTTTAAGCTGGATATCACTCAAACTCGATCGGGGTCATTGCACTGAGATAAACTTTCTCGCCGAGCCGCTTCGAAAGAGGCTGGCTGGATGATGGTGTGATATGTAAATTTTTCATTAACGACTTATTTGCCGACAATTATCGGTGGCGCACTTACGAGGATCAAAAAGACCTGTGACGATTAAAACAAGAACTACACTCACAAGGTTTGTATTGGTTTTACACTTCAGTTGTTCAACAACGCAATGAAATCTTTACTGCATGGTAGACTGTAACTGTGCTGTCCATAGTGAGTTGGGATTAACCAAGCAAGGAATTCGGACTTTCGCTGTACGTAGCCACTGAGCGTAAGAGCTCATCAAGTTTTTCAGTGAGTACCTTATTCTCAGTTTATGGTGCGGATTCTATGATTACTTCAACAATACCAGTTCTCTGCTAGATATTTATTTTGAAAATACAGAATATCATGTCATCTGACGCAACAGGTGAACTGTGACATTTTGCTCCTAAATTATGCCGACACATAGAAGCAAAGTGAGTTACACCTGACTAGTTATCTTACGATTCGAAACGAGAATTACCGAAAAGTATACAAGAATGAGTACGAACAAAACAGGGGCTGAGAACTGTGGACGGATATTGCCTTGTTATAACAAATATAAATTGTTCCATGAAGTCGCCGTAGTTGAAATATTTACTTCATTTAGTAGGGACAACACTGTTCCTTAATTTCCTTTTTCCAAACGAACAGCTCAGTGACCATTTAAACCTGTAACTCACCGGACGTATTGGGTTTAGGGTGGTGTTTACATTCAACTTTTGTGATAATCCCAGTCCTCAAGACAACGGTAGATTGTTCCATTTAAAAAACATTCGCATAGTTTTCACGTTCAAAATGTACCCAAAAATAAATCACTTTAATTGACTTGATGTTCAGGCTTATCATTGGTTGCAATTTCATATTTCTGAGCAACAAGATTTTCAATCTTTTTAAACACACTAAAGAAATAAAAGTGACACGCCTGTCGAATCAATTTCTCATATGTATAATTTGATACCCAGGTGTGCTTTTGTCCAGAAGGTCGTTACAGACCATTTGAACAATTGTTGACAAGGAAACTGCAGCTCGCAGCATGTTTTGCACTGGGATATTTTGATCAAAAGTTGAGACACCAGTTTGATATCCTTCTCTGGATGGCTTCACTGAAATATGTCACAACAGTTAGTCGTTACATTCTATTTGTGAAGCGTGGATCTAAATGTGCAATTTCCTACTGGGCATCCACACTCGTAAACGGAAGTGCCCCAAACGGTATGCGGGGATAATGTTGAGAGTGGGATATGAATAGAGTATTATGCAATAATTTTGCGTAAAACTGCCTCCAACGTTGGTGACATCCGCCAGATAAAACTACGAAATCGATATATTCTTCAAGATAGCCTTATGTTTGTAATCGCAGTAAGCACCACAACTCTCCTGGTGTTATTCAACGTTTAAAATCGGTTGCCATTATGGAGGTTTAAAATAATTATAGAGAACCATCATATGAGTTGACGAAGACATTTAACTGAATTTGTTTCGGCTCCTGAAAATAAACCTCGTGAAACAGAACTGTCACAATAGTGTATAAATCACACCTTATGGTCACGACTACTACGATCGCACAGACAATTTGCTCGCTGAAGGCTGCACAGGTAGACGAACATTATTCAAGAGGTTTTCCAGTGAAAACTACTTCCGACCGGTGAAGTAACTAAGCAGAAATATGAGCGTTTTGGCTTACACATGACTTGCTTCTATAGGACATTTCGTGCGTAAGTGTCCATTTTTCGTTTGTTGTAAAACTTGAACACTGTTCACTGTCTTACTAATCCAATTCACCTTGGGAATTTACGCTAGCCACTGTATTCTGTAGCAAATAATAAATAAAACTGAATCGAAATAGTTTATTTATAATGTAACTGGAAGATGTAAAATGTACAAATGCACCTGAAAAACCAACATTAATTCACCTCTTTTTCAATAATACTTTAGAGTAAAAAACTATGTGAAGTTCATTACGATATCTATCAATCTTTTCATCACAAAAGGTTTTAGGGACCTTGACAATGAATGTATATTTTCAAAATTGTCGCAGATATAAACGCTTTTCGGCACAAGTTAGACTCACTTGCCAGATCTGGACATTGTAATTCGTAACGTGTCCCAACCGGAAATGTTTGGTTATATTGTTTGTCCCCCCATAATTCGCAATAGTTAGCCTGTAAAAGAAATGCTGCGTGTATTCGTGTTTAGATAACTCTGTTGTTGACTATAATCGTTTCTGCTTACTTTGGAAGATGCGCAAAATATACGCGTATCATAGAAAAACAGCATACTGAAATATCATTATGTAGCGTGAAGTTAAGAAAAAACACCTCGCCGAATTTCTACATAATTGAACTCTCCACATGAATGTATCCACTTACAAACGGATCAGTAGTGATTGCAACACATTCTCGTACATGGCAACAACGTATTTTGCATTCCTCCATTCGTGTAGTGTCCAATGTAATCAACAATTCCATCAGTACTGAAGTCCAGTTTGTCATCCAGAAACACTGACTCCGTTCACACGTAGTAGTGTGATTATTCCCATAGCGCGTGTTTGGGGTTTTAAACTGTCTTGAAATGACGGCTACAAAAAATATTATTGGGAATAGTAGTGGCAAGCCGGTCATGAAGAAAACAATGAGCAACGCAAGTATGGCTTTCCCAAGATGATAGCAATCTAGATGTATATATGTATGTCTTGTCCGTGTAAGCTCCATTGGTCAACCAAAAATTACCAATCAGCTTAAACACGACAGGGGCAAGGAGGAACAACCGGCACAGAATGCTATACTTGATTATAACTTACTTTACTACTTCAAAAATTAGCGTGAATGTAAAATTAATTTCTGACGACACTGCTGCGTATAATTTTTTATAAATAAAAAACGTTTGGATCATCCAAATTTTTATCACATTACAAACACAGTTCAGTGTTTTTGTTGATATTGTCAACTTCGTTTGATATATTCAATAAAACCAAATCGTGTTTACAGACCATAACCTTTCAAATGCTTTACAGGATTCCAACAACAAAACTTTGAGGATTCAGAATGGGTGTGTAAGTTTATTTTCTATGAATAGGACTCGTGGTTTTCTACTGGACAAATACCCATCCAGCTCGCTCATCAATCCCAACTGTTGGAATAGAAGAATAAAATTATTACCAGCACCGCAGTGAAATACTGTGGTCAACGTAACATTTTCAAATTTTTCAAGACGCATGGGTAGACAATTTGTTTTTGGCCTCCTGAATACAGACCGTCATAAATGTTTCGGTTATCCATCATGTGCCGAACTGGTTTGAACGGACGTTCTTGTGAATGTTTAATCGATCACTTTTTTTGGATATTTTGGCGACCACTTCCGAATAACGCCGCAAACTGCTTCACTTTTGATTGTTACGTAATGAATTACAACAAACTACAGAGGCTTAAGTTCATGAACCGAATTTGCTTAGATTTAAACTGTGATTAAACCATCCGCTGATCTTTACGTCGTAAAAATAAAGTGCCGCCGGGTGTTTAGTATTAATAGGACATTAACTACGGAGTATTCACTATATAAGCGTGGGCCTCCCTACATCAAAAATCAACGTTGCGCATTTCAGAAAGAGTAGTTACACGTAGGGGTCGATCCATCTCCGTTTGCTAGCATACCCAATAAAAAACATCTAGCACATCGGCAGAAATGCAAGAAGTGTGGTATACAAAAGGTATCTTGATTTCAAATGGAGCGATCAATCATGCCAAACCGGTCAACCAACGCAGAACTGTATGTAGCTACACGATTTTAATGATGTCACATGAAAGCGTCTCTTCAATAATGCGGTTCATTCGGTATGCTCAGAGTAAAACAGACGAAATTTAATGACGGATGACTAGAGTGTTGACTGCAAAACCTACTGCCCTAGTGTATCCAGTTATCAAGGATGACTAGGTCTGGTGTCCAGTAAACATGTTACATATTTACAGGAATATAAGACATGGAGGTTTGGCAATGTTTCGACATAATTTGATCAATGCATTCCATATTTCAGCCTCATATCACAATTTCCATCCGAGTGAATACGATAAGAAAGGATAATTCAGTATATAAACTAATTTTTGAACGAAACAGAAAAACGTTATTTATTAAATTCCAAGCCACTTTTACACGCATTTCTCTATCAGACTAATAAACGACAGAATTCGATCGTTACAGTTCCAGTACTGCTTGTGTAGATTAGATCCATTCAGAAGAAATACCTGTAGACGTCTACCATTAATAATATTTGGTGGGTATGTACAATGCTCTTTCAGCGTCAGCTTTCGGGATATCTCAAAAACATTTCTTCGACTCTTTACTCACAACGGCTTTTTGTTTCTACCCCGAAGCACCAAAAGGAATGTCATAAGTTTTGACATCGCCACTTAAAAATTCCCGATAGATTTGTTCACTCTCAGATAAACTGAATATGTTCCAGCTTGCACGGACACAACATTGGGAAGCACTCAACACCAGTAATTCGGTTTTTGTGATATTACGCGATTATAAGTTGCCAGTCTTTCATGTAACTAAACTTGAGTTCTCACTTCAACTGAAAATGATTTCCTTTCCTCAGGCTATCACACCCCAGAGCAGCACAGCTATTTTGCCAACGTCTGTGTACAGTTCTCCATCAGGCGGAAATCGGGATGGAGTACAGCAAACTGTCAACTCAAGTCGTACACATATGTGGGCACAATTAGGTTCATCTTCGTACTAAACCGGACAGAATTACATCTAAAATATTTTCAGCCCAGTTTAGCGTTTGACTTTTATAAATAAAGTAGTCTCCGTCTAGATCGCTATTGTGATCGCATCTTTCAACTTTGATGAAATAGAACCTACTCGTAAGATGACAGCTGTAAATGTGTGAGAATGAATACATCTGAACTTTATCCACTGTGTAGTTTTTTGTTCTTGTAGGTAACCCGTAAACGGTGAGGGATAACCTGGTACAAGTAACTATCAATTTCCTTTAGTTAATCCACCGTATCCACCCAAATTAATGCTGGGTTTTGTTTTATACAGTTGATTTTTATGCATCTCGTTTACTTTATATTGAGGCAGCTTGTTTCCCGTTGCAGCAACAACATACTTTCCGACTTCGCGTCTCAATTTCTTATCTTTTCATTGATAGTGCTCTCTAAAATTTCGAATGAAACTGTCGCTCTCTATCTTCGTCGCATCACAGAGTTATGAATTCTTCCATAAATTTGTAGCTTTTTGATTGTCTTGCATCTAATATTTAAGGCAAGATATAGTTCGTAATGACTGTATCTATAATCTAGTTATATTTCGTTTACAATACGGTCATGTGCCTAGAGGAATTTCTGATTGTGAAAACTACCACGTCGTCCCCAGCTCTACCACATAAAATACATCTATTTGTGACAACCACCATCAGCGAAGGTATTGAACCAGCAGGCATAAATTGCTTTCCAGAAACCCACCAGGCATCCACCAACTATTATAGAATGCATACATCGAAGTATAAAGGTTCGCCTCAGTCCTGTCGGCCAGTTAAATGTTTATTGGCTTCGTTCCGTTTAGTATTCGTCAATTATATGCCTTCTAAGCTAAATTTCAGCAAGATCCAACTAAATCTAGTGGGTCCGGAGTCCCATAATGCACAACATTATGTGCAACTTTCGTGAGTCCTTCAGGCATTTGCTCAAACGAGCAAACCACAACTGGACTTGTGGCTCAACCGTTAATTCACAACAACGATAGAGCACCGAACCTAATATATTCCAGTGGGAAGTAGTTGATAATGTCCGGGAAATACCCGATATGTCTAATTTAATCCGCCAAATGCTTTTCCGTTAGTTTATGCAACGTACCACTTTTCTTCAGTTAACGATGTTGAGTTTTAACTTAATAATGCTACACGGTTTCCCGAACTATTTCATATTCACACTGGTTGCGCAGATTTGTTCTTTGCGTTCGATCATTTTAATCCGTGTGCATCACCATTCAGTCGTCCCGTAATTTGAACTAACAGAGGCGCATTTGACTTCCTCGAAATTGTTTACTGCAGCCAATAGTTGATTTCATATACATTTATGGTGAACCTTATTTAGTAAATAACTGAGAAGATTTGGTTAAAATCAGATTACAAAAATTGCGTCTTGACAACTTTACTGAGAACTTAATGTAAGTCTGTAAGATAATTATATAACCGTGCAATTATCAGCGATAGCACGCAAGAAATGCACACAAAGTATGTAGCTGCTGTTTTAACACAGCCGCTCTATATCTTGCGGAATTTTTACCTCACAGGTGTAGTCTGCTTAACGTAAACAATTCCAAAACCGCCCAGTTAACTTACGAAATTTCTGCTAGATACTTCTCTGCAACCATCAACTTTACCATCGCCGTATGTAACTCGGACCTACCGTTTTTAGTGAAGGGCAGATTATTAAGTAAATTCTTGGTTAAGCCACAACGAGTTAAAACCAAAAGAGTTATCGGTTTCGCAACGTTTCGACCCTCTCGGAGAGCATTTATCAAGCGATTTAAATCAGAAAATTCACAATATACAAGCTGCAAATGAGGTAGTCATCAACTGGCACATGTCTGTGTTTAACAGGTGGTGTGTAGATAGGCTACCAATTAGATGTAAGTGTTCACGGTTCATCTGAAGTCATCACTTGACGATCCCAGGAGCAGACAAGGGTAGATAATTATTGTGTTGTGTGAGAGTAAGCGAGCATGTGTGTGTTAATCTACATGCGTGTAGTTGTTTGGGCTGGTGTGGGTGACAGGGTGTCGTAAGCGGTGTCACTGTTGTCCACCCAGTAAATCCTGCCAAACAACTGAACGAACAGGTTTATAAGTTGATGAGTTTATAGAAGCTACGGAGCATTGCCTACGGTCTACCTTGTTCACGTTCAAAGGGCTCCTCTATCAGCAAACAGACGGAGTAGCAATGGGTTCACCCATCTCTCCCACAGTTGCTTACTTGTTCATGCAAGATCTAGAGAAAAAGTTGCTGTCCAGCTTTCCTGATCCACCTAGAATTTGGTGGAGGTATGTCGATAATACGTTGGTGGTGATACGTCGAGAAAGTATTGGCAAATTCATGGAACACATAAATTCCTTTCATCAGCAAATCAAATTTACGATTGAGCGCGAATCAGTGAGCCATGTGCTGAGTTTTCTAGACTGCAGGATACGCAGAAGAGCCGGCGGTAACCTGGACACAGGTGTGCACAGAAAGGACACCCATTCTAATCGGTACCTTTCCTTTAGCTCAGAACACCCCATGTGCACGAAGAAGGCAGTTGCATCTAGTCTGTTTCACAGGGCCTTGCTATTAACAAGTTCTGAGGACAAATTATCAAAGGAATATAAGATTTTAAAGTCGACATTGAAAGCCAACGGTTATTTTGACAAGATTCTACGTCCAATTCAGCAGCTACCTTATAACAAGAACAACGAACCCAGGAACTGGCTATCGACTATCATTATTCCGTACAGAAGGAATACATCGGAGGACCTTAGACGGATCCTCAATCAGTACAATATCAGAGTAGCCTTTAAAGCTACCAACACGTTAGGGAATAAGTTAGTCCACTTAAAGGACAAACGAACAGTGCTGGAGCAATCAGACTGTGTTTACCGGATTAAATGTAAAGACTGTCAAGCTTCATACATTGGACAGACCGCCCGGCAGCTGGAAGTACGCACTAAAGAACATTTAAGATGTAGTAAGAAGCCTACTACTGATGCTCAGCAACTTCGGAAATTAGAACATGATTCAGCCATTGGTGCACACGCGATCCTTAACCAACACCAAGTTGACTTCGACCATCCGACTGTGTTAAAAAGTGGTTTCCGTAACCACAAAGAACGTCTACTGGCAGAAGCCTTGCTGATCGCTAATACACCACAAGCGGTGAATCGATCAGATGGCCTGGAATTGTCAGTTGTTTGGCAGGATTTACTGGGTGGACAACAGTGACACCGCTTACGACACCCTGTCACCCACACCAGCCCAAACAACTACACGCATGTAGATTAACACACACATGCTCGCTTACTCTCACACAACACAATAATTATCTACCCTTGTCTGCTCCTGGGATCGTCAAGTGATGACTTCAGATGAACCGTGAACACTTACATCTAATTGGTAGCCTATCTACACACCACCTGTCAAACACAGACATGTGCCAATTGATGACCACCTCATTTGCAGCTTGTATATTGTGAATTTTCTGATTTAAATCGCTTGATAAATGCTCTCCGAGAGGGTCGAAACGTTGCGAAACCGATAACTCTTTTGGTTTTAACTCGTTGTGGCTTAACCAAGAATTTACTTACTGATGAGCATTAGCACAACGCACAATATATTTTCTCACATCCGTTCGGTTTACGGCTCGGAAGTGCTAACAAGGGCAGATTATCTTTATATTTCCAATTTCCAATATGGATATCAGTTATATAGTAGTGTAAATTTACTTCGAAGTGTTATAGAAATATTCACTTCTGCATTCTGCCCCAGCAATTCAAATTTCTAACCTAAACTACAAAATACAACCTTTTCATCCTCAACTATATAAGTAACACCTGAAAGTATTCAGAGATAGACGGTTTTAATTGGTGTGCCGCTCAGGAAACTGTTTATTTTGTAAATTAGCTTTCGATACAGCAGCCAGGGAAGTTCATAAGCCCCAGCTACATCGATTGGGCTTTATATCCAGCTAGCAACCCATAAATTCGCGTTTGCTTTAGTCTTTAAGTTTATTACACCACATCTCAACTTTTGTATTTAAAGTTTTCTAAGGTTCTCGCTAAAAATTGATAGAAACTTAGTTACGATTGAGAAAACATTTAGCAAAACCTTGGCTGCCCTGTGTAACACACAAGCCGGTCGTCCTCACTTTGATTGCTCATTACACTTACGGACCAAATTCAGAGCAGCGTAGAGACGCGGGAGAACAGCGTTCTTCCTAAGCAGTGATTTCAGCAGCAGTTCTGTAATAGGAAACAACAAGAACCACCGTGAGAAAAAGGCCCAGTAAGCCATGACGTATACAAACGAAAACTTAAACGGCGTCAACAACACGGCAGCACACCCCGTTGCGCAATTCATATTCAACCCTAGCGTGCTTGCTGGTTTCGGACACATGTTACACTCTGAGCCTAGAATAAATGAGAGTCATCCACATACGAATGCTTGATTGTCACCTCAGTCCTTTTCTGATTCTCATGTAGTATGCACACTCAGTTGAAAGTGTGCGTCCTGTAGGTTACTTGACATTGACGAGCGAGTATGTGGTGCCAGTTTTCGACCTTCACCAAATTTGTTCATAACGCTTCATTGACAAATGTGTCACGGTATCCATAAACGTAGGGTCGACAATATTGTATCTAATACTTGCATCCATATCGTTGATGTTAAGGGACACACTCCATTTGGGGTTGTCAATTCACACTGAATAGGGCCGCAAGGGTTCACAGTTTAATTCATAATGTCTCTTGTGGCCCATCCTCAGACCGAAACTCTACGACAGGTTTCATCCCCAACAGGTATAAATGGACTTACTGTGAACTCAAACCATTTACCCTTCATGTTACGAGTCAGAGCTCGTATACCGTCAGCCACCAGTCCTATTAGAATCATGTGTGGATGGAAAATCTTTGGTAATAAACTACAACCTGTTTTTACCATGTTTTTCCGGATGAATGTATTCACTCTGGGAAGTAAAAAGTGAAATATTTTCAACTCTATTAGAGCAGTGAGGTGACTGATCCCTTTGATAAACTTCAGCGTTTGTCCCTCTAGGTGTTTACTCAAACGTGACCAACCCAAAGGGATCTTTCTCATACTCCAATTCAGTCAGTCTTCCGGTACAAACCACGTGAGTAATTTTATATGATTACTTTTTCCGTTGGGTTTAAATGATAATACGTGTGAGCAGATGGCCATCTTGATATATCATACGCATACACATTCTGTACTGGAGACACCAGGATGAACTGTACTTCGTATTTTCTAAAGGTTTGTTGCCCCTCTGTCATTTCCGCATGTTTATGTGAACATTTCCAACATTGAATGATGTAATCCGCATCGTTTCCGTTAGTTCTACTGAAAGCATCTTCGAACTAAACTCTTGTACAACAACAGCAATCACTTTTCATATTGTTACGAAGTGCTGTAATAAACTAGTTCAAAGCTATTCTAATTGTTTGATAAATTTACCAACAAAGTTAGAATAATCCAAACACAGTTACTCGTCTTTGGGTTATTCGACCCGTTTAGTTCAGACACAGTGGGATCCGTAGATTAGTGTGTCGGTCAGACGCACCTATTTGCTTCAGGTTCCTAAAAGACATTGTGATTGTGTGAAGAAGGAAGAAGTGTAGCTTGCGTTTACTGTCTACATCGATCCCATTGAGATTTTCTTGTTATCTTCATAAATGTGGCGTGTAATTGCTTTCCAGTGAAATAGGAGAAGACTGAATAACATTGTCTGGATTAAGTGTGAGGTGTACATCATTTCGTGCGAAACATTTGAACAGAAAATCCCGAAACGGTTTTATACCCATCGTATATCTCGAGCGCATCCGTCTGCAGTTCAACAAATAAACGGTGTAGTCCGCATTTTTGAGGAGACAGTAAAAGTTAATAAGTAGAAACCATCCCGTCTGCGGACAGATAGATTTGCACATCAGTTGTGGATTGTTCGGTGTTGATTATTATTGACCTGAATGTGGTTTTTGATTTTGTTTGTTTGATTCACAATGTTTGTTGCCATGTGAGCCCGCAGTGTACTCAAAAGATAAACTGTGAAATGCTTTGGTTGTTTAAACACTTCCAATTTTTTATCAAACTGAAATTTGACTATGTAGAATATAGTATAATCTTTCCAGTTTGTGTTGTTTTACATACAACAGGATCATTTGCAAAAGTACGGATGCAGTGCGGTCGAAGTATACGCAAACGAAATACAGCGAACTATGAGCGAACGGCCGTTTCGATTGTGACAATAGATTTACTCTAAAGATAAACTCCACAACTGACTTGTGATTTTTCTTTTGACAACATGCATAAGGCCCAAACTAATATGTGGCAAGAACGTCGGCAGACTATGTGTACTCAAAATTCGAGAACATGTAACAAGCATTGTGCAGTGGCCTTCCCATTAGTAACAGTCCAGTAACTGATCCGTATTCGGAGGTAACACGTACATTTACCATCCCAGTGAATTGTTTATTGGGAACTTTAAGACGGGACATAAAACGGGACGATCATTTTGTCACTGTCTGAAACTGTGCCTAGTGAAGTTTCAATGATGATTAACCGTCTGTCGTAGGAGATAGCTAATAAATTGTATCAGAACTCTCCATTCGTCGCTAGTTCAACAGAAGTTCCGTCTGCTGCCACATGACCAGTCCTTGCTATCACCTTAGTTCATGAGCTATTTTTGAAATTTATTGGTAATCTTCATATAAAAAGGGAGATAATGTTCTGGACGGTATAGAAGAGCATGAAACCATTAGTACAAAAGTATTCACTGTGTTGTGAATAATTCGTGAGTAAATTGTTGTACGGTTTTGCACGAGTTTGTACGCCGGGCTTACTTCCTTCATCAAGTCCCTGTCCACCATGTCGGTGTTTAGAGGAGACTTCTTACCAATGAGCACCCGAGAGGTATGTTAGAGAACGTAATCCATAACTAAGTCAGTCCGAAGGACGGAGAACGCCACTTCGAATGATGAACCTGCAAACGATTGCTAGTAGATACTCGCTGTTTCGCAACATATACATATGTACGTATGTATGAAATTTGATGAAGTCACAGTCTTCTAAGAAACTGCCTAATTATGAGGAAGACATTGGCAGGCAAACTACTGTAATGTGGATTTGTGTGCCACAATCATTTGCACACCATAGAGGGTAATATGGCAACAGCCTTTGACGGATAAATCTGTAATGGTCACATTTACGAACAAGTCGCTCTCTAGTTTTAGCAACATATAACACCAAATAAACGCTCGTAACGGGTTTAGGCATGATTGGGATGTCACTGATAGGTGTGTGGCTATTACCTCGCATCAAAATTATCCTTACGAAATCGGGATTTTTTGCGACAGACGACATTCACCGCAAAACACTTGATTCTTTCATTAATTCCAAAACATTGTTATAAAAACCATCACAAATAAAGGGAGATCTTTGCCCAAGACGTTGCTAAGCTCCAGATCAATTGCTTCTTCTGAACACGGTTCTTCTAGAGAATAAGAATTTTAGCAACATATATCTTCATTTACTAGATTCTGTTCAACATACTAGTACTACTTCTCAACTTGATCATGTTTACCCAAGACAGACTGCTGTTCTATGTAAACGATTGCTATATAGAATTCTGCGACTTCTTACCGTATCCTAGGGGTACTGGAAAACATTTTTACGAGAAACTTATTTTCCAAAAATTTGTGCTAGACAAAGAGTGTTCAAGTAATGAGGCGTAAAAATACTTCTATATCAATTCTGTTACTCACAACGGGGGGCTGCAAATATTTACCTAGTCGTTTCACGTTGAATGTGGCAACAAATCATGACTAGCACATGATTTTGATGTAAAATGGTTAACCGTGAATGCATTACCGTTGAATGACGCTAACTTCAAGAAGATGTACTGGTTCTTCGAAACAGTTTGCCGAAACAAATAAGTGTGCAATACTTTCCGCGTAGAAGAATAGAAGCGTGCGAAGTTATCCAGCCAAGGTGTTAAGTTGGCAGTTGGTTGAAAGAGGGTAGTTGATCTCAATTTAGGCCACAGTTGAGAAGAATAGACCCAACTGAGTGAGCTGTTGACCTCTAAGTAGTGTTAGTGCTAACTTATAATCTTTGTCAGCAGACAGAACTAAATGTTTAAATCGGTTGTAGGCAAATCAAACCAAACAATTATCAGTCCCGTATTTGGTTGTGAATGGTATGATGTACTTCTCAAGGCAACAGCAACCGTGTGTTTTATTACGACTGTCCCTCAAGTCAACTTCCTTTCTGAGTGGTGCACATCCAACGGATTAATGAACTCTCAAAGATGTTATGCAGAACTGATTCGGCATAAGTTACCCTTCTAAAGAATTGAAAATTATTATAATCCGTGACTAATGATTATCTGAACTGAACGTGGACGTCCTTTGCACACATACGATAGTCGACTTAATCGCCCAGTAATAATCACGTTTGTTTTGACCTTTAATGTAATCCATGCAGTGGTCCTAGTAATTTTTAACCTTAAAATCAATTGACCTCCAAACATTACATATACAGTATGCACCAGATAATAGATGACGAGAATAACTACGATCTGGAATAAGTTAATCCACTAGTTTGTCACATAAAATATCGTACTGATGTATTTTTGAAAAAATCTAATTTCGCAATCACTAATGGAGTAGGTTTTGATGCATAGAGAATATGATAGTATGGAAACGCAATTAAACTTTCAGACTTAGAACATACAGAAGACACTGCACTAATCAACGATGATCCATAACTCCCGCTATATCCAAAAGAGAAATGACCGATTCTACTTCTTCCGTTTGGTATGACCTCTGCATCTTCGGAATGTAAACTGGTATGACCAGACTGGTGAGGCCCCACTCCTCTTCTTGGTCTCGACGAAAAACTGTACGAGTTAGCTGCGAAGTTTTCGCGCACTTTTTGAAACAATGCCCTCGATTAAACACCGATTCCGTAACACAACATTAAACCCAGTATTATTCTGCGGCTGTGTAACCTTGTAGTAGATGTAACTGTCTGTTTTGGATATGGGATCAGAACCTGTAAAATGTTGCGACTACGGCGAAAGCCAGTTTACTTTCACCTCCATCAAATCGCCAATATTCGGTGCTGTGTTCAATATCTTAAATTACATAGCACCTGAATTACGTCAAAAAGAACATTTACGTGTGGGAGATCAAAGACACCTCGTTTCGATGATTAGCGTATACGCAGGAGCTTACGCATACGACCCGTTTCTTACATAACGCACATTCTGTCAAACAGGGTTCCACACGTAGAACGAGGTCTAGCTAAGGAACTTAGAACTGGAATTAGATTAGTTTTAACAAAGAATGTGGAACAATGCCGCCTGCATCAAGCATAAAATTTGTGCTCCATATGTACTGGCCGGTTACAAACCTAACAGATGAATATTGTTTCTACGTAGACGTGAAAGCGTACTTTATTTAGGTGGCATTTCCTTCTTGCATCCAACGATTGGCGGCTAACACATCTTGAGCTTGGTAGCTCACATTTGACTGCTCTTCACTCGAAGTCTTCCGGAAATTCATGTTGGTTACCAAGGTTTTTCCAAAAGTCCTTAACCGATGCCTAGTTTCAAGGATCTTCTGTATTAAGTTTACATTGTAACACATTCACGATCTTCGAATCCTTCGGCTGTACAGCAAAATACACACAGTACGGGGATGAACAGGCAAGCACAAAAATCTGTTTGTTAATACTTCCTTCTTCACAACAGAAACTCTGTGACAAGTACCTAGCATTATATATACCAACGAACTATGTATGACGTTGTAAATACTATTGAATAAGACGAGAAACTGAACTGGGTGCCACAAAAAATTGTTAGCGGTGACTACAATCACATAAGTTTTACAGTCACCTACACAACAGTAGACTCGTTTGTCAATCTATACGGATCTCAAGTGTTGTTCTCTGGAATGAAGTTAATAAGTTATTTCTAATGATAATTGACGGCCGGTAGATAAATGTTTCTGAAGGTAATATGTAGAAGTTTCCCAGACTAACTAACCACTGAAACAAGGTTTCTAATGATCCGGAGAACTGTCGCAACCATCTTCTACGAACTGTGACCTCATGTTATCACAGACGCATGGTTCAGTCTCCAAAGCCGAATTCGGCAAGACAACCAATGTTTCACATGACCAGCTCCCATAACCGATTAGCTCCCGCTTTACAACGAATATTACATCTGAGCCAAACCGTTGGCAGTTTCCTTTAGCTGGTTACTGATTACCCAGCAACTTCCTCTACAGGTGAACACTGCCAGCAAAGCATTGGTACTTTGTATCTCTACCCCGCTTGCGACATTTGACTGCCACCCTATTTCTATCTGCATGGTGGTCATAGGGTGTTTTCGTAAGATCATATTCAATCGATGTTTTCATTAATTCCATCCAGCCGGCAGCGATTTTTCTCTTTAAAGCTATTTGCAGCACTTGCATTGGCGTCCATTCTGTACAATCTACTTTGACATGTGCATACAACACGTTGTGTTCGCATGAAAGCACTGACAAATCCGAGACATGCGTTCATGTACCCTATGACTCTCAACTGACGGAAAACATTACTACTATTTCACCCATCAATTCAAACGACTACCTACGTTCGGTTTTTAAACCTCATGGATCTTATTCCAAAAACCATGAATATTTTGCGAAAGAAGAATTTTAACAAGGAGGCCCTCCTTCCCCCTCTTTGTTTATAATGGATAAAATTCGCTTCTCTTGATATGGATTTTATCCTAAATACTAGATGGCCAACTAAACTTATTGGCAAGTGCAGATAATAACACACTACCGACTACACCGTTAAACACGTTGTCAGTCATAATGAAGCATTTACATAAAAGCTTGCATAAAGGCGGTTTGGTCATAAAACACTCGCAGACCCAATGCGTTTACATGAAAACACCATCGTTCTCACTACCGACCTTTGGAACTGGGTTTAAACACCATAATGTTGGCCCCGCTTACAACACCATTCAAAGTTCTACAAGAGAATCTTGCCAACAACTGGTCTATCAAAAATGTTAAATGAGATGACGGAAACTCCTCCAAGAAAAACCCAATCAGAAGATTGAAGTTTTCAGGGTGCACTTACTACCGAGATCAAGCTATCGGTCCCATTTCATGGTCAACCATAAAAATGCAGTCAAATTCTCAGATGGAGTAGTGAACATGAATATTAGCAAATGGTTTCGGCTACTGGACAACAAGAACATGGCTTTGTTTTACTTTTGTATTAATTCCGGTGACCACGGGATACACCGTTTTCAGTCCCGTATGCCCTTAGATAGATTCCACCTTGAAAAGCATTTTTCATGGAGTAATTTAATTTTACGACGGATTCTGGGCACTGTCATTTGAGCTGTTTTATCGTTTTATTCCCCCACCGAATTCAGAACGTCGGATAGTTATTAAGCGCAAATAGGAAGCAAACTATACATAACATGATGCCTTTGCAAAACATACGATGAAGTCTGCTTGCGATATTCTCCAAAGACGCGTACAACATACTACTACTTGTGTAACCCCGCCACTGTTTCCTTCTGTGCATCAGAAAGATGTAAATTAGAGCTGGCTTATTATCCACGAAAGTCCGTTGCTGAAGCGGTCATCCGAAATCGATTAAAAAAATTAAAATACCGAAGTGTTACTGACCATGAAGGTATGTTTTATACTCTAATCATGAAGTTGCAGTCACCTCGACTGTTACAGATGACACTGCATTGTAGCTGCAACAGTACTTCGTAAACTGAAGAATAAGTAACCTTAGACGATTTTAGAACCTTACGTCCTCACAAAAGACTCAGTTTTTAAGCTCAGTATCCTTAAATTTGTTACTAATGTGTCTGTTTCTTGTCTGTATGGTGTGGCATTCACAGTAAAATGAAAAGACAAATACAATTCGCAATGGATGCTTCAATGCACTTGTGATTTTACCTGTTCTTTGAACAGACCTTGTTCCAAAATAGCATATTGTTTCACTGCACATGATGCCAAAGTGTTGACACATTCATCATGGAAACCATAACAGCAAAAGGTTTTCGCAAACTGTAATGTCCCTGACAATTGCGTAGCCTCTGTCGTAGGCCTCCTCATAATATTTGATTCAAATATGAAGAGCACATTGTATAAGTATGAAAACATGATTCAGCAAACAGTCCAATTCTGATAGACCGGATCACCTTGTAACGAAGACATAAAAATACTGAATCATGCACCTCAATTAGGTAATGGGTATACCACTTCATATTTACCATTAGTTCAGTCAAGTTCATCAAATAAACAAGTTATTTTAGATCTCATTCGTAAGTGGTGTTATAGACTTTTCACAGCACGTCAGTGATGAAACGTTGCTGAGTTTCAGAATTCAGTCTACATAATCCTACTCGAATTGTTTGGTTTCCTACACGGAGGCGCATATCCCATTTACTGCTATCTTTTTATTTCAATGCGAAACAAGTACGTTTGTTTGCCTCCTAATTTAATCCATAATTTACTTGATGGATAATTATAATGATATTTCTAACATTATTTCTAAACAGCCAAATATGTATTCAGCAAACAACAAATTACAAACTAATCCGGATTGGTTGAAGTTTCGTAACATTAGTCGAACTGCTGGAACGCTTAAGATTCTGAGGTAACGAATTATTGAGCTGAGTGTCAATGGTCTACATGCAGTTTGTATGACGTTACATGATTCGCTTTAGCTTGCAGTAACCTCGCAAAGTAGCCCGCAGGATGAATTCCGCTCGTGACTACCAGAAATGGTCACCGTACTGACGTGGTTATTGAGCACCGAAATAGAGCCAGAAGATAGAAAACGATCATTAAGTATAGTACTTGTGACAACAGTTAATAAATATTTAAGTATGAGCCCTTTATTCTATGTGGAAAACAATGACTAGTCAAAATAATCAACGTAAACTGCGTAACAATCAAAAGATCTTATTGAGTTGGTAGCATAGCAACACTTTTTGTTCGGCTATCAACAAAACTCCTGTTGATGAAAAACAAGTACCGAAAACAAAGTACGCCTAAAAAACAGAAGGGTCTGTCTTTGCTTAACAAACTTCTTGTCATCAACAAGTTTGCTAACAAAGTAATTCTTGTATGTCTAAGTTTTGGGGAGCAACAATGGTTTATCGTAATCACTTTTCAGGGCAACCCAGAAAGGCATAAATAACGCGTTATTGTATGCTTGATTGGAAAAATATTGAGCAAACAACCTTGAATTTTAGAACGCATACCATATGATAAAAATGATCTGAGAAAAAGCGACCGCAGTGCTTTAAACCCTTCTTGCAAATATATGCTCCAAACCCAGTTAGCTAGCCACAACGGTGTGCGGTTGAACATGATGGGCACACTGTTGAATTATGACCACTTGAATTGCAATAGAGCTATCCGACATAGAACTAAATAACAGTCAGTCACGCAATCCCAACGGTGAAACAAGCTGCGTTTACTCTTGGAACTTCTCAGTCATTCGTGAATATTACTTCACTCAGAAAGTAAATGGCAGATCAGACAGAATAAGACACTGAATGGTGGAAATAACGAGACCTTCACGATAATCAGTTACCTTGGTCTAACGCTGATTACGTAGACAGTTGAGAGAAAAATGGCGAAGAATTATCTTCCATAATATAAACCTCAAATTAATATTGGTTGCATCGAGTAGATAGTAATGCTCAACCGTATATGTTGGAACTTTTCCTTTCAGACCAACCGAAACTTTACTTAAACAGACTGAAATCTCTACTAGTGTTGGACACTGATGAACATGTGGTAGGGTTCAGCTACTTCGTTGGTGTACCCTGCTGTACTGCAAAATCTCGCCAGAAATCATAGACAACGTGGATGGCTGAAAGGTTTGAAAGGAAATTTCTCTTCTGAGTTTCGCCTCTACGGCATCTGGACTGCTCACCATTTGGCGCTTGCTAAATTTCGATCGTTTTCACCACGTTAAGGATTACATAGCCAAGTGAAAATTTTTATTGGTGACAGTCCCGATCGTTCTAACCTTGCGACTTTTTTCTCATTTCATGCAATGTTCAACACTGATCGCCCGGTAATCTTCTTGCTTACTAGCAACCTCTGGTGATTACTAGGTTATTTTACGATTTCCAGGTGATCTTCTTTAGCAAGGCGATAGTTGCCATCGAGTTGTTTAAAAAATTCATGTACGGTCTTTGCCAGGTTGTTTGGGCTTCTGGTAGAGTGTACAATGTTAGTTTTGGCCTGATAATAGCAGTGGCCCTTTGGACTCTGATGAAAACGTTTAACCCTATGCACATAAACTGACGAAGAGGATGAGAGCCAGTACCCATGACTTTGAAACATTCTGACGATATTTGGGCCGTACCTCAGCACATGACTGATTGCAACAACGCCCCATTTCACCTAGTGCTCTAACATTCTCTTCTATGTTTACCTGCTTATCTACCAACAAGAATAGTCACGCTAAGCTTAATGGACTATTGGTTGGTTATGCTCAAAAAAGTAACGCGATTGCTAACCTGTGATCTTGTTTTGGGAAAGGTGGTGGTGTTGATGTCGAACATTGAGCATTGACGGCCTTCCTACCGGTGTATGAAGAACATCGAACACCTTTGGTTAAAGAATTCATCTAGTAAAAAGAAGAGTAGATGGTCTCGTTATTCGTTTTGAGAATCTCCTTAATGTTTAATACCTTTCCTGATTCTAGGTTGTTTACTCTACTATCCGCTACATAACCCAAGATATTTGTCTCCATAATTGTTGCAATATTTTTATTTCAGTTTACCTCAGTAATACTTGACAAGAATTGCACTGCAGCTAGATAAATGTAAGTGGTATGGTCTGTAATTTGAATTTTGATCCGGGAACCGACACTGACAAATTCAGTTAAGTTGCCCCCTAAGTGGTCAACGATTGCTTATAATTTGCAGTCATACAAACTGGCTTATTGTACTGCCGACGTTTTGGTAGCCTTTGCATTTCAATTATTTATCACAGTAGACGAATGAACCTGTAAGATTCTGGATTGACTCCTGCTGTTTTCTGTGGAGACACTGAAGAAAAGCTTAGAAATTATCTTCGAGTCTTGAGAGAGATAATATTGATAAATAAATTGATCCTCCTGGCATCAAAAATGTTTATTTGGTCTGTTGGCAAAAAAAATAAAAGAAGCATGTTTACTACATCGTGCTATTGCCATATCATTCAGTCAACCTCTTTTGTGTAATGTAGACATCCAAAATGTTTCCGGAACAATCGGCTAGCAGCTGACTAAATACGATGCTGATCCCAGCCGTTATGTAATAAAATGAAAGCCGAACTGTGCTACTGAACTCCAAATCAATCAGCAGAGTTTAAATGAATGCACATTATAAGCACGGTTTCCAACGTTTCAATCTTTAATACATGAAATAACGCGCGCAGTTGTATAGGAATTTCTGATGTGACATTTGTAAAGTCTCTGTCCATTTCCTTATTTGGTACGATGGTGATTATGATGGTTAATAACAGGGACGGCTCAGCCATTTAATTATCGAAAACATGTTCGCCAATATATCTTCATCCACAACCTCTTGAACCGTTAAACACGTATTTGACTTTTATTTTTATACGGGTAGAATTCCGCGTATCCCCTTATTTCGGAAGGAATGATTACAAGCATAGTTCACTACCGCAACGTGACAACCCCAACAGATACATATGACGATACACGATAAATCGAACGTTCTACGAAATTCAAAATGTCTGCTTTTAGCTGACAACTGAAAACAACATCATACTGCACGTAGTTACAGAACCCTACAACATTTAATTGAACACTAGCCAAAAGTAGATCTATAGAAGGGCCACTTTGCTGCGTGTGTGATTAGGTCAAATTTTTGCAATGTCGGCTGTTGCTGTGGAGTTGACACAAAAACCGGATTTTAACTTTGTATCCCACATGGCAGAGCATTTACTGTTGCTTGACATGTTGTTTATGATACTGGTTCGAGTCCGAGTGCTTCTCATTTCGGTCACAGCTAAATTATCAAACTATCAAACTGCTTATTAGTGACACAGTACCATGTGTGAAACGAATTTTTTATTCAGAGTCACATTTATTAATATATCTATGACAAGCTAATTACCGTTTATTTGCATCGTGTATACTGCCGAAAGAGATATATTTCTATTGATTTGGTCTTTGTCGGATGTTAATTGGTTTCACAGTAGTTAATTTAGTACGAGTTGCACATGCACACTTGCTGATCATTCTGAAATATCAAATCTGAATAAGAACAGTAGCGAATGTGTGCCTGTTCAGTTGAATGATAAGCATTTCTTCCAGAACAATCTAAAATATTTTGAGATCATACTGGTGTTGACCATAAATTTATTATAGTAACTAATCGTGTACTGTAAACTATCAGTAACACGAGTTATCCATACTCTAGCTATTTGGGAGTAAGTTTGCACATTATCAATTTTATCTATTAAATTTTCATACACTGCTGAGCTATGGATGGGATCTAATCTCCATCCAAAAACACTTAGGTTGTAAAAACACGACTTCGAAAACGTTAGCTCACTTTGTTGATTTCAACTAGACAACATAAGCTACGCAAGTTGTGAAACTATTCAACTATCTCCTGCAGTCTAATCTCTGACAAAAACGAATGTAGGTGGGTTGAAGCCACTGGAAATAGATTCATAACCGGTTTGATAGACGCGTTACCAGTAGTTTTTTTCCATAACTTGGAAAACGACCCTGATGAAGAACTTGTTTCAAATGAATTTAGTTTCACTGTATAAAGATTGCTAACCTTTCCGAAGCTCTAAGACAATTATTACGACAAATCACTTGTTTTTGTTGAATGAAAAGTTTGGTTCACATCAGCAATTACCTAGATAGAATACCAGCGGAGAAACTGATGAAATCAAATATTTCCTAAACTATCCCTTATGATCAGCGTTACAAGAAGCGAGCAACGTGCGCGAACCTAAGTGAAAATGTTATTTCGTGGATAGTTACTGTTCGCAGCAGCCAAAGTAGATTTTCCTATCTACACTCATGGTTCATTATACACAGTTTACAGTTTCTAACAGAACGTCGATGCTGAATTCGCCAGTAGAAAGTTAGTCCGGTTTTCTTGGAGCTAGTTTATACTAGTCATGCAAGGCTGCGCGCTGAACACATGTTTCTTCAACTTTTCAGACAATGTAAAGTGAGCCATTACAAAACAAAATTCGAACCGGGATCCATCACATCAAGACGCTTTTGATTCAGACGAATCGGAATTTTGAAATAAACCAAGACGATAGCGGCGATGAAAGTATGACGATTATTTTTTAGCATAATTTCTACATTCTAGGGCCATATGTTGCATGAGGCTTTTATTAAATTGATCTCGATCGATAGTGTATTTTTAAGCTAACTTTTACTTGCGAAGCAAGTTTATATCCAAAAAAATGGTTTCGAGTATAAACATTAATGCAAAAAGAACAAGGCATCAATCGTTTTTCATAGACCCACTGCAACTTTCAAATTACAATCAACCTGATAACGCACAATTGTGAGATTAGAGCTCATTCTTTCTGCCTGCTGGTAAACAGCTCAACAAAAAGTCATTTTGCCCAGCGTCAAAATGAGAAACACGACTGAGGTGCCAAGTGTGAGTGAGAAAATAGCAGTGTTTATTTTGGAACCATTTTATCTAATGTTATCGAGATGTCACTTTATCCAGGCTCACAATATTCTTTTGTTTGAACAACGACAGAATTAAAGTCATCTGAGCTCATAAAAACCCGGAGGGAATGTTCTTGTTTGGCAAGCCTTCAAAGCAGCCAACACAAACGCGTCAGCGCCCGATCAAATCGAGTTCAATAATTAGGCCGGAGTAACGAATTCATAATGTCTCCGAACTCATTATCAAGTACGTCCAGTTACGTATCACATGCCGAAGACATAGTCATCCGTATTCTGTTCACCGAACCGTCTCAGATCGTCCAGTATTCTCACATACTGACAAAAATATTACTAACGATTTACATAAAACTCACAATTATGATCAACAAATTAAATCGTATTATCAATTAGTTGTGTTATATTCATCTGTTCAATGGACGTTCGGAGATTGCGTTTATTTCAGCTTGACGATCAATCACATTCAGTCGCAGCCTTAAATCTATGAAGAGCATTTCGGCTACCTACTTCCAAGGGAAACAGTAGACTAAAGTTTCAATCTCATTGAAGCTTATCATCATGTGTTTCGACCGAACTTTGCACTCCGGCCGTCGTGCCTTTGAGACCAGCAGGTTAACTCTAACGTCAGTAACCTCATGTTAGGTATGACTCAATGATCACAACCAAACAATCAACAACAACCTCATACGAATCGTGTTCACTTTGAACTATCATTAACCTGACAGGAAAAATGGTTGCTCCATTCAGTCCAATCGACAATCCGATTATGGACGTTACAGTCTTCAGTGGACCAGTTGAATATGGTATAAACGTTTGACAGAATTTCGGGGTTGGAATACGAACCCCGGCCCGAATGAGAATGTGCAATACTGATCAGTTCTAATGAAGCTCGAACTCAGGTCAATTGCTTCTTTTTGAAGTAAACCAGTTGATAGCATTGTCTGAATGCGAAGGTTGCGAGCAAGCGTGGGTGATTTCCAGTGCATTATACTGAACACATGTGACACTTGCAACCAACGTTGAAGACTAACTTGTTAAAAAACAACGAATGGAAAGTCGAAGCATACAATTCATTGTTGATGAAATTAGTCTAGTGAGGAGCTACAGTTCAAATCCTTGTCTTTTCTACAAAAGTGAACCAGCAATAGTCTGGTTAAAGTAAATTAAATATAATTCATAGTTACATTCACAAATGAAACAGATGTGGGTCTGAACAATTACGCATTTGCTTCAGCAAGCTTAATTTGTATGGCAATAGACCGTGTGGTGTAAATTCAATTAATTTTAAAGAAAATGAACGAAAACAGCCGAACCGTTTTAGTTGAAGGTTAAAACATTTCAAAAGATGCAAAGCTCACTCGTTAATTCTGAATGGTTAAATAATAACGTTGCAGTTAATGTGGAAAAATGAAATATAGTCTCGTGAAAAAGAAACATGAGGGTTGATTTTCAACGTTGATTCATTGTTTCACAAAATTCCACATCTCTTGGATCCTCCGATCTAGAAACAAAGTAAAATATAAAACATTCAAAACTTAACGGCGAATTTGAACGACCAATTACAAAACAGTTACTTAGT
>JTDE01000352.1:221209-238537 GCA_014338405.1 Paragonimus skrjabini miyazakii
CTTGAACACATGTGGCTACCTTTCACCAGGTGCTTACTGCATTTTGTGGATATCAACGGCAAAGTTCAACAGGAATTGTGGAGGTTAACCCCAAGAAAAGTAGCCACACACCTATCAATGAGCAGCAGTTTCCAAGACAGTTTGGTAAGAGCGACGGAACAATTCTGTAAGCAGTGAGCTAGTGTGTATTTGTTAACTGTTGCACCCACCGCAACCTGGGAAAGCCTCCGGTATCTTGTTACGCAAAGCATCTAAAAGGCTTTACTGGGGTTTAATTATGGTTAACAAATCAACAGGTAACAAGCGACCGGTGAACTGAGAATTACCGCGTATTGTCCGAATTGAAACACTGTGGTACTTGTATTCTATATTGGTTGTGAGCTTTATTTTCAACATAGCGGTAATGTCGCTTCCACTAACTTAGCATAAAGCCTTAAAGTTGAGGCAATGTCGTTTTCAGTGTCTGTTTCCGTTCGACAAGCTACAATATACAGCTGTTATTAGTGAGCTACCTAAAATCATTCAAAAATATCACGGAGTCCGTATGAACGACCTCAATGCTGAAGCCAAATTTCTAATGCAAATGGTTTATTGATTCAGCTATATTAGTTGCCGTTTTTTTGGTGTCGGTGAATATGTGAATATCGTTGAAGTAACAGCGATGAACGTCTGCTTGACTGCTGACGTCGAGTTCGAGAAAACAGCAAACATACTTGCCAGCTGTGGACCGCCAATTAAAAGGCCTCCGATTTGTGTATTACTCCTTTCGTGAACGCAATGTAATGGCTTGCGTATAACATTTAAAAAACGGCTGGTTTTATGTCTGTATGCAACACAAACCGTCCAAGAAGAGAATCGCGTCAGTCACACCTGAGATGGCAGTTGTAATTAAGCTCAACAGCGACTTTCGTTTTTATCGCACATTAATACGCACTTTGTCCACATTTTCACCAGATTACTACAAAAATAACTGTGTGCAAGACTTGCCACTCAGTATTTCATGCTTCTAATAAGTCACGCAAAAATAAACTATTTGTTTTTACGATCCTGTGAAGGTAAAACCAAGTTTGAAAATTCGAGTGAGTTAAAAAAATAAATTAGCTTTTCCTTTAATTCTGTGTGTGTTGGATTGTTTTCATCATCTTGATTCATTAATTTAAATAACTTTGTGTTCAGGTAAGTTGATGAACACACAGTTACACGGCCATAGCTCAAAGTTTAATTGAGGCTGATAAGTAGGTCGGCTAGCGTGAATCGTGAAATTGGATAGTTGTTGGCTGAATATCATGCTGGAGGAGTGATGCAACACAGTTCACCACATTGTACACCTTATCAAATGCAATGTTTTAGGACACATTGTATTAGGCAGTCAGTTAGCGATACAATATAAGTAAGTAAAGACGGTTTCCTGTAGATTATGAATAAGAAATCGTGTTGATCTTCTGCCCGTATTTTTAAAATAGTACATACTTTCGCCTCACAGTTGCATTGAAAATAAACATTATAGTCAGCCACTGTGTTCTTATAGATGTTGACCATAATAAAAAAGGACGGCCAGACTAATGATACATTTTCCATGCGCACCCTATCCTGACAACAAGCTAACCTTCAACTACAATTATACAGTGCGATCGAATTCATTTTGTGATTGTACGACCTACAAAAGTGCGGAGGATACAATAGATGTGTTCACATTCTTTACATACCTTTCTGTAAACTACCACTCATTTTGAATTTTATCATTCAACTGTGTGGCAGGAGTAACGGATATAAGATGAGTACCGAGCTCCAACTATGGAACTATATCATGGTGGGTTAGGACATACGGATAATTTCACAAACATAAGAAAGTTCAGCGTCAGTCAAATTGTCAGATTTTGAGTTCGGTCAAACAGAATTAGATAACGATATTTTATTGCAGATTGTTTAGGTACTATGCCGAATACAATTTGCGGTTTCCAACACACAACAAAGATCTCCTTGGGCATGAATGTTTCCGTTGATTAGGAAAATATCGTTCCGTCCATCACAATAACCATTCTTCGAGACCAACTGATCTACCCATTTTGGATCTTGCTTTAGTGAGCAATTTTAGAATGGCGATGACAGTCACTAGCCATCCCCTTTGTCCTTCAAACCTGTCTTCATCAGGAGTACGAAGCTATTAACTAACATAGGAAAACCATTCACTGTGGGCATTTACTTTAGCCTTCAAACCAATATACACCACGTGGATTATCAGGTTGCTTCAAATTCATGTTCGTTGATACCATTGTGTCACATGTGACGGACAGGATTATGCAGCGCACTAGCTCATCCGCATTTCTGAACTCACATCCAATACTTCAACGCGTAGTAAGTCATCATATAAGAAGTAATGAGCACTCGTTCCATGCAAGCTGATTTGATAAGAATTGATGCTATCGCTCGAGAAAATTGGATAACACACAAAGAGGTGCATCTACAAGACATAAACACGAGGATGAAAAAAATATGCAAGAAATACTTAAAGCTTTGTTTCCTGTTAACCAGAATTGTAATGGTTTTCATACAGCTGTGCACAGTTTTGAATCAACTAACAATTTTGTCAAACGTAAAGCTGTTTCAAGAAAGACTTGCCTGTAAGTCATCTACCTCCTTTATGGTTACTGTAATATCAAAGCCAAAATAAATTTTGGCATGTCTGAGAACAGCACAGTTCCGGTAGAAAAGTTATGTATATTGACGAGGAAGAAAGGGTGATTACAAAACACTGATTCATCCTTTAGTTACTTTTGGATCGCAACAATTCATTGTTACACTGTAGTTGTCAGTTTAGTTAATTGTTGTTCATTAGGAAACAAATGCATATACACACTTTCTGCACTCCACTTTTGTTAAAAGGTAATTATAGCGGTGATTGCGACCTGTGGATAGCTGTACACTTGCGACTGGCAAACAATAACTGACTAGTATATTCTGATACCGCTCTAATTGAATGCAAAGCAAACGTCTGATTCTTTTTAAGAAAGGTGAAGGTCAACATTATTGATCATTAAACGTCAGGTCATGAACATCAATATAGATGTTTTCATAAAGGTTTTCAAGGGCCGAATGTTTTCAGTGTACTATACTAACACATTGTTAACAAGGTTTAACGTTAGTTCCTTTAGCCGGTAGGCTTCCTTTCGCTCATAGACTGAAATCGGTCAGCCGTTTTGTGATTGGCCTGCAAATGAACAAGTATCCACCACAGCCGCAGTATGGGTTGGGTAGGCTTTCTGCAAACGGTTGGACCCAGTGACCACCAGCGAATTGGTGGACAGCTGTTTCGACCTAGTTGGGTCTCATCACCGCTACGCACGCCGGAGAATCGAACCCATGATCCGGGGCAGGCTGTAGTCCAAGCACATATCCACTAGACCGCTGGGTCACGGTCACCGGAGTTGCAGGAAGGTATGTAAATTAGCTTCCTCAACCGATGCGCTTCCTTTCGCTCGGACCAACCGTTTGCAGGGTTCACCGCAACAATAAAGTGGGCGGTTGCCCACCTTAATTTAATAGAAGCGCTCAGTTCGATTGTTGTTTTGTTTACGATCAGAACATAACTCTGACCTCCCCAAAGGTTATCCATGTTTAAGAGACAAATCGTTCACGGAATTCACGTGTCTGGCAAGCGACAGATTACATTATTAGTTTCACGTTTGGTAAAATTTCTGAATCCGATGTAGGAAAATTTTGACTGTCTCGATATTTTCGTTTGATAAGCAAACCACAAAGCAAATGTAGAAAATAACACCTGTCATGCACCAACCTTGTCCAGTGAGTTTACATATTTTACCTCTTCCTAAATATGCCACGTAACAAGAAGAGTTTATGTGATGCATATACGTGAGACTGTTGCATTAGACAGATAAATTTCACCATCACGTTTGCTACCACGTTTAGCACGAGCCTCGAAGGCTTCAGTTATTACTGCTATCATTCGACATCAGAATAATGCCACCATCGTCCAACGAATCTAACATCTGAAGTAAGATCGAGCGAACATTAAGACCCTTATGGAAATGATCATTGTTTTACTTTATGTCAAATGACTATAAAGCAGTTATGAGATCAGTCAATATCGACCCTTGAGGATCGGTTTATGACCCAGTCTTCTTGTTGTGAATCAGGATTGAATTACTCCCCTTTACTTTATTCTGGTTTGACATGAGCAACATTTCTATCTACTTCACCGAGAACTCACTGAATACATCTGCCTGTCAACCACTGCCTTCAACAATTAAATTTCCAAACATCATTGGCATAAAGTATTTCCTGCTTTTCGAAGTTAGTTTTTTGGGAAGAATGGACACAAATTACCCCAAGCTTGTTACTTTAAAAAACTAAACTACATATGTTTAGACCACGTCATAGTTCAATGTAGACCTCTACCGATATGAAGTTGTGGTCAGCTGGATGATTTACCCCTGTTGTATGAAAGTTCTCGCGTTGTACGTGCAAGAATGAAAGTTGAGTTACTGGCAACACATCATTTTGTAGGCAGACGAACTATATTCAGCGTACCAATAATTTCAGTCAGTCCTCCCTGGTATATGTTTTGTTTGTAGGCTCATGTTTGATAGTCTTTGTACACTTCACCGTGACATTCTGATCATAAACACTGTCACTGCGATTCATATTGTGGGCCCTCTAACTTGGTTTCGTCCGGCGGGGATGCCATCACTCTTCAGGTTTAGTTGTATTTGACAGCTAGATACAGAATGCTGCAAGTAAGTAGTAAAACCTTCTGTGATTTTCTGTTAACCACTGCAAATGTGTTCAGGATATAGATTATTGTTTTCATCCAAACAATATCACGATTCAGTACAGGCCCATAAATCCGAATATCCGGCCTTGAGATCAGTACAAAGTGAACTTGCCTCTTAATTGGACCCTTGCAACCACCATTCCATACTTTTTCACAAAACTTTATTCACGGTAGTCCGGCATATATGTTACTCCCAGACCTCAGGTTTTTTATTTGTGGGTGATGATTGTAGAATGTGTATGTTAATGTATTTCGGCAAGGGAAAACTGAACAGTCTAAATTGAGTGTTTCAATAAATGCAAGTTAAGCAAACTTTTGAAGATTCGAGTGAATCACACTTGAACATACTGATTCTGATTATCACGTGTCTTCTCGTTCTATCAGCGGCTTCATAATCACCGTAATAGTTCTATAGTTTTGCAACAAGCTGCGTCAAGCTTGTGTTCCCATATAATAGTCACCACCAGTACGGCGAAAATGTGAAACATTGTTGACAATTCAACTTGGGAAGTTATGAAGTACATTGTTTAGACCACCTTTGCTTAAAGAAACGGAAAACAATCCGTGCCGTTTGACAACGAATAACTGATCACCCTTTGAGCAAGTTCATATGGATTGTGTTTAAAAAATATTTTTCATTTGACTGGATAAAGACTATGCAAAATTTGTAGACAACCATTTTTGGTGTCATCAGCATGAAGCAGCAGCATGATGTCCGTCATTGATTTTATATTTCACAAAATAAAATAACCACAAATAATTTAGTTTACTTTTTCCGTCCTCGTCAACTTTCACTGTGTTGGAGAAATGAGAACTTAACTCTCTTATACGTCAAGGAACTTCAAATACAAACATATTAAAAGGCTTGTAACGTTGTCTATTTATAGTGAACATTGATTACATTAGAGCTCAACATTGTTATGCAAAGAAAATGAACTGACTGGCTCAATCGACATGAACAAGCTGACATATGCGTTCACAACAGTAATGATTCAGTCTGTTGCTTCTTTTTGAATGAGGCCGACAACGAAAGCTCCTAGGTGGGGTGAATGTTTTTTCTACTGGCGGTGGGTTTCTGAGAGTTGCCTTCGAAACTGAATGGATGTAAAAAAAATGTTGCTGTGTCTATGAGCTTAGTTTTTTATTGTTCGTCTATTGAAACCTGCTAGTGAGTTGTACACCGTCTTATCATAGGAGTGTACATATTTTCTGAAAAGCATCAATATAATGCTGTCTAATCACTCTGTCAACCTTGTGATCGCAGATTACTACTGTTCGCGGCAGTAGATATTAAACTTCACTAAAGACCTTCAAATGGTCAAAACTTTTGAGAAGAGGGGCTAGTAGTCGTATTTCGTGCGATCTTTGTGTCAAACTGATCTCCCCACTTCTTATCAAGTACATACTGCATACAATGTCTGTACCAATATTCGTGTGGGTGCAGTTCCCTCTACACAGGTGTGACGCGAAGGCAGTTCTGAGTCAAGATGAAACAGCATTTGCCTAAGTTTGTGTGCAAACGCATCAGCCGATCTGTTGGAACCTGTACGGATGAAGCCGAAGGTTATCTGCAAGAGACACTGGCTTCAGTCATTACGCGTCGCGTGTTCAACACAATTCACTACATTGGCAATCCAACGGCACTCTCAGTCATCTCCACATGCTGGAACAAAGTCTTATTTCACTTTGCCGACGCAACTGCTACTGCACGGTTGAAGCTGCTCTTGTGTGTACGAAAGGAACTGTTCATTAAATTAAGACTACCTTGACAGTGCTCGGAGATTTTCCCATATCTAGACAGGATGCTCTCTGTAAGTGACGATTTTATGCACACTTTGTAATTTTCATTTCCGCAGTATGTATTTGTTAAGGTCCTGTGTTTTGTTGCACATATCTTGAAGGATATCCATAAAATCGCTAAACATCCCGTAAAAAGCGCACGTTTACTTTTTCAAAAATGCCCGATGTTTCTGATTGTTCCAAATTGAACACCACGCATACTGGATCACAGCCACCGTACTCAGATGAGCCATTTGGCTCACCCCATTTCAGAGGAAGCACTAGATTGAATTTTCGCTTTTATTAGAGTTCATCAGCAATTCATATCCCTGTCCGAATCGGAATTTGCACTCAGTAACCTTAAAACCGGTGCGACCAAATAATCAACTACAAACGCTCCACTACAAAATTGTATGAACAATGTTCAGCTTGCTTATTGTGAGGTTGCTGGCGTTGTAGTTAACACGCTAGTCTCACAATAGCGAGGGTCAGAATGCAAACTCCTATCCGGATAAGAATATGCACTACTGATGAGCTCTGATAACAGCGAAACTCGAGTCTAGTGCTTCTATTCGAAATGGGCAGGCCGAAAGGCTTATCTGAATGCAAATGCTGGAATCAAGTGTGGGTGGTGTACAATTTTGAAATAACAACCCCCCGAACATCCACTGCTGGCCCGTGATTGTTTTGATAGTGAGACTTAAGAGAGAAGACCGTTCAATGGAAGGCATTGCCATCGTCCTGCTTGACTCGCCGCGGAAATGAAAGTTGCTGTGTCATTTTTGTACTGTCCATTCCCGGCGCACAAAAACACTATAGCATTTCTCTTCCACGTCAGCAGTTGTTTTAGAAATCGGAAGCTAGTGTCCACATGGTAAATGTCACCAATAAATTTACGTCTGGTACAATTAATTTCCTTTCAGTACACCACCGAAGACAATTTTTAGTATACTCAGTCTGACTTTAAATTGGTATATTTTGTTTACGGTCCGGATGAAATACGGCTATGGATAAGTTTGAAATTACACTTATCAGCAATTAGTAGTAAAAAATTTAATTGTAATGCAAGTGACTTACCATAAAAGTGAAGCGGATCGAACCACACTAAAACGGACGAGTTAGAAAACATTCCTTGATGTTAAACTCGTTTACTTAAGTAAAACTTTGTCGTTAACTTACTGAAATTCTACATCTGTTAACAGTTCTGCTTTGCTTGCAATAAAAAATCTGCTAGATCCTAGCTCAGATCATTATGATCCCCAACAGCTTGTAACTGAATTCGACCTTCCAGCGATCTGAAGTCGACAGACCGCATCTTTGACCAGATTGGATCATGGTTTCACTGACCAAATACACCCAAACTTCGTTAGCATTTATAAGCCAAATTTTCTTCGAAAAAATGAATCGTGAGAACTGGTCCGCTAAAATGCTGGCGCTGTTACAGACCACACTGACGTAATAAATATCGCATTATGATGGTAAGATAGAGTATGTTTCATTAAGCTAATTGACTGCTTTGACTGAGTTCCATTTCGGATAGGACGCAATCCCTAGGATGATCTGAAACCTCACTTGACATAAATGCATATACAATTTCATCGAATTGTTTCTGCAAAAATGTAAAGTATTATTTTGCGCAGATTTAATCCATACTTAACGCTGTTTAGCCAACTAAGTTATTTAGTTTCACTAACAATGAACCAAGCTGGCTAAATTTATAGATGAAGCCAACACGTGGAAAACCGATTAACGCGCGGAGTTTGATAAGCCTCAAACTGTATGACTTCAATATAACTGTGGATTATTCTTTGAGAATAAATAATGTTACATATAAGGCAGCATACAGACTGATCTTCATTTTCAATGTGCATTAGATGAAACAGGAAGGAGCGGGCAGTAAGGTTCATTCAAGCCTCTCCGAGGTCTAGGTTAACACAGATAACCGTCAGTTGTGCTGCAGAGAAACTGGGAATGCATTATCAGTCTGTTTTGATAATCTAACAATGGACAGATACAATGGAGGAAGGAGGTAGTAGCTTCTACTTTGCGACATCCTGAATCCAACAATTTTGTAACACACATCTCAGGCACCCCCAGAAGCAACTGTCGGTATTTCCCTGTCTATCCGGAAGGTTTAGCAATTATCAGGTCAAGAGATAAAATTGATTTCTTGGAAAATGAAAAGAAAAGCTATTTTGCAAACCGTTACCCACCATCAGCCTTATCTACAAAGTGAATAATTAGAGGAAAGTATTTGTTGTGACTATCTGATTGTGTATACACATATATATGTAAATAGTGTTTTTTCTGAGTAACCAGATTAGACAGAAAAAACAATAATAAGAATACACAAACGTAGATTTTTATATATGAAGCAGCTTATAAATAAGGTCAGGACCATTTTTCTAGGTAATAATGTATTCACCTTAACATTATTTGATTTTCCAGGGAAAACACAATAACTCTATAACCATGTTTCTACCAAGTTCTAGAGAATCCTAAGGAAGGAGCATGCGAGATCACAAGATAGGTTGTTTGGGCAAATTTTCGTTATAACAAAGAACTCGTGAAGTTCACCAAATAGCGATTCCTATTTATGCTAATTTATCTTTCAATGCCACCATTATCTCACTCAGAATGTTGTCTAATTCTGTGTGATTAACTGCAATATCACGTGAAATATTCTATTATGCACTCTTATTATGTACACTTACAGGTGAATAAATTTATGAGGGTTGTTTTCCTTCATGACACATTCCACTTTGCAAATCCAAT
This sequence comes from Paragonimus skrjabini miyazakii, assembly GCA_014338405.1. Lineage (NCBI taxonomy): Eukaryota > Metazoa > Platyhelminthes > Trematoda > Plagiorchiida > Troglotrematidae > Paragonimus > Paragonimus skrjabini miyazakii. The sequence continues at coordinate 230,556 of JTDE01000352.1, forward strand.
AAGAATTTCGCCAGCGTTAGGAGGGGGGGTACGATGCTTGACTTTAAGTAGAATTAATACAACATTATTTTACGGTATCGCAACACGCATGTTTTAGTTGCCTTTGCATTGTAATAACTCAAGCTAGGAAAAGTATGAATTGGTACTCTACTCATATACTCATACATACTTGCAATCTGATTGATAGATCAATCACATTCATCGTACGCGCATACATTTACCAGCAAACACTACGGCTTAACTCACTTCCAGATGCAAATGAAGTCATCTAACCAGATAATTTAATTTGCTGTTACCTAATAGTTTAAAGTATTATCGGTCCATGACTTATAACGCCTGAAGGAAAGGTGTCAAACCAATGGGGTGTAGTATCATCACCGGTTCCCCAAACAAGAGGCAAGTGGGTATTATTTATCCGGACTTGTTTTGAATAACTATTGTAATAATCATCAGCCAGTTAGAACAGGCAACGTAGAAACAAATTATATATTAAATATCTCGTGGGACGTTCCACCGCATTTCATCAAGTGCATACCGAAGTCTCTGAATATATATAGTAGAATAAAATAGGAACTACGAAGCAAAACCATGCAATCAGTATTCGTACGCAGATCAGTGAACAGCAGTAAACAAGGTAACATGTCGATGGTATACAAGTAGTTCTGTAAAGAAAGATGTGGTCTCCACCCGTCAATTGCCTCTGCCGAACGGAGAATACTATTTTTTTGACGCAACTTACCTGAAAGGGTTTCTTCAGGTTTAACTATGTTTGTCATCCTAACAGATGACGAGAAAAAGATTATGCGGGTGTTTTGTTACCTATCGTCTTTTATTCGGATTGAGGCATTTTCATATCTATAGGCGTTTTACGAATTCATAGTCTGTTGTCTGACCTGGTTGTATGATGGCCGCTCGTTTCTGTCTATACAAGTTGTCCGGTACTTACACAAAAATGCATGAATGACATAGGATTTAGCGTTTATTGATGACTGCGATTCGACAGCCATGTTCTGACTCCGGTGGTAACCGGAGGAACTCCATAATGAATTCACCACGCAAAGGCTTTGAAACTGATTTTCAATGAAGGTGAGGAAGTCAGTCTTCTATGGCAAACTAAAGCATTCATTTTGGCGACTGTTGAATATGTCGCGGTAGTCGGCTTTTATTTGTTGGATTTCACAACGAATGTTGAGGGACACCCAGGCTGTTAGGGTGTGGCTGTTTACAATGACATCTCCTTAATGAACATTTTTCAGGATTAGGTTCGTTTGGCACATTGTTCTTACCAACCCATGTTTACACTGAACTGGTACATACCTGTGGCAATTCAGATGTTGTTACGTCCAAGTGCGTATCCAGTAGACAAACGGAAGTATGCTGCTTGGGAATATCTAGAAAGGCCAGGAAGTCATCAACTGCGCGTTCACTGGCGAAACTCACTCGGTGATTCTACTGGTTCATTGAGTCATGTATATTCGCTGCTATCACCTTAACGTCGGTGAGTATCAATGGATCATCGTTGGAAGTGTGCTTCAGTGCTGACGTTATCTACCTTCTGCTCCAAGTAGACAACAAACATATCGGCTAGCAGCGGACTGCATGGACAGTCCATGACAATACCACCAATATGTATATAACTCACTGCGTGAAAGTAGAGCTTCACGTTGGCTCTGTAGAGTAAGGGATGGTGACTAAACAATGACGTGAGTTTTTCTATTTTCACTTGACTTAAGTCAGTGCGTTCGCAGCAGGAAAATATTTCGAACAACGATGTAAAATGCACATTGGCTACATTCAGTCATAACCAAACTTGTTTATCAACTGGACCATCTTTAAACTACCTCTCACCTGTTTGTGGATCATTGATTGCCCTACTAGCTGGAAAAAGTGGAACCAACCACCGTGTCAACTTGCGCTGTGGTGACCACACAGATTGTATATGCCTCAGAGTTACTCCAACACTGTATAATTTTGGAAAACCATCTAGTCAAGCAGAGTGTGATCCTCGGGGTGCAATCAATTTCCCTGTTGCTCTAATGGTCTTAAATCGTTTTAAATGCTCCCTTTAAATTTGATGGCTTTGTCTGCCGTATTACCAAGGCTGGGGTTGGTGCAATCTTTCAATGATGGCTGCATTTGTGCTATATCGACAGCTGTATCCACAGTTGTGATACCGGAGCATCCCTCCCACTGCCGAATCATCAAGTCATTACTAGATCTTAGGTCGTAGAAGGCATTAGTGTGTTTGGAAATCAAGATGTTGATATGGATTTAACATAACCCACAATAGATTGCAGCCGTTACATTCCCACACACACACACAATTGTGAGTGATGTTCATTCTATTTGAGAACTGAAATCAACTGCTACTCATCAGTAACAAGGATTGCATTGTGATTGGCGAGTGTAAGCCTGCCGATGGTCACATTTGAATTAATCACACCAACAGCCAGAGTCCTTCAGTACCGCGTTAAGTTGTGGAATTTGATCAAATAATAACTTAAACTGGGCCTGTGATGCAATGCTGTTTCTCTTCCTAGGTAGATATTTCAAGACAAAATGCGGATCCTCACTGAACGCAGGTGTCTTATATGAATCGAAATTTATCAGCATGCTTCGTGGAAACTTCTAGAAGTACTGAATGTCAGCCTATTTCACTGGCCTCTGCAGGTTATTAAGCAGGATGGTTCCGGCCTACATTAAATTTTCCGCAACGGAAGATGATGAATGTAACAATGCACATAAACCTGAGCATATCGAAAATTCACCGCTAGAAATTGTAGGTCCTGCTTGGTCTGTTCAGTTGATCTACGGTACTTACAGTGTAGCATTTCACGAGACGCCGTATGTTGGCAATAATGAACCGGAGCTTGTCGTGACATATGCCATGCCACATAAACTAGGAACTCTTTCTGTTTGCAGATGTGGAAACCACCCATCTGTGAACAGAGTCACTTATTCATCAGTACCAGATCTTCCTGGCAACTGCTGATCACTGATCTATCTATCGTGACTGATATTGCGGTCTCTTTCCGCAGTTCATATTGATCTTTTCATATATACCCGCAAAAACTGCAGTGTTCAACTGATTGGGTGCGGTGAAATATACTCGAGATAAAGTACTACAACTCACCGTCTCCGAATTTTCCGATCACTCAGGTTGAGTACCAATAGGTCGTTCTTAAACCTTCCTCAACAACACTGTATGGTCAAGTTAAACTCTTCAGAACGAGCGTACGTTGTACACCTTTGATTCTACCTAGCTAGTCACACCCTCAGGCGTTGCAATTCTTTTGCTTGTCAATACAGTAACCAGTTTTGATAGGTACACTTAACAGGTGAATTATATGTATGATAAACTCAACAGTGTGCGTCGTAGGACGGTTACTTACGAATATGAGACGTTCGCAGGGAAGTGTTGATTCACATGTTGGTGACATATTCCTGGCAGACTATCGGCTCTTCGTGTACATCTCCGACAAACGTTATACACAATTCCATTTTCATCTTTCAGCTCACCCACACTATTCGTGCATGTTCCCCAACGGTAGGAAGATCAAAACCTGAAAATCAGTTATTACCCAATAGCCAGCTCGTGCTGGGCATGTTATTGGAAAAACCTTCGCAGATTCGTTCAACATTTAATTGATTCATTCGGCTTACAGTAACTATGGAACCGGTAATATTTACTGCACAATATTTACTCATCTAATAGCCGGTCTTCCAAGAGTCCGTCATGCCTAGCCGGTTTTCACCTGGATGAATACAATGTCCCAAGCAGTACTGAAAGGAAGTGGCTTTCCAAATACTGTACTGAATTCGCAGTCGTTAGTTTGAACAACACCAGTAGCGCATTGCTTTACTCAGTAGGGGGCGATTGAATATTTGGTCAGTACACGTCTTAAATAGTATCATGTAAACATGACTGCGGTACTGTTTTTGTATCTGGCAGTAACTAGTAAACCGGTATCAGCTGCCCCTGTCAGTGGTATCGTACATTTGTACAGTTTTAAAAATGAAAGCAAATGTGCATGGTAAGCGATTTGGTTTCCAACAGTCTCCAAGCAGTTCGTTTTCAATTACTAGGTCCCGTTTATAAGACGCACAGTAACAAACAAACAGTTCTACCGTTTAGTGATGAAGCATTATGGAATCAAGGATTATCTTCCTTATTGGAAACTTTTCGTCGAAATGCGTACTTTGTTGTGATGCTGTACTAACCCCTAGGTCTATCGATGCAGGTTCCGCGGACGAAAAAGCAAATGTAATAATTCAGCCTATACTAACTGGGGGACACACGTCTGAAACAAAAACCGGAACTGTTCACGTCGAACGTAATGCAACCTCTGTTACTCCCTCGAGCTTGTTGAGTACTATGGGAGTTTTGGAGGACAGCTTTACACAAGTTGCGATGACCGTACTGAGACATTGCAGTTACTTTGGATCCGCAAAATCCTGGACCCTCACTGAACTGTATAAACCCCTAGACATCCGTTAGCTTGGTTTTTCGGAATCAAGAGAAAACTATTCACCGGTCGCTGTATCAATAGCGAAATGAAAGTGTAAACAGGGGGCCTGAAACTTGCGAAACTTATCAATTGATCAACCAATAGAACGCACCCCCATAGTTTTTCAACGTTTGCTCCATAAAATTTATTGGTGCTGACCGCAGCGCATCCCCTCCAGGCTGACTACCAAGTAAGGATATGACTGGTTAAATGTCTTGAAAATGTTCCTCAAGAATCTATTGAGAAAGTAGCTTTTACAGTCCAGCTTGTGCATAATCTGTTTCAGCCAATCAAACATGATGACCCAAACTAGTTGCTTACGGCAAAACTTGTTTTACTGCCTAATTGCGAAGTATATATATATATATACATATATATATGCGTGCACCGAATGTTTATACGCTCATGCCCATGTTGTTAGTATCAATCAAAGTTAAACGATTAAAGCATGTCTATGCTTCTTGACTGTGTAAATGTACACACATAGGATAACGTGTATCAAGTCACAAGGTCCAAAAATCCACTGGATGACCTACGGACGTTCGTTAGCCATTCCTGTTTGTCAACTCGGCCCAGCAAATGAAAACCTGTCTTCCGTTATTTGTTCACTAATGGCCAATTAGAATAAAAACATGTTATCTAAGACGTTCGCATATTTTCCAGTAGGACATCAAACGTTCAGGATGGACGCCATTTAAATTATAATGTGAGAACCATCGATATCCGTCTACGACTTACATGCACCAGCTCCTTGTAGTGTGTAAAAACAATATTACGTTTTCAATGAGAATGACACATATAACTCGATTTTAGGGTGTTTGGGTTAACAAAAGTGGTGCATAAGACTACTGTGTTTGACAATCACAATACCATATAAAACGAATTTAAAAAGCAGGAAATTAATTTCAGTGTTTGTAAACAATCGCTCGCAAGAAGAGCAGTCGAATTTTGAGAGTCTCCCTTTGCATGCAATTTTGAAGTTTATCAGACTCATGAATTTTAAGTCATTGATTGTGATGAGTCAACCGTTTTCTACCAACTGAGCGATACTTTACTGTTGAGCATACAAAAACTCAGAACCTCAGAGAGCACCTTCTGACATGAAATATGCTTTCGCTGTCACTAATGTTATTCGGTCCAAATTACGAATGAGTTTGTGCTTAACCCATGATGAGAGCTGTATTACGTACCTAACTCTCTTAACTTTTTGCTTGCTCAAAGTAATTCTTGAGATCATCCATGCTCTACAGTTTGTATAGTCCGAAGTAAAGAAGTCTGCTTAAATAAAACTGTAATCAGGATAATATCACTGTTAGATCTGTTGAAGTATATCTGGTACGTTTGTCGTCTTTTTTCTGGTATGACGCATATCGATTAATCCGTTTGGACAAGTTTGGTATGTTTATAGAGAGCCAGTACTTCATTTGCCTTTATGCGACTTTGCTGTGTGTGGCAGCGACTTAACAGCTTGGAACAAAGGAAAGCACACCATAACACACATTCTTCGTGCGATTGCACCAAGTGCAGTATGCATAGTACATGAAACAGATGCTAGGTTGTAGTAATTTATCACGTAATTCCACCATGTTTTCTCTTATTAATCATAGATCTATGTTGTTGCAGCCAGAAATTGATCTCGTCATATTCTTAAGATGAAGTCCGTGGGTAAGCATGCTAAAAGTTATCCTGTCAGTTGCATTAAAAGTTACCGAATTCATAGCATTTTTGAACAATTTTACTGTTTCCTCCCGAAAGAACAGCTTCTGTTCAGCTACCATTGTAAACTGATGATTGCCATTAATTGCTTGTTAACAGACGACATGTATTGCAGATAAATAAAAGGATGTTCCGTTCACTTTCTACACATATATGTACGAACATCTTCGGAACTACGATTCAGCAGAATTGTTTTGGACACATTGATGATAAGCCTCTTAACCAGTTTTACTCTGAATCTCACTGCGCAAATGTAACAAAACCATATTTTTCATGCTGGATAGCATGAAAAATGTGTAGGACAGATCAATATTTGTAGCACTTTATTTTCCCGTTAATTTTATGCTTATTTGACTAGTGTACTTAGTATTATGGATATCATTTATAGACTGAGAAATTTCCATCTGGTCGACCTATCTATTTTTGTATGTTTCAATATGTACAACAAAATTCTAAAACCACCGTTTTACTGGATACGTTGGACGTCAGGTCTTCGCTTAGTGCTATTTTGTATTGACCAGTATGAAGTTGTTTACCAGGTGATTTGCACGTTATTCAGTCACCTAATATTTACACAGCCTACAAGACAAACTATCGTAATTGGCGTTGGGAAAATCTTTTAATCTGTCCACTTTTGCGTCACTGTTCAATTATATACATATATATGTTGGCTGTATATAAGTGGCCTTGAATGAAGAATACTGTTCAAAACCATTAGTATTTTCACATTGCAAGCAGCTTTTCATTTTTGAGTATCTCCTTTACCTGACTCCCTCCTCTTATATTGTGAAGTTCATGCTTTCCAAATTAAATGATTTTTCACGTACTGTATTCTGGAACAGTAGATCATTAGTATACTGGTAAACATTTCCAGGTGAATTGCTTTCTGGATATTTAAACCCAATACTTCGAAAAATTTCATTATTACTCACTCACTGGTATCTGAATGAAGTGGACTGCCGTTAAAAACACTGGTTGGTGATGGTTTTGTGGGTAATAACCAGGTTGGAGTATAACTAAACGATGAGAGCCGGTTCATACATCTATCGAGTTGTTTATATTAGCACTTGCTTATGATATACCAAACAGTGCACATGATCTGTTCATCTACGGCGTCGAAAGGAGTTACTTGCTTGGCATGCTAATCCACCTGTTTAGTTTCCTCTAGTCAGCTTTCCCATTTCTGCAATCTCAATATGCATATCACTTTCGAAATATATATTGGAAAGACTTACAGATGATCGCGCTTAAGATGGATGGAACTGGCTTACATCGCTGAGTGTGTGAGCTGTCTAGCCAAGGACAAAAAGACTACTGATCACGCGCTCAGAATTCGGTTATTCTTCACAAGCTAAACAACTTAGGATGGGAGAGCCAATTCACTAAACTGACGCTATCCATCCTACTAAATGCGTCATTTCCGTACATTTGTACTCAATATAAATTAGCCATTCAAACTATCTTCTTGCACCACAGTTTTTTACATTCCGATATTTGTAGCAGTCTTCATATTGTCAGCTTTAACCTCCTGTACAATTATGGCAGGTGTATCTTGTCTGATAAAACATTCACGTCAGAAACAAGAACTCAGCGATAAGCACAATTACCGTGCGCTTACAAGTTAGCGTCATATTTTTTACAGCAATTGATAAGCGTTATACACAAGCACAGTTTGGTCAACTTGAATGTACTTGTTTCGCGTTGTAGTTATCAATGACATGAACGGTTAAATTCGCGATGGATTGCAACTTAGTTACA
>JTDE01000353.1:0-12543 GCA_014338405.1 Paragonimus skrjabini miyazakii
ATCTGTTTCTGTTATATCGATATAACAGAAACAGATACAATAGAAACAGATACGACGTAGCCCAAAATTTCAATGAATGTGTTATTCGGTGACGAATAACAGTAATTATATGCAATTGTTTGATGCTCAGGGCACCAATAAGACAAAAATATGAGTACACAATAGCAGCAAGAAAATTTGAATCAAATTTCGCGTTACCCGCCAACGATCACCATCATCTTGTCAATGCACTTCAACCGGTTTTTGACGAAAATTAGAGATGTGGCTTCTAAGTATTCTGTGCCACTAGACAGTGAAGTACAACGCCGACGATTATGAATTTAGAACCCATTTGCAGTGTATGAGTTACGAAGGAGAAAATCAGTTGTTTGAAATTGTAATGTAATACAGATGGACCACATAAACGGTACCCTTGTGATGACCAGCGATACTGTGGCTCCTCTAAAGATTTTATTGTAGTCAGGGTTTTTGCTCGTCTGCTCTGCATGCATGCTTTTGTGTATAATTGCCACATGGGTTTTGTAATGAACTCAGTACTGCGGTCGCTGTTAATTGGGCGTATCGATTGCTTGTTCTAATTAACGATCCAATTTACTATTCACTGTTAGTTCGCTTACGTTTTTCGGGTATCATTTGATGTACTAGAGCATTCAATCCACCTTTCGAACAGTGTGGTTCTGAATTCTTCCAAACTGATGTGAGCCCACCTCATGTATAGTACATTCCTTTTTGGTTGTTGCCACTCTTCCCAGACTAGTCCAATGCCGGTTGGTTATCATATTTTCAAGCAAAATTTGAACAATACGGTTTGTTTCCAAACCTTGTGGTGTTCGTGTTAGCTTAAAACCTGTCTGGACCACAGATACACTGTTCTTCAAGTAAGTACTCCCAGTCTGTTGGCGGAAACTTTTAGGCACGTTCCAACCTGCCCACTAGATTGTTATGGCGTTCCTTCAGTTCGTTTAACATTCTGTACCATTTTAAACAACCGCGTTTCCCATAACGTTTGGGACACTTACTCTTTATTGATCCCGGACGTCTAGTGGTTCTTCGAGCAACGTTCGGTCCACTCGCGGCGTCTGTCGATAAACTTTATCAAGAATATTCGCGTCTGTGAAATCGCGAGCGTCCATAAATTCTTAGCGCACTGAACAACGGATTCCAGTCCAGAAAAGACGGCCATAAAGGCGAGCTTCTTATTAATGGAGTGTTCAAGTACAAGAAGAGTACAAAACCTGAAGGGAAGCAACCGATCGCAATCCTCGATAACAAATCCATCAAATTTATAAATTCGGATAAAACGACTCACGTAAACATGACGAACTACAACAAATTATTTAATGGCAGAACCATAGAGCACGAGTGAAACCAATGTACACATAAACAAATATTTAGTGGTGGGAAGTGAAGGCGAACAAAGTACGCGAGAACAAGGTTTGACATATAAACTTCACCAAACTTTAGTGACGTGTCGAGATAAACGTTCGAGAGAGGAAGGACTTATTACGCGCTTAGTTCGAATGGTTGTCACAGCCTTAACAAGGAAGGTTCGCCATCATTACCACGAGAATTTTGAATGTAAGAATAGAGCTAATCAACGAGAGGGGAATGAACTAAGACAGGCAGCATGATCACTGACATTATATCGGACACGCGACGCACATATCTAACATATAACACTAACATTTGTCGTGTTCCTTTCGAAGGTATAACCTGTTCTTGTCAATAGCTGTCTTTAAGTTTGTGAATTAAGCTGTGATGATTAATGATGGAGTTACAGGCAGGCCTGATTTAGTTGCTTCCAAAAAATTAACCTCATGCATAACATTTGCTCTTTCTCATTTAGACACTCCCTGTTCGGTGTTGCAGGTGTAAATGTTAATATGCCACATCATTTGACAGTGACATCCTTTTACCTATTCGACCGTCCCGCTGTACTGCTTTCATTCACCGAAAAGTTCCTTTCCAATTAGGTGACTTCTGTTTACTTAACTGTCGAGTAGGGTTACACACTTAAAAAGGGCAATAAGCGAAAACTGCTGACTTTTTGAAGGGTCGTCCTGAAGCTGTAGGTTGAGAACATCGATTCTCGAATTAATGTTTGCGGAACCGTTAAATAAAGTTCACTAGTGTACCTGTTCATTAACTTGATAGGTCCGACATACATAAAAGGAGACAAACGTCAATTAGGCGCACGCATGAATTCGTGACCTAACGTATACTTTGCAAAAGCTACAGGGTATATTACGGAAACAGAACAATATTGCTCCACGTAATCCCTTGGAAGGGCTGAGGATTCAATCATTTAGCGTGCGGGCTGTCCGGGAACGTGCACAGCGCCATCACAGGGCCTAGTCCAACAAACAAATAAACGAACCAATGCGATCAATTGCATCAAGCGGGAGGCACGCATGTATCTACAAAATCCAGTGCATAGAGTGAACCAATGCACTCAGGAGTGTTTCGCGCAGTCTGCAGCAGGAAGTTCTGGGTTATCATCAAGTCAAAAGATATAGAGGTTTGACTGGTAACCTAAGAAGTATGTAACTGATAAACAATCTACCCCGGAGTCTTGTGGCTTTTGAAATTAATCTCTACGGTTTATAGCTTTTTATGTTCAGTCTTGGACGATCTTTAATTTACATTAGCTGCAAATATTTACAAAAGTATACATATAATTTCAACTCTCTTAGTTACATGAACAATGGACGGAAGTTTCTACGCAACGCCTTACTTCTCAATTTTAGCTGAACAGTGTGTTAAAGTGGCTGCTCGCGTTGAGTTTTCGACGATTGTTGTGGTATGTAGAAAGTCGGTAACCGCGTTCTCCGTCTTTGTTTGTTCACTTATCGTTGGTCCTTCTTCTTATCTTGGAAACCTTGGTGGTGAATGTGAGCCTTTGTTGCAAAGACTGACAGGACCATTGGAGTTACTCGCGCGACAAATCAAAGTCTTACTCTACCCTCAAATCTTGATATCGCTCATTTGTGGAAACTTGTTCTGGCATAATTTTTCTTCTTTACTTCCCATTGCTGGACCTTTATTTATATAAATATCCCGGTTTCATTTCCGCTTGATCGCTCCGACATTACACGGCTGTTGCATCTGATCCTATTCACGTGAACAGTTGGTCTCAGAACTTGTTTGTTTAATGGATTCAATATCGACGTTGATTATTATCATTTCTATTCAGTTTTCACTGATTTTCTTGTACCCTTACGCCTTAGTAATAAGAAACTCGCCAATACGAACGTCTTTTCATTTGGATCCGAATCGGTTGCCCAGCAAACTGAGAATGTATAGACACTGGTTGCTTACGGATGCGACTATTCCAGATCCAGCCTATCGACAGACGTTGCGAATAAACTAAAAGTCACTCAAACAACCACTAGACGTCTGGGATTAACACAGTCAGCTGATCACTTTCATAAAAAATGACAAGTTGTGTGTGCGTTCCGCTGACTTCTTGACAGACGAAATCAGCGCTACCTATATGTGGAAGGAACATATATTTAATGTTACTGGAATTCGCCATTTGATACTAATTTCATGCCCTGTGTGGTGATCCTTTTGGTCAGACATTCCTAGCCTTATTTGTGAGCCATCCCATTATAGTTATACACGTTTAATGCCGGATAAACTTTTGGCTTCCCATCCGTAAACTGAATGCTAGTCGTAGACCATAATTTCTTGAGGTGTCGTATTCGGGAAAATTATTTTCCTGGAGAAAATCGTTTTATTAGCTTGGTACGTGGTGCAGAAATTGGAATCATCTATGCCATGGACTCATACCACTTTGATTAAACTGACCAATAAGTGAAAACGGTTTTATCGTCATTGTTTTCAGAAAATCTGTATGCCTGCGATTCCGTGGTCGACTGGTGGATTGCACGTGGCAATGTTAACACAATGATGCTGGGATTATTTTTAATTTATTTTTTCATTTTTTCCATTTGTTGATCATCTTATTTTCATTTATTCATTTTTTATTTGTAGGAAATGGATTATATTGCGACTTCCAAGGCGCTGTTTGAACATCGTGAATTTTACACTTTCTCGCAATTTCAGAAGTGCCTTCAATGTAGTGAGCGTTATTTACGTTCGCAGAATGAGCCGTAGGTCAAAAACTGCTTGGAAGTACGATAAGGTAAGGTGACATGGTTTCCTGAAAACCATGCAGATTTATTATCGTTGTACGAGGTATAAAAGACGTAGAAATTTGTCTGATGGGCCAACGGTTAGTTTTAACAAACTAGTTTTGGCGATACATGTTACGGGTCATGATTTTCCGTGGTCCGACGAGCTGCCTGTCTGGTTATGAGTACTATCGAATTGGAGCACAACCACCCTCTTAATCATCAGCTATAAGAGTCCCACCGTCAGAGAACTGAATGAATGCAGGAACTTGTTCCAGTACAATGCACCTGTCGCTGGCATTAAGCAGTATGTAGCGGATGCTTACGGGGAGTTTATCACAGCCGCTGACGTTAAAAACGTCCACCCCAAGTTAAAGCCTGCGATGTCAAGTGAGTTTTTTACGTAAGGTTGGTCACGGAACGTTAGAGAACCTTGATGAGGCGCTGTCGGTGATTAGTGCAATAGGTACAGTGCGCATCATGAGGGATGAAGACAACAGATAAACGCATATCTGCTTTGCCCAGCAGACGCAGATTGAACTATTCCGACGTTTTCCGCATGTCGTGAATGCGGATGCCACCCACGGGACAAACAGGTACATACCTCCGAAGTTGGAAGTTATATCATTTCCTCGTGACAGACGGTATGCGACACAGCCGATCCGTGATGTACGGGTACATTCCTGGTGAGGAGTATGCTCCACCACGTAGACGTCGAGATTTTTCGTGAAATGATGGGCAAACAGATCGCGATGAAAACATTTGTCATGGATAAGTTGGCTGCGCACATGAGGGCAGCCCACGTGGTGTTTGGCTTCGACATCCTGTTGTGTTACTTTTATGTACGTGGGGCCATGCGTAAACATGAAAGTGGCCAAAATTCGTCCGTCATACTTGTTAAAAAACAAACACTTTTCACAGTTGTTTTCTCTTCTACCGAATGGCTACAGCAGACAATGAGGAAGAGTATGTTGCACTCTTACACTGTTTACCGTAGGTTCAAGCGTGAGTTGCTTATCTTCGGCCAAACGGATAGGAAGTTTCTGAATTATTTGTTATGTAATTAGCTTTGCATTAAGCCGAAGTGGGCCATCCATGCACAAAGCGTTGTTGTTCTTTGGCAATCGAACGAATAATCGGCTGAAGAACGCAAATGGACGGTTGAAGAAGTGAACTCACCCAAGAGACTTCCTGGCCGTTGCCATTCAGAAAATATGAATCCACAATTAGTGGCTGCTGCGGGAGTTTATTCATACCACATCTCGCATTTGATTCATTACGCACTCAGGAAACCACATCATTTTACTCACGTGCGTCACTAAACAACAACAACAAAAAGAGGAAAAGGATTACACCTTACATATATACTTTTCCACATTTTATATATATGCCTATTCGTAATAACCTGTCCACCTTGGTAATCAGTTAGACTATAATTAGTGGTAACCAGTACTGACGGCTAACTTGGCCGGCATACAAAAACTCTCCACAGAAAACTGTGGGGAAAAACACTCCCTCATTTATCTTATTTAACATTATTATAACATTAATTCACATGGTGCGTTTTCTCCCCTGCCTCAAACTCTCCCCACTAACCATTAGTAACTGTTGCGTGCTATGCAATACATATTCTACCCTATATCACATATATATACTTTTCCACATTTTACATATGAAATACATATTCAACCTTGTATCTCACATATATACTTTTCCACATTTTATATATATGCCTATTCGTAATAACCTGTTCACTTTGGTAATCAGTTAGACTATAATTACTGGTAGCCAGTATTGACGGTTAACTTGGCCGGCATACAAAAACTCTCCACAGAAAACTGTGGGAAAAAGTACTCCCTCGTCTACCTTATATAATTTTATTATCACCTCGATTCACATCGTACGTTGTCTCACCTGTCTGAAACCTTCCTCATTATCCATTAGTAACTGTACCGTGCTATGAACTACATATTCTACCTTAAACATTGACCCTATAAAACAAACTGATGTCAAAAATACTTAATAAACCCACTGAAACCTTAATTCATATCGTGTGCCCCTGCATGTAAACCCTCGTAATTAACCATTATTAACTGCTGTAGGCTATGAAATATAGATTCTAGCTTAAACATTGACCCTACAAAACCAACTGACTTCAAAACTTTGGACGGAGTTTTGACTATCACGTGATAATCAGTCTAGAACTAGTTGCTGGTTACCAAATTACCGCAGAATGCCATAACAATTATTTCCAAATATTATACACTTTATTGGAAAAACACAAAAGTATTAATAGCGCGTAAAGTTATTGTCAAAAAATATGACATTTACATTCATCTTCATATGACATGTGATTACTTCACACTTTCCCATTTAACACATGACATTGCTGTTTTTTCTATTCCCACGAGCATCCGTAATGCAGGAGAAGTTTTAGCGATGAATGGGCGCTCAAAACCACATATTGGCCGAGCGATTAGTGAAATTTTCAACTTTTCGACGCTTTCCAACAATCATCGAGGTCCTGTGCTGAAATCCGCTCAATTCTTCACCCGATTTTGGAACTTCCCGTCCTGGTTCGCCAAAACTGAACTATTTCAACATTTTTCCGAATGAAATTACGTCAGATAACGGCGAAATCCTTCGAAGATGAACTTGCACGTATTCCCCCGCATGACCTTGAAATATTTGAAACGTCGTCCTTACCCAACCTTGTAAAAAGTAAATTAATGTAACATCTCATTTTTTGGACTGAATCCGTGGACAGACGAACTACCTTCTTTCATTATGTGTGAATCGAACGTTGTAAACTATGACTATTTTCCCTTTGATTACGTTTTCTTTTGTCAACATATTTCATGTTTGTCTTGTTATATATCCATTTGTTGCTCTGTACCGCGTATAATTATCTGTCGTGATCGCGCACATCCAAGCGTGTTTCTCACAAATGCGTTGAGAAATATATATTATTATTATTATTAGATGCAAACGAACCATAGGCGCGACCGTCGTGAGATTGTGGATGTTGACCGGTAC
The DNA here is from genome assembly GCA_014338405.1 of Paragonimus skrjabini miyazakii. Classification (NCBI taxonomy): domain Eukaryota; kingdom Metazoa; phylum Platyhelminthes; class Trematoda; order Plagiorchiida; family Troglotrematidae; genus Paragonimus; species Paragonimus skrjabini miyazakii. Next base: position 7,173 of record JTDE01000353.1, read on the forward strand.
GTGAAGAACGTTCCTCGCAGAGTGACCACGTTCGCAAGTCACCTTGTCCAAAGACATCTGGAGGGACGGACTCAATAACTCCCTGTCGAAACAGTATCTGAGTGCAAGGTAAGCAGTTCTCTAGTAATCACCTTGAAGATTGCAGCTTCGTGTTTAACAAGGTGGCGAAAATTTCGTCGGGGATAGCCTGCGGGGCACCTGTGAATGTACTTTTCACCGTACAATTTGGCTTCCATACATGTACATTCTGTCCGTGTTTTGGAAACATTTCAACCCATACGGTGAGGTCTTTTGTAGTTTTTATTTCCCTTTATAAAAGTTATGTCCCCATTCACGAGCGGTGGCTGGCGGAGTACAACTTGCCAATTCGACGGTTAGTGGGTCCGCAGCTTCGGCCTCTTGTTGCAGTCAATTTCAATCGTCACTATAAAGCCCTGTATCATGTATTCAAAAAACTGCATGATTGCAACAACCGAACGGCGGTGACCTAGTTCAACAGCATCATTGCGTTCCCCAGTGAAATATTGGAACGTATTAAAAGCGGCATACCTCTGTATAGCGTTCCCATGGGCTCATTTACAAGTAGTATGCAACCGAGGTGGGTGAACAAGCCCAAAACGGGATTGTCATGTGGACACTGGGGTGACACCATACAAATGAACAGCTATTGCTGTGATGCCGATCAGCTGGTTTTTCACTCCAAATGTATCCAAATGGCGAAGGCAAACGAGTATCCATTCTGTGGCAAGCAGCTTCAACCTCAGTCGCCTGGTAAGTGTACGTTTTGAATAGTTAATTTAGTCACTTCCCTCTACTTCAGCTGTTGTTCGCACTTCCCCAGTGATTGCTGGAAGCAAGTCTCGCACATCAACCACAATCGATGTCGACTTAGGCCGGTCCGCTGACAGTGTACCGCTTGCATGCCGGCAGAAGAAAGCGCGAATCAGCATAACGTGGAACGATTATCCTGTTGATATAAATGAAGAAATTAAGTTCCTTCATATATGCGTACATATATCAGATGCGATGAACGACATGATGGCGCAGGCTTCATCTGATACACGATTTTAAGCATTCGGGAGAACACTCCCAACACATGAAAACCAAAGGCTACACTTTGTGCTGAAAATAAAAACGGAGGTAGTAATTACTTCTTTCCACAATCTTCGAATACATAAATGACGTCGTTATCCCTACGTTTTCGTCCCCACTGACTCCGCTCATCCATCTAAGTATTTCAGCATAAGGTGCGGTTTGGCATAACTCGTGAGGTAGGACAAATGAACGGAGCAGTTATAAGTGTCGTGATCTTTTCAGCTGCACGTTCTTCGATGTAATTCTCTCAGCAGGTCACATCGTCTCTATTCCAGCGTACGTCATGATTTCATGGGTAATTTCACAATGATGATAAAAGCGAATGGCAAATGCTGGCGTACCTTACGTTTGTAGTTTTATAAAAATCTCAGTACCCATGTTTCAACAAAATTTTGATTTTCGAAATTAATATTACGCTTTCCTGCCTTAGTACGTCCAAATTCAAATAAAAGCATGTGTTTCCATGTCTATAACTTTGGTTTTCATTATATGTTACCTTCCATTTTCCGAAATTACGTAGAATGTCACTCTGCGTTGTTTTTTCATCAATTCCTATGCCGTTGAACTACCGCACATTCCTTGCTTACGCCTTCGGAAGATTGAAACAAACAACTTCCAGGCAACAGACTTATAGGGTTTCTGGAACTGGGACATGTCAAAAAATCTCAACAACTTTAGTAGCTAGGAAATATTTTTCAGTTAAAAAATAACAGAAATATTAACGGTCTACCGATTACACACAACCACTCATATATTGTTATTATGACTTCCCGATGGTAACCAACGGTTTACTGTTTACCAATCGCTTTATTCGACCGATACACTTCTAGAAAAGCGAGCAAGAAAATATTAGGTTGGTAACTTTTTGGTCTACAGGGCCTTGTTCGCAATCCGAGAGCGGCCTGGTCTGATCGAGAGGTGCTAAAGTCCCCCATGGTTTCCCGCATATCATTTCGTGTTTGGTGAATTAAGTAGATCTTTGAATATGAATGTTCCCAACTTCTTTCCCGTCTTTATTGAGGGAAGTTTAGCGAACCAAAAATGTCAGGCTCTGTCCGTAGTGTGCAGAATGTGCGTTACCTAATTGAATTTGAGCAGGTTAATTTGGAATCCACCGGAAAGTGCGTATAAATCACGTCGTAGGAGGATAGAATTTAGCATCTTCAGTGAACATTGGTACAGAATATCACAACATGCCACTGCTCGCGAGTATCGGTCAGTGTTGTGGTAGGCTTATTTGATTGCACCGGCAAGAAAGAAACTGACTCCACAAGTGAGTTTTGCCGCACTTTACTATCGATCCGGTAAGAATCAAGAGAACTGGAACTGATCGATATATGTGAATAGCCATCTGCTGGTTGCCTTACACACTTAGGTGGTGGAGTTTGAAGAACAGCATTATGCGGCTTGGCGAGACAAAATCCTTAGTTGAGTCTCAAGTTTAATGCACACCATTGCCAGCTTTCCGTATCCATCGTTCAGTAGTCAATAAGAGGCTAATTGCACACGAGCGTCCTTTACGGAGAAGCTGTTTGTAGGTGAAATGCAGAACTGCATGACGAAGAAAGTGACAGTCACAGGTGCATATTATACGCAGAAATTTGGTGTTTGCGTTTGTTTACAAGATCATTCAAGCGCACCAATTCTTGCAGCGCTTGTGCGGATAAGTGGACAACTTGCTGTTCGCGTGGCCGTCGACCATGAGGGATCCGCGTGTTGTTCAGCTCCAAGGACAATGAATCCACGCTTCCTTCACAACGCATTTTCACATTTTCGTTGTACCCGCTATAACTTGTGTGCGTCGTAGAAGCTGTGAAGACTCCAGATGTCTTGAGCTGAAATTGCAATGCATCTGTAAGATACAGCTGATGTTTGTAGAATTTATGCGCTAGGTGGCCGTCTCCTTGAACTTCCAGCAAGACCTCCTTCAGTCGGAAAGTTGCAATATGCTACCTATCTAGTGGAGAATGTGAGGTAGGAGGAAGGTCGTCACAGAACGGAAGGTCACTAGCTCTTCGGCGATACCACTCAGAGCCGCACACTTCCTTGAACTGCCCTCTCCAACATAGCGGTAGTGGTGGAAGAATACGTTATCTGAAACGTCTGTAGGGATCATTTTCCGTTTCTGCGTTATGATCGATATTTGGGGCGTCTGTGAAAGCCAAAACCTGACGTAAATTGTGGTCCCTGAAAACTAATTTTTAAGCTATCTCACGCACTAAAATATAGTTCGACTGGAGTAATCTCTAGATCACTGAATATTATTGATCGTGGAGCAGCCCGAAGTGATTATGATGCAGAATTAAGTGATTTCTTTCTACTATAACCCACAAAGTCTTGATCAGTGAACTTGGAGCTGTTCAATACTTCAGACCCAGCAACCATTTATAGCGAACATTTCTGAAATGAAGCGGATTATAACGTATCAGCTAGAAACTCCGCCTAACTGTCGCCAATTCGTTCTCAAGGGGAAACGAGAAACTAAATGGTACTCAAAATAAACAGCACGCTCGTTAGCGAGCGCCTTTGAGATTGATCGACATTGGTGCTCATTGTTATGACATAAAAGTTTTATCCATTATATTGCAGCCTCCAATGATTACCGAATTTGAATGTAGCTCTTCGGGAGTCGGTAGTGTCCAGCCCTTTGTTACGATGCTGTACAAAAAGCTATCTTGCAGATAAATTTACATAGTCGCGCTGGAGGTATTGCAAGGAATTGTACCATGAAACCCGTAGTGTAACTGACATATGTCCTTAATATTTTGTCAAGCTGTCGAGGTCTAAAAAGACAGTCATATGTACCACATGGTATAAACAGCTGACAAGTTCTTTGTTACCAAAAGCTTAATTGGGATAGCGCGAATTTTATTCAATACCAAACTTTGCACGTTTGCACGGTTTATTTTTCGCTTGGTGTTTTATAACTGTAGCAGGATGATGATAATTTTTCCAAGGTATCCGTTTGTTACACTGTATTTATATGGCTCAGTGGAGAATTTTATATGTGCCAATAAGTATGGACTTAAGCAGCCGCATCCTGAGAGTGTCAATCTTTAAACTTTGGTACCGTTTCATGTAGCGCCGATAAGATGGATGACTTTGTAAGTACTCACTGAAGGTACGCTGTGAGCAATCAGTGAAGAACCAAGGCGGGAAAGTTGAGCAACATAGTTACTGTCGAAGAACACGTTTGCAGTGTTCGAGAGCCTCGCAAATATTGATCCGGTGGACAAGGAGATCCAACAGCACAAAGGGACGTTCTGCCAACGTTTTGACATTGGCGACTCTTTTCCACTAGCGGCATTGATTCCTAAAGTTTGGTAATAGGATTTTGGCAGTTATGACTTTCATAGCTAATTGGCTTGAGGGTCACCTCAAAGAGAAAATGGTTAGTTTGGTGCAAATCCATGTTTCTGAATATTATTGAAAATACCAAGGGCAGAATTTCAGACGAACTGTTTACAGTTCTTCGATTGTAAGCAGACAGTGTTAACCAGGAGGTCAGAATACATCGGGAATGTGCTCAAAGTACTAGTGTGATGATGAAACATTTCTCAACATATTTACTGTGACAGCCCTTTATTTGCGTTCTCCCACTTTTTAGGATGTAACAAGTGCGTTCATTGCAATTGTGGAAGTCGAATGCGTGATTCCCTAAATTTTGAATGCTCAATATAGTGGTGTTTTGGAGGGAAGAATGAAATGGATATTTACGACTACATCATGTTGCCATGGTACCCGAACCAGAATACTGACATAGTTAACGTTTAAACTTGCTTTATACCATTTCCAATTTTCTTATATTTGCGAACTTCATACCATTTTCCTCAACTGCAGGATTCCGGGAAGATGGTCCAAATTTTCTTCCAACGAATGGGTATGCATAACATCAACAGATGGGTATGTTCAATTTTGGCAAATATGGGATTATCACTGCGAATTCCTGAAAGTTAATCCAGTTTACCCCACTACTGATTGATTGAGGATGCATGTTGCCTATACAAAAACTATACCGAAATAAGTTAACCCAAGCTGCCTGCTGTTACATCGTAAGCCAGAAGGCAAGGCAGTGGTGACGAGCGTAAACTAGTTTGTATGCAATCTGGCCAGCGGACGTACACAATGGACGTTAAATAAGTGAACGAATTAAAATTAAACCAACCAGATTCGCGATGTTTCACGCAAGCGTTAGTAGCCAATCAGATACGAGGTGCACGTTTAGGTATTGCAAACGGTGTACACACACCTGCCGATCACTGAAACGTAAAGTTAA
>JTDE01000353.1:14265-60072 GCA_014338405.1 Paragonimus skrjabini miyazakii
TACAAGCCTGCGCTGTGTGAGCCCGTTTACAGAATGTCTGACACCAACACTCCAAAGTCACGTTTGCCACTACCCTGAGTTAACAAGCGATCCCCATCGTGATATGCTCCGACGTTTATGACTTCTCCCAGGTGCATGAAGGAGCATTTCTGTAAATTTGATGATAAGCCCCAATGAGCTGCTCACGTGGACAGCGCGTCTAAATCCTGTTGTAATATTTTATCATCCTCGTCTAAAGAGATTGCCATTCACACTCTCATGTCGTCAGCGAAGACGAGAGCAGACGACTGCGATCGATCAAACAAATCGTTGATGAGAACGAAAAGCAACAAGGGCCCAAGCACTGACCCTTGTGGCGCATCTCTTAAAGCAGGCAGTCACTTAGATAAGAATTGGTTGACTCTGACAGTGAATAATCTACTATGAAGGATGTCTGCTAACAGTTTGATGAGCAAATGGTTGCGTGGTGCTCTGTTGAAAGTCTCGCTGGAAACAAAGAACATCAGGTCGAGTGTCTTGGCGTCAACCCTTGCTTCCATCCATCGCTCTCTGGCGAGCAGGATCTCTGGAGTCTGTGCTGCCTTACACTTGGGATCGGGAATTGGTCCAAGTGATCCTGAAGACGACGATCTATCAGCCGCTCCATCACTTTGCCAAGCACGCAAGTATGCTGGTCGGTAGTTTATAGCTTCCGTCCGTCCTCCTCTACTGTACACGGGCGCAACCACTGCTGGTTTCCACTTCGCTGGCAGTCTGCCTTCGTTCAGAAACCGCTGATACAGTTTTGTCAGTGACACAGCTAATTCCGGCTCCAAGTCACGTATCACTAAAGAGTGAATGTTGTCCAGGCTGGGAGATTTGCTGGCATCAATTAACCTTGGCTCATGTTCAACCCCATCAACAATGAATAGCGTGTCGACAAGATACAGGCCAGCGTCGTCGAGCAAGTGAGACTGCACGTTATCCTAAGAATAGATCGAAGCATAATGTCGAGCCGTTAGCTGGGCCTAGTCTAAGTTCTCAGCAACCCGGTTATTATTTTAATCCAACAGTGCTGGGATCTCCACTTTGATTCTGGACCGACGACGGATGTACGCTCAGAATCTCTTAGGTGCTGTTGCCGATTCCACGGCCAGCCTTATTCGTACTACTAAGGCGTTCGTAGTATCGTGTCATGTAATTCATTCCGTGCTTTTCGGTACGCGTCATAGGAATCATCACTAGCTTGGTAACTCATCCACTGCCGATGCATACGCCTAAAGATGGCACGCAATTCAACATCCAACCACAGGGGCCCCCTACAATGGGAACGACTAGGAGACAACGGTGCATAGCGTTACATGACAGCCAGCAAGTTGTCTCCAATTTCGCACCAGTGCGCCTCGAACGTGATCATCCCGCTGCCCCAGTCACTAGTGGGCGCAGCTTCTCTCATTTCTTCGAGCGGAATCTAGGTGGATGTTGTCTGCAGTCAGCCTCTTGCTCAATGGCGCACGATTCACTTCTCACTACTGGTGGCAAAATATCTACACGATTGGTGTCCGACTCTTATGCAGATAACATTAAGTCTATCCTGGAGCGGAATGCAGCCGAAAACCACTTGTGTGCTTCCACGTGTTGGTACAAACACAGCTCGTCAACGGCCAGTGAAAGCAACGTCTCCGAAAAACAGTCGTAACTACTAGTGCATGCCTCTGCTTTTAGCCAACCATAAGTGCGACGAAGTCTCCGAATGTCAAGTAATAGTTAGTTGTTCCAAAAATTCTTGAATCGCCTAACAGCTGAGCTGCAAACGATCCACGGGAACTGTATGTAACACCGACTATAGTGTAGCTGTCTGGTGTAATTTCACCATGCACTATAGCCCCTCATAACAGCTGTCATCTTCGGCTCTGGCCAACACGATGGTGGCGAGAATGCTGTCGCGAATAAGAAGCCTTTTTTTCCCTGCTTGCCGACCACTGAAATTAGAGCAATCTGAGCGGATGAGGATGTACCCGGGGAGAAGAACTTCAGCGTCCAGGAATTTTTCTGATAACCACGTCTCAGCAGGGGCCACGACTGCGGGGTTATTTTGTCTAACCCACTCCTCTACCCCTTCCAGCATGTCTGGGAACTCGGAATGTTCGAGTGCACCACTCTCGTCCAACCTAAGCTTGTTTCGCTGTATGTGGAAGGAAGTGTGCCAGAAAGTGTTGCCGAAAACTCTGCCACTTCACCTTGCTCGGACGGAACAAGGAAACACAAAAGGTTTTCATCGGACTTGGGACCTCCTCTGCCTGACCTGAAAATCCTGGGTGGCCAGGTTGGATTCCCTTTTATCTGCTTCATCATTCGGTCGCTTCAGGGCAGCATTCAGGCATTAGCGGTTCTCCGGGGGTGAGGTCCCTCGCTATGCGCAAGTCCACACGACGCACTTTTGACAACCGCTGCGGGAGAAGACGAGCCTTTGATGCAGTTCCCAGAATAACTTTAAGTGACCTCTGTGACGCACTAATATCATCCGCTCTCCGGCCAAGTCGAACTGCTACGCGTACTATAATTTTGGCAGATAGAATTTCTTCTTCAACTGTGAATATTTCAATTATCAAAGCACTCGAAGTAGCGAAATCGTGATCCAGCCATGATCGCGACGTTTGGATGGTAGCCTTAGAAAGACTGTATACTCTCACACATTGATCGCGTGGTGGGCGTGCCGTCCTAGATCTTGGCCAAGCTTCCTCTTTCCGAGTATCTGTGGGGGGATCTGTGTGGCCGCTTGGGACGTTGCTTACCTTTTCGGCTTCGGGTCCGGGTGGATGTTGCCATCTTTTATTTAATCTTTCGTATGTGTCTGCCTCAGGTTTCTTGCTTACTTAGTGCAGCTGGTGCCTTCCAAACTCTCACAGCTACATGCCCTGGGACCCTCGCTGCTACTTCCTCTGGTAGTGTCGTAACCACGTCCTCCGCTACCACATCAGCGAATGTTAGTCCAGAACGTGTTGGGGCACCTGAATACGGCGCCGATTTTGCTATCATAGATGAAGTTGTGGTACGCATCGTTTGATGGGACGAAGTATACGTGACATTCAGCTCAATTTTAGATAGTGTTTACTGAAGAGGACTCGATCTGACACATACCTTGCAACACTTTGGGCAACAAAATTTCAGCCGGTCCGAATGGCTACTTTTAGGGCAACTATTCAACTGAGCGATGACTGAAACATGGGCGCAGTGCAACCATCCGCCACATATATCGCATTGTAAGTCCGTTATTCTAAGCGCCCTCCACATTTCAGACGTGGCGAGTGCTTTCCGGGAGGCAGAGCGGCATCTTCTGGCAACCTGGAGAAAAATGTGCCATCAGTCGGTCGAACATAGAAATGACTAAACTTGATGGGAAATAAATATGAATTCAGCTATCCAAACTTGTTTTGTGCTTAAAAATTGAAAAAAAAAACACAAGGCGGGAAAAGTTCAGACCGCACCAAGGTCGTTGGCATATTTGTAAACTAAATCTGCTAAGCGTTCTTCCGAGGTAGTTGCTCCAGCGAAGGTCCTGTGGAAAAAGACAGCAGAAACATGCCTGAGTAAACGACCCAGTAATACATACACACTATTCACACAACAGAGAAACGAAATTGCGGCAATGAGATGGCGGGGAGTTTTGTTGCACTCATAGTTTCTATAGTTCAAGGTCATGCTAGTGTTGTCGTTCAGATGCGTCGTGAAACGCTTTTGCCATTAGTTGAAGTAGTGAACACTGGGAAATTGTTGCAATGAATCAATTGAAGTGAAGGAGAAGGGAAATTGCCAAAATACCCAGGTCAGGTTGATTGTCTCCTGCTAACGTCCTCCTGGAATACTGAAAAACTGTCGAAAGTTGAAAATCCCGACACTCGTTCAATTAATAGGGCGTCCAGAATTCGTAGAAGTTTTCTTTGGGTAATGGTTGTTCGCGGGTAGAAGGGAATTTTCTTATATGTTAAATGGGAAAATGCGAAGTGATCACGTAGACTATGGCATACCGCAATTTGTAATGTTTTGAAATGGGCGTCTATGGGATGTTGATGTTTTTGCCTTCGTTCATAAAATACATGAGGCTGGCAAGTAGTTATATTGTATCGTGACAATTGGATAACCAGTAGCTATTTCTACTATATGATCACCACGGTATTCTGACGTCAACTTCAAAAGTTCAATGGGTTGTAAACGAAAGTAGGAAGCCGGAGCTTTTGGGCGTTCTGTATCCCGTCGCGTAGAACCTCAAGGGACTCAACAATGGTCTGAAATGCAGAACGAAGGTGCAGTATCCGAACTAATGCTAGAGATGTTTTCCAAGGCTTGTCATGAAAATTCCTAGAGTTAGCAAAAATAGCATGTGTTAGTAGGGCTTTCCGAGCCTTACAAACGCGCAATGAGAAAAAGCTACGTCTGCATTCTAGTCTGCTACGTTGGACCACTAACTTTAGAGTACGGTCCCTCAGTGTCATGCTATTTCCGCTGTTGAGCAGCAGCCGGCGAAAGTGATTCGGACACTTTATTTTCGAAAAGATTAGTACCAAGTCACCTCTAAGCTGACGATACTCTAAAGACTACATGTCAAAGAAGTTCAGCCTTCCTTTATACGGCCTAGTTTTCAGACCCCGGACTACCTCATGGGCTCGACGTTGCAGTCTCCCGTAGCAACTGATGTGTCTACGGGAGACATGGTGGACAGATCATAACTCCATTCTCCGGATGAGGTCATACAAGACCGCCATAAAAAGCTGAAGGCAACTGGGATTGATCTGGCCGAATATACGTTTCATTAACGCCGGGGTTTTGTTAACCTTTTTGTGTTTGTTTAAGTGTTCACAGCGATTGGGATCGTGTGTGCAAAACACTGGTTCCTAACCCCCTCTCGGAAAGGACTGTCTGAAGCGGGCACCAGTCGAGGTAATACGTGGTGTGTAGAGCTGTGAATTTGCATAAATTTACAATTATCGATAGTAAACTCAAAACGGTTAACTGGAAACCAGTTGAATTGAATATCAAAGTCCTTCTGTTGGAAGTGGGAATCTTTGATAGTTTTGACGGATCGCCCAATTTCCACGTCGTCAGCAAGCAGTAGCAGCGGGGAAGTGATTGAAAAAAGATCATTGTTGAGTGTCAAAAATAGTGGCGGGCCAAGAATTGCACCTTGGTGTACTTCACTGAGGCTTGGCCTGCAGGTGGAAAATGCATCATTGACGCGCACCCTGTAAAGACGGTCAGGAAGAGACAGCTCAGGCCACTGAGGAAGATAATCTCGTATCTCATAACGAGAAAGCTGGCCGATATAAACAACATGATCCACGCGGTCGAATACCCTAGCGAGGTCGGGATATACGACGTCTGTTTCGTTTCCCTGACCAACTGTGTTGTTCACTGATCATTGACTGTCGACAGATTTGTGATACAAGAACTGTCCTTGTGAACTCCGTGTTATGCATTGGTAAAAACTCACGAGATGTGTGATATATATATATAAAGCAATCCGTTTACAAACGCCTCTAGCATTTTTGAGACGCTTGATATCATCGCAGTTGGTTTATAATCACCGGGATAATACGCTTAACACCCTTAAAACAGGTTTGGTGCTCGCGAGCTTCCAGCTGCTGGGTACTGTTCCCTTAAGGACGAATTGCCTAAACATTAAGCTAAATGGATCTGCTAACTGTTCCTGTCTTCCTGCAAGGACTTGCGAGGTATACCGTTGGGACCAGGAAAGCTATCCCTAAGGCACCTGAGATGAGCCAGCACCACTATGGAGAAAGTATCCCCGGTGTGAATACCATCGATTTAAGTCCCAAGAAGGACCTGAAGAACTGATGGTGACTGCACAAAAACATTACTGTAAAACTCGACGAGGACATTAGCGGCCTCAGTATCAGGGCTAGTAAGCCCTGATAGGCCTGATAGTTGTGGAACACCAGCTTTTGTCTCGCTAGTTGGTGCTGCAAATCAAAACAGACCAGTTGGATCAGCGATATAGCGTTCCATAAGACGTTGCTGATACTGAAGAAGGTCATGTTGAATGGACGTTTTACACCGATTCCTTAAGCCAGCGTATATTTTTGGTCAACTTCAGATTCTGATAATCGATAGCACATTCAAGCATACAGCTTCTTCAGAGTGAACTTTAACTTACTAAAGGGTAGTCGATTTGGAAGCTCTTTCCGTTCGGATCCTGTTAATGGTGTAGATTCATCAACGGCTGCGGAAAGAATGACAGCAAACTTCACACACAGTGTTTAACTACAGAGTAAGGTGGCGTGTAGTGCACCCAGGTGTGTGTCCGGGTAGCCACGTGGTTTCTTCACATCTACATTCCGGAAGCTTCTGCATTTATCAGCCGTTGAGTTTAACAGTTTCGTTCTGCAAATGAAGTCAAATGAGGCGACTGCGTGATCACTTAGTCCCAGTGGTGCGGTGAATGCAAGGTTGTCGACCATCAACTCTTCGTCAGCGAATAAATTGTTCAGCCGAGACGGATTATGGTCAATAGGCCACCGAGTGAAATCAGAGGTGTGTTCCCTTAGGTAAAATGCTCCATTTGCGTGAAAAACTCGCTCAGACATGGAATTTTTAGTACATGCATACGAGAAAGCTGGAAAATTAATTTCAGGTAAGCTGAAATCACCAATTAAGAGAAAGTCGAACAATCCTAGGGTGAGTAAAACTTCCAATCCAGTTAATAAGACCGTCTTTCAAATTATCCAAAGATGGAGAACGATAGAACCAATCAAGCGAGTCAAGCACCAAACGGTTTCTTGAATAACAAGTACTGTATTGTTGAAAAGGAAAGCCTTAACCGAAATGTGGACATGGACTGCCGACTCCCTCTCTACCTTCAGTTCTATCCACGAGGAAGTTAGCCATATACTCTAAAGCGAGTTCAAAATTCAGGTAGAAAGCGCCGAGCCACACCTTTGTTGTGGCAGCAATCCGAAGCTTTGCGGAAGAACGAAGTTGGCGGATCTCTGGTAAGTTATTTACTGAGCTAAACGCAATTGTGTACATGCACCCTACAGAGTTAATGCTAGGGGACTGAGCGTTATCCCGGAATCATAAATGGGGTAGTGCACTCAAAACGCAATGCTGATGGAGGTCACCGACTCGACCGGTATAGGATGCGTTCGATGTTTTGGTGTCATCAAACCTTCAATAAGCACCACCAGGTGACTGGTATGCGTGCGGTAATTAGCTCTTAATAAACACCGTTCTATTTCAGAACGATCAGGATGAAACGAAGTCCCGCCAGAGATTAATCAACGTTAGTGGCGGAACCGCTCCAGCATGTGCGATGACAGTTCTTGCGAAGTGACAATATTCTTTAGGAGTCGTGGTCAGGATTCGCCTGCTTCCGACGTGGGACGCAGGATACGTTGAATACATTGAACTTAGTACTTGGTAAGTTCAAAGCAGTTGACAGGAATCACCACTGACTTCTGTCGTGTTTCAGGTCGCCGCCTATGGAATCGGGGAGACTCTTAATGATAACATTGAGAGAGCGGTCAATGGTTCCACTTTCTGTTGGGAAAAGTCCAATTTCCCCAAACGGTTTTTTTAGAATATATTCGAAAAGCAATTTTGGAGTTTGAATTTTACCTTTTTGCACCACCACGTGCCAAAACGAAATTTTAGCAAACAGTTCTCTTCTGCCCATTCCACTTTTGATGAATCGATTCAAGTAGGATTATTCAAGGCTGTTCAAGGACTATATACTGTAATGTGTGGTCGAAACCAGCAGGCGCGCACGGGTTGAATGTAAGTTGTTTGACAAAGTGCGCTGCCGTGTTGTCGGAGCCGTTTTAGTTTCAGTTTATATAAGTCGTGTGCATGACTTACTGGTTATTTGGCTCATGCTGGTTCCCGGTGTTTCCTTCCACAGGACTGCTTTTGAAACCCACCTTGGGCAGAACGCTATCCGTCAATGTCTAAACGTTGCCCCAACGTTGGTCTGCAAGTATGACGATCAGTCATAGAAAAACGGCCGGCTTATATATTATAATATGCGCGACACCACCACCGAAGGGACGCGCTGCATCTCTGACTCTAGTCTTGATCTTCTTGGGCTTGTTCGACTCGAACCGCTTGGCCTCCCTGATGTCCCGATCCGAGCCATTTACAATCAAGTGCCATTTCCTGCCCCACCCCGGAAGATGTCTGACGACATCAGTCGACAGTTTGCTCCCGCGCTCTAGGATGGCCTGGATCGTTACTTCTGTGCCTAAATCACACTACAGCTCTGTCCCGGCAACCAACCGGCCTTTCTTCTCAAACGGACGGTTCTTTACGCAACCATGCTGCTCGAAAATCAGGAGCACAGACGACTGGAACAGCCTCGTGCCTTTGTGCCGATCATCTGCTCGGCGTGGACCGCCCCCATCGTCATGGTGAAGAAGTTCAGCGGATCCATCCGGATCTATGGTGGCTTCTCAACTGGTCTCAATGCTGCGTTGGGACAAAACTGCCAACCACCTCCAGTGCCTGAGAACATATTCACTATACTCAACGGCGGCACTTACTTTACCAAACTGGACTTAGCGTAGGCATATCTCGTGAGCCACTCAAAATCAACACTCATCGAAGCCTCCTGCAGTAAATCATACTTTCGCTTGCCACCAAAACCGCGCCCACAATTTTCCAACGCCTAATTGACTCCCTGGCTAATGACCTAACGTGTAGTGTCGCTTACCTCGACGACATTATTATAATGAGACGGACAACCGACGATTTCCGGGATCAAACCGCCGCGGTTCTCCAAGGCGTCAGGGAGTACGGGTTTTGGCTACGTACAGACAAGCACCGAATGTTCTTGCGGTCGATTAAGTACCCAGGCTACATTTTTGATGCCGCGAGATAGTTAACGCCCAAGAACGTTGGCGCAATTCAACAGATGTCGGTGCTCAAGGATGTCCACGCAATCCGGTCCTTCCTTGGCCTAATCAGTTACTACAGTGCTTTCCTTCCAACGCTATACTATGTTTGGACCCTGCTCAATAATATTCTACAAAAAGATACTAGATGGTGTTCCCCCCGATTGCGAGAGATCCCTCGCCCGACCGGAAACGATGCTCAGCTCCGATTAGCTGTTGACGTACTGCGCTTCAAATCTTGTGGTCACAGCAGATGCCCCAAGTTACGATGTTGGATTAGCCGTTTCGTGCATCTTACAGGATGGTTCTTAAAAGGTAATTGCCCACGCCTTTCGTACGCTCAATTCCGAGGAAAAAACTTTCGATCAGGTCGAAAAAGAAGGCCTTAAAATCATCTTCGCTGTAAAGAAGTTCCGCGAACTTCTATACGGTAGGCACTTTCCCCTGCTAGCCGACCTTAGGCCGCTACTGTCCATTTATGAATCGAAGAAGGGCATTCCGATTTAGTCCGCTAATTGACTGCAGTGATGGGCCACCATTTTTGTTGCCTTTGACTTTGACGTCCAATACTGCCGAACTGACGAGTTTGATCAAGCAGACGGTCTATCATCCCCATCAACAACTAGCACATACCCGAGAAATGAGCCGTCTTTACTACCAGCTCTTAGACGACATTTATAGGATCCCGTTGACTGCCGTCGACATCCAGCACACCACGACATTGGATTCGATACACACCCAGGTCATGGAGTTCGTCCGGACCAAATGGATCGTGGTTCCTCCCGCTGGTAAGATCAGCTAATTCTCCCATCGACGTGACTCGTTGACAGAAGTGGACTACTGCATCATGTTTGTTGATGGCGTAGTCATTCCAGCCGCCATCCGCCCCCCTGTGCTGTGGCAGGCAATCGCTCATGTTTACGCTTATTTGCCCGGCAAGGACGGCCCTATCGAGGATCTGGTATAACAGTGCTTAAGATGTCAAAGGGCTGCCAAACTACCTAACAGACAGGATCCCATACCCTGGCAAGCACCCAGGTGTCCATGGGCGCGCCTCCACTTGGATTTCGCAATTCACATACAGTTAACATTTTCACAATTCAAGGACTTCTGCCGCCGTTCTCCGTCTTATCACCTACAGCCCAACCAACAAGCTATTCGTTTCTTTGACACTTTCAAATGAGCGTTGCTCAATTCTTGAGGGGGAGGGGACCGCAGACGATGTGTTACAAGATTTTGTGTTCGTCTACCGCACAACCCCCAATCTTGCAATACCCGACGGCCGATCAGCAACCGAAGCTCTCGTGGGTCACAGGTTTCGAACAAACCGTTGGGCTCTAATTTCGACGAATGAGCCAACACGGGCGCCCCGCCCAAATGCTAACGACTGTTTCGCTATCAAAGAAGCCGCTTAAGCTAGTGACTGCCGACAGGGACGCATGTGTACGGACGCAACCGTGAGTGCTCGTCAATGGAAGGTGTTATATTATGTTTCTGTCAGTTGCACCATGGGGAAACGTCGCCACAACCTGTTGCGCACTTGACACACGAACTCAACAATAACAGCCCATCAACATCCCAAAGTAATCCAGCGACCTGTGTGCCGCTAGACGAACTTTTTCAGTTAAACTAGATGACACAAATACGAAGCTTGCTAACCGAGGTTTGTCAGCATGTGATGTGTCCGCTTTACTCGCTAACCTTGTGATAAGATCTGGGACAGATGTTTTCATGCCTACTTTAGTGCGAAGGCTTCTCCAGGGCTCTCGACCAGGCAGCTGGCGGCACACTCCGATGGATTCTGAATAATTGCAGAATCCTCCTGAGCATAAGAGCTCAAACTTTTCAATGAAACGTTGTTGGTGTCGTTGGAGAACTTCGCCGAAATTACGCCATTATTAACGCAGCCCTCTAGAACAGCGGGACTTGGCTTCTTAGATAGGATCGAGCGAAGAACCCCGTTTGCGGGTTGTCACCAGTAATGGGCATGAGAATTTTGGAACAACTGTGGTAGGAATCTTTGACTTTTCTCCCAGAACAACTGACGCACATGACATTGCCTGTAACAATCACGTTACCTACCTTGCTGACTACAGCCAGAGGATCAGGGGATGTTACATCCACCACGTACGTTAAGGTGCTAGCTTCAGAATTAGGAGCCTGCCTAACGGTCCTACAACAGAGACAAACAAGTTGGATGCAGCTCAGCTGTGTTGCTGACAACGTTTTGTAAATCTCACTAGACATGCCTAAACACGAGGTGTGGAACCGTGTGTCGCAGAGCAAGCAGTGCATAGCGTGGTCCCTCGCGTGGACAAACTTTGCACAAGACTCACAGTTAGACCTTTTTACCATCACTGGTGAGTTTAGATCAACTAAGCGGGTAGCAGTCAGCTAATTCGTGATTATCGAAGTATTCAGGATGAGAAAACAGTCAAATATTGGCCACCCGACACAGACAGAAGTTCATATCCACGGCTACTTGCTGGTGGCAAAATTGCTCTACACGGTGGATGTTTAAACTGAGTTCTATATGTTTCATTGTTTTAGTAATTATCAAGTTGTTTACAAGGAGGGTTTGAGGTATGGGGGCACAACAAGGCGTAACCTGAGATTTCAATGCAATTGTATGAATTACAACCGTCAGATTATTACTCATGGTCCTAAGTTGCCTTTAGGGAAAAACACAGACCACTCTATGTGCTTGAATGGACCATACACTCCAGTCAGGGTTGCTGAAAGTCCCGGAACTCACATCGTAGTAAAACTGTAGGCAACACCCAAACAAAGATTTCTACCAACGGCATGCGAGTTACAGACAACTGGATCAAAATGAAATTCGTGACAATAACAAGGAGAGCCAGAAGAGACAGACGCTAACGGTGCTGAAGAATGAGTTCAAGAAGTTAGATCAGCATCACAAGGGAAGGGGGGCAGTTACAAAAGAAGTGCGAGTGGTGAATTGAATGGGAACAAATTAGAACATAAAATGAACAACCGGACGTTTCCGCAGGCCATTTGGGGTTGTGTCGCGTTCGATTCCAAAGTTTGTTCGTTTGAAAGACTCTCTGGGAAATCCAAGGTGACAAAGGAAACCTTTATTGTGTCGCAATTTTCAACTGGAATCGGGTATTGCGGTAATCGACTGCGGCTGCCATTCGGAAGAAACCCAAAAAGTTCTCCCAGCAACTAGCTGAACTTTGTGTTGTCTAGTTGACTCTTGACAATAATTCCCAGCCCCGTAAATGTCGCAACACCCGATGACTTGACGTGCGTTTTCCTAGGCGCGTTGTAGTTCAAGACGGAATTTTCCGAACTTCCATCAAATCGTTCAGCCCACTGGGGGATAACAAGAAAGTTTTTCAGTTGATCCCGAAACGACATTCATATAGCGAGTTCATGCGTTGCAGCATATACTTCACTGCAAACGGACAATTACGGTTCCATTTAATTGGATTGATATTGTATGCTAGAGTGTTGTACATCACAGAAATCGCTTTCGGAGAAGTAGTGAAGATCAGATGGGTTTCATCGGCGAAATTTTGTGGCAATAACTGCATCCTCTTCAGGACCAGCCGGCCGTTCAACTCGGAATAATATGCACGATTGTTTATATGTGGGTATGAGCGGCATGCAGAGACGGGCGGTGCCTAATGGTCGTCGCTGACTTGGTGAAAGATGGCCGATGTGCTTTTTATCGCCTACCAGCCTGTGCGGTTTATGTGAGTGATGGATCGATTTCTTGAAGTTGTCCCGTATGTTAAATATGGGGACTTCCGGGTTTCGACAACTTGTACATTCTTCTGGCCTATTAATGAACCTGATCGCCGGGTAATAATTATTGAACAAAGCGTTCGCGTTCCGCACATTCGCTAATGCTGCAGCTTAACTCCAGCGGTTACGCGTGAGCATAGTAACCATGAACCACCTGTTGACAGTCGGACTGGAGATCTGGCCACGCACGTTTCTCAGGATGTGCACTGGGCACAGAAGTTGGTGGACTTGGAGAATCACTAAGGTAGTTGCTATTTGTATGGCCGCACTCATCCCTGATATTTGTCTTCAGCCGTCTCGCGAAGATAATTACCCTCCGAAGAAACAAGATAATGGCTACTGTCGTTTCAGTTGCAAGGAAAGCGACAAACCTACTATACTAGTATCTACAGCAACTAAGACGAACAGGCCGTTTCGCCCTTTACGGATATTGTACGTGGCACGTATCCCGATAACCTCGGGGTAGCACCGATATTATTCTATCTTTTCATTACTCATAAACATGAAGTGTGTCAGACGATTTTCGTTACCTACCTTAAAGTGATACTTACCAGTTGTATTCAGTTACGCATGCAAACTACCGGGGTAGCCAACCGTGCTTCTCTTTGCGAACAACCGGGCGCAGAGGCTGAGCATACTCTATGTTGTTATCCTATCGAAATGCTTGCAGATTATTGTATAATGCTGGAGAAGACTGTGCCGTTGAGCAGTAACAACCGAATTTCATTGGCCATTTTAGCGGTGCGATGACACCTTGATGCCTGGTATTTTGCAGCATTGACGTCGCAAGTGGGGTTGTACAGCGTGGCTAATTTGGTGACGTGGAAGCCTCCGTTCATGTTGCGGCTAACCATAAAGTACGAATAACATCCTGTTTATCCACTTGCTCGCTCTCGAACACCATATCTTACGGAGTATGCACAGGTGCGTCGCTTAAGTTCACCCAACATGGGTTCGGTTGATCGGATGCGGTATGAAGAGTGGCATCGAGCTTCGTACCCTTCGAACTCCGCGCCAACTGCATCTAACTTTTGGAATTGTCCTGGAGGCACGACACCACCGAAATAATTCTGGAACAACATCGACGTATCAACAATGTTCAGACTCACGACTTCGGTTAGGGTGGCGTCCTTCTGATGTATACTGACAATGCGAACCAATGAAGTGAGGGCACACATGATTGGCCCACAGAGTCCATAGGGTTGACAGGATGGGGTAGAGAGGAAATGCCACAGATTGCGCGGATACACAAAGTAGGGACAGGTAACCATGTAGCTGTAAAGGACATGTGAGATATACGTGCGGGGGGTATTCTGTGTGTTCCTCGTAACGTTTTGAGTGTACAGCTTTTGCGTGATTGTCAGTAACTAGGTAAAACTTGCTACAACCAAGGTGAATATATCCTTACAAACAGACAAGCACACATGTGGATATATCCATACGAAGAACATGAACCTACCCTTGTAACACACTGGAACACAGCCGTTCCCTGAGTGATTTTTGAGTGTTCCAGCTGGAACACTCACCAAAAACCATTACTAGACACTTTATCGCACTCTTCGTGCTGATACTGGCTCTAATAAAATCGCATGCTATCGGAGAATTAATCATGAAGCGTTTTTGGTTCAAAAAAGTTTTGTTTAAACACATCAAAACGCATAATTTCACAGCGCGCCAAGGCGGCCAGAGTCGGATCGGAGTGGGCCAGAGTGGGATTCCAGTTGGCCAGAGTAGGATCCGAGTAGGCCAACTGCGCTAACGGAACCTTCCTTACATTCCTAGTTATTCGCTTCAACAACTGAAGTTGTTCGAAACTTATGTAATTCAACGCCTACGACCTACTGACAATATTCCGTAAGTTTCACCGATTTCTCATCATAGCGATCTATCTTATCTTGCAGCAAGGTATCAAGCCAATACAACAGGATCATTTTCGTGATGAGGCGTTTACTACGAATGCCTTCGAATGATCTAACGCGGACCGATATGGAGATGGACAATGGACGCATTCAATAATTCTCCGAATTGCTCCTACGATGAACATAATAACGTAAACATCTTCTACGTGACCGCTGAACACGCCGCAATTAACAGCAAAACGAAAATTACCGCAATAAAAAAGTACATGTATATTTGGTTAAAAAATGATAGAGTCCAAGAAGTAAAAGAAATTAGGAACAATTCCCGTTGAAGTTGAAGGCATCCTCAAATCCAGCATGCCGTACGCGAAATACGAATGGAACAACACCTGAAGAAAAACAACATCAAAAAAGAGGGAACAACGGAGTATGAAAAAAAGAACGATGGAGAAAACCAAGAAAGCAATACTGAAATTTAACCAAAAATATTTTCCGATTGGAAGTGAACCTAGATGTGAACACACAACACGAATCAACACTACATCACTACATCAAAAATCAAGTTTATGTGAAACACGCATTATAGACCCCTACGTGGCACCAGAAGTTAGACTATGATTCTGATAAACATCCACTTCACGTCAATGAGTTCGCGTTAAAAGTTGTCAACATGTGAAGTCATAACACAAATCAACAAGACTTGTTGCAGAAATGGCTTCACTACATCAAAAATCAAGTTTATGTGAAACACGCATTATTGACCCCTACGTGGCACCTGAAGTCAGACTATGTTTCTGATAAATATCCACTTCACGTCAATGAGTTCGCGTTCAAAGTTGTCAACATGTTAAGTCAAAATCTGCGGTGCACTTTTACCTGGTAGATGTAGATACAAAGTTAAGCGGTCGCCGTCTCGGAGATGGTGCTTTTTATGTACGATTTGTAGGCAATTGTGGCGTCCAATGTGCACGTACGAACCCTTGAGAAGCATCTTCTTTGGGTACGTTCTTGGAGTGTTGCGCACAGTCCTTGGATCTAAAGGCAATTCAGGAACGAGCGGCTTCAATAACGTGATAAGCATCTCCAGATCAGCGGCCGTGAGGGACTTCGCGTGAATGGAGAATAATCTCATTGCGTCAGAAATAGATGAAGCTGTTACCGTAGTATCTACTACAAACAATTGAATATGTTGTCCACATAACTCACATGAACCGTACGGATTGCGTATCGCCTCAACAGATGAGGCTGGATACATGTCTCTCACTACCTGGTCATCTTCGTCATCTTCAATGTGAAATAAACAACAAAATAAGGGACTACCAGGTTTCTCTGATGGAATAATTTCATTCTTCAACGCGACAGGGATAGTAATGGAGGAAACACCGACAAAACTGATGCCAAGTAATAATAGTCGTACGCGTTTCCGCCGTATTCGACGATATATAGTGGTACGACAATACAGCCTTCGCCTGGAACTCATGGTGCATCAAACGTTTATTAACCAGATGGCTTCATGGGGTATGAAGTTCCAAAAATCAAACATCTGGGTTAAAATTAATCTTCAGGTCAAGTTGTAGCAGGTCTTCACTGAATAATAAAAGTAGGTTATATCACACAAACATTCAGAGTGACATGACATACTGTTATCTAAGAGTATCCGTAAAACATCACAAAAAACAACAGTGTGAAAACCGACCAAACCAGAGGCACGTGACAAGCAAATGACCCAGAGCTATCGAACTAGCCTGGATGAACAAAATGTACCCTGAAATGGCAACCACCTATTCCGCAGTC
Source organism: Paragonimus skrjabini miyazakii (assembly GCA_014338405.1). Lineage (NCBI taxonomy): Eukaryota > Metazoa > Platyhelminthes > Trematoda > Plagiorchiida > Troglotrematidae > Paragonimus > Paragonimus skrjabini miyazakii. The sequence goes on from JTDE01000353.1 coordinate 30,575, forward strand.
AATTATCTACCTATTGCAGTGAAAAATGCCATTCTTAGATTATTCGTAATCGTTATTCACCCACAAAAGAAGTCTCATGATAACGCGCCATTCACCAAGGTTTATCATTTTTGGTTGGTCAATGGAGTAGAAAAGACAGGCCAACGCCTAGCCTACTGCTGGCCAACCTGTCCGAGTCGGCCACGTGCATAATGGGTATATTTCTTTTTGGGCGTGTGCTCTGAATATAATTCTCTACAATATCAATGCTGCTGTTTGTTTTGTTCAGCAATCCGAGTTATATGTAGAAAATGGTGCACATGAAGGTATTGGTGTGAGTTTGCCACCGGTTTCGCGGGTATACAGTGGATTGTCTGTTAGATGGCGATGTCAGTACATGATGAAGATATAACAAAATATTTCAAATGAGCAGTTTACAAGAAGAAACCTGGTGACGGGAACGGAGTTGCGAGTTGTCTGCACCCAAGGGCTAGAGGATTCCGGACCCAAATCCAAACATGTAATCAGAGGATACACAAAATTAAAGATAGACATTGTTTGATAGGGTATGATAGCTGGCTAAGTACTTTGGAAAATGCTGAATGTTGTTAATGACTCCAGTTTTCTTTGAAAGGTCATTCCAAAGATAGAGATATTTTAAAATGAAGAGGATTGCGCGTATCTTTTTTTGATCTAACATGGATGGCGAGTTGAAAGCTTTAATAGTCCACCTATATAGAGAACTGTATTGTAAATGGGCGACAAACGCTGTAGTGGAAGGCGTTTGAGTGTGTCTATATACACGAGGGTGCGGGGTTCTGTCTTAGTCTCTGTAGCCAGAGTGATTCGAATCTAGACTTCGACAGCATTCTCTATAAGTGAATGAGGATGAATTTCCTAATAAATGTTTAGTAAATGATTGTTGGAGATTTTCTAGCAAAAGCTTGTCAGACCTGCGTAGATGGCCGTAACTGAGAGTGCAATACTCGAAGTGAGGCCGAGCACACATTCTGTGAAGAGTCAGCCTTGCATCCGATGTACTGAACGTCTTTTTGATACAGTCTGTTAGTCTCGTCGCTTTTTCTTACCGTTCTCAGCTGTTCAAAGCGGATAGACAGACTGGCTCCTGACCCACTCTTGACCGATTTGATGAAATAGCCACGGATCCACTTGGCTATTGGTCCATTTGCAACAAATTACAGTCAGTAACAGAAAGCAAACAGCGATGCCAGAAGCGTGACTCACCTATATTCAACACTCGTTTGCATAAAGTAGAGGCAGAATGGCAGCGCGCGGCGCGCAGTGACGTCCGCGAACGAATGCCTGACATTGAAATGAAAGCTAGTAAACAAATAGAGGAAGACAGTACCCTTATGTGAGGGCTTGTTCGGAGTGATGTATTTTATTCCGTGCCTAAATTTCGGAAAATGGCAAATATTTGTTTCTAACAGGTATATGGACACTTCGTTGAATAGTTCTTAATTGAAAGGTTCATTTTGTGGCCATAGGATCCGCAGTTTTGTCTGGATGGATGTTGTGTTTTGTGTAGACGGAAATGAACGAGGACTGTTACTCGGAACAACTTTTCATTGCATGACGATATACCTCATTATTTATTACAAAACGATGATAGAAATGACTATCTCATATTTATAAGACTAATTATGTTGGTTAGATCTGTCTACCACAGCAGGAGTACTAGGATCTACGGCACACTTCCACTTCTGTTCGAATCGATATAGCCTGTGACAGTGATCAACAGCGGAACGAGAGGTTATCGAGTACTGCTCATAAGTAGATTGCAGCCACCTTTCACTGGAATAGATTCGAACAAAAGGCCAGGTAACACATAAGAGACGATCATAAATCCTGAAACATAATTAAACTGCTGTGAGCATAACCAGACTGCTAGGAGGGGCACAATAAATGTCAGTCAACAAAGTATACTACTTGAAGCATCTGCAAAATTTTGCAGTGAGATACATTCAGTTGGAAAAGAAACAGTAATGCTAGAATTTTCACATATTAGTCTACAAGTCACTAACTTATATGTCAGTATTTCTTTGACAGTACTGTGAAACAGAGCTGCCAGTCGTAAGCTATGCCAGTTATTTTAATTTTGCCGGTAATTAAATGTGAATTTTGTGATATGGACGTGGTATTTCAGTCGATCATTTGTAGTATTCCAACTGTCTAAAATATAAGACAACCGCCCGGTGGTCAAAATTTTCATCTTTTGGGATTAAGCTTTGGGTCACTTATTTTCCCCGGGCAAGCTGTGCCAACTTCACGGTGGTTTCTAGAAGTGCTTTCCATCGAAATCATGAATGACTAAAAAGAAGTGAGAGGAAGGCCTGTGACTGAATATGCGCGAGATAGCAAGTTATCACGGCATTCGGTCAGCTGTGACGGTTGAGGTGGTTTGTGAAGGTTTTTCAGCTTTTTAGATGTACACACAAGCTTTCAAAGGTGTCGACACTGGAGAATAAACGAAACAACATTTACTTCACAGGAATTTGTCTGGGTAATTTATGCTGTCTGGGAATATTTTGAGTAGTGATTCGTTACTAGGTCTGAAAAATGGAATCGACTTGATGATATGGTGAAAATGAAACCACTTAGTCGGTGACAACGCGATGAAGTTGTGTAGTCCAGGAATGTCAGACCTCACCTAAGTGCAAACAAAGTCATTTGCGATAATCATATTCAGGTTGAGGTTGTTGGTTTCTCATATATTACGAAAGTTAAGGTTTTTGGGTGATGGGAAATGGCCTTACTCCGGTGATTGCTAAGTTTTTCCAGGAAAACACAGAAGAAAGTTGTGTGCTGACGTTTCAAGTCTCCCAGTTAATGTCCTATTTCACATTGTTTGAGTTTCCAAAGCTTCCGTTCTCGAAAGTTGATCCTGACAATTGAGTTATAGCTTGCTTTTACCCCGTTAGCGTGGATGAACACAGTGTAGCTCGGATTGCCAGTTTGCACTGACTATAACCCAAGGGCCCGAAATAGTGTTTGTAATGCTTTTTCATATTCACACAGAAACCAATAACTCACAACCGGTTTCTTCCACGTTCGGACATATCAGATAGAAATTGCATGAACATGGATGGAATCGACAACCTTTCGCATAATCAGACTGGTCTTATCTGCTCGGCCACCAGTACTCGTAACACGAAAGTTGGCTGGTTCGACCCCACAATGAAAAAACCTCTATGATCAGACCAGGCAGTTGACTCCCACTTCAAACACCGCTCTGGAGGAATTCAGACCACATTTGGTGAATTGCTGCTACCAGTACCGATAGACTCTGTTTTCTCATAAGAACCCTGTTATTACTAGATACCTCCAAGTATTGGGAGCTATTTGCGGATGTCAAGACATCCTCGTGACATGTCCTGACAAAGTTGTATGTATAATTGTGAAAAAGAAAAACCACATTGACAAAATTTTGGAAGTTCTCTCAAGTCGAAGTAAATTTAGGAAACCTGAAACTGAGAAGGACGAAACAATTCTGATCGAGGATCGAATCGTAGACAGTCTCAAGCAACGTTTGCAACAAGAAATAAATAGAGACACACAATTCAAACGACTGGCTCTATTATTCTTTGCCTACACATTCCACCTAAGATCCGTAAGCCAAACCATCGGTCGAGGCATTTTCTTGATATGTGCATTTCCCTGTACCATCAAACAGCAAAGTGTATAGCAGAACAACATGAAGCTGTTCGCCGACAACTATGTCTGTCTACAAAGTCTGAAAAACATGTTCGATTTTGTTATTAACGTAAAGTATATCAGTACGGATAGTCAGCACGTGTGTTTTCTAGGCGACTGCTCATTATTTACAAGTATCTCTCTGCTTGAGACTTTCAATTTCATTTGTGAACATACTGACCGATCGAACACTTAATACACCATACTGACACTTTCATCGAGAAAATTGTTCCTGCGATGTACTTTCAACATTCAGTTTAGGTTTAACAACGAATTCTATCTTCAGCCTGATGAAGTCGCAGTATGGTCCCCATTTGGCCCATTACTTGCGAATACTTTCGTCAGCAAGCTGGAGCGTCAACAACTAAGTCAGCCTATTAACAACTTACGCTTCAGTCAACGGTACTCAGAAGATACTTTTGTTATATTGAAATGTGAGTATGATCTACCTGCAGTAGTTCACTCACACAGTCAGTTGCATTTCGTCACCAAATTTAATTCTAAAAAGGAAATGGAAAACTCGTTTGATTTTCTGAATGTAAACCTAAATGGGCTCTCAGGTGACAGTTTGCAACGCTTCGTTTATTGCAAAGCCTTATGGATGAGGCATTATATAAATTTTGGTGTATTTGAAGCAAAAATGAAACTGCACCTGCTGCCTGACCGGTGAAACGGGGGAAATTTGCTTTGTAGGTACAGTACATCGGAAACTAAGGACGGTCGCCAGTATGTTACAAGAAAGTGACTATCCGGGTGGTTTGAAGATCTGGAACATGACTGTAAACAAGCCATGGAGTTCGATTACCACAGTGGAGGAGAAGGCCATATTCACCTACCTTTCTTCTAAGAATGATGTCGCAACAGAGACAATTAGCCGTTGACTTTATCAGACTCGTAGTCTTACAATTCCTGCGGCAACTTTAAGCACTTGGTTCACCACAACCCGTATACCAACCATGAAGCTGAAAAACAAACTCCCTGTCCTCGACCAACACATGATTGTGCACTCATATTTCTTCGGTTGTTGTTCAGCAGAATACGCAGGTTAGACGATGAAGCATTTATCAAAACTGATCATCCGGCGTGAATTGAGACAGGTTCGATCAAATCCATTAACACCGTTATGGTCGTACATTTAGCAGCTACATGTCGTCGGCTTGGTCTTACTCAGGCCTTCCTTAGTGTGTACAAAGTTTCGGCCAGCCAACCCAAGCTCGTCAGACAACGGATGTTAGCTATTATTGAGTCGATCGACACTTGATTACACAATCGTATTTTGTTCTCACACAAAAGTTCGTGAAAAATCTGCAGTTGCCGTGGCCAAGGGTCACATCACCGGTCTGCGTGCCCATCCATGCTTCAACCGGTAACTGTGACGTGATGGCAGATGGAGTTCCGATTAATGGTAACACTGGCGATTTGCTGTCTGAGTGACTAGCCTATAAATGCTTGTACATTTCCTAACGTTCTGCTTGATCCAGCGACATTCTGCTAAACCCCACTGTGTTGTTTACGTACTGTTTTGATTTCGCAGAACCTAAGTAATTGTATTGGTTCAGTGACAAATTACCAGAAACACTTGTTTGTCACTGTTTTCCTTATTACGTCGCTGAGTAAAACAACGTTCTTAATGACCTGATGACACTTGTTGCTACTGGGTGAACTCTACTAGGCGTAGTTACAATCTCCACTTTTACAAAGCCCATTAGCTGGTCCCTATCCATACAAATAATCATCAGTACGCACTGTAGTCGCTAAAGTGAGCTGTATATCAACCTTCTCACTAATACTTTATCTGTATCGAACACTGTCCAGTCATCATAATAATAGTTAGAGACTGCCAAACAATAAGCGTTTAGCCATTTCGAAAGATGACCCTTCGACCATCAATGAAATGCTGTTCAAAAGATTCATTGAAATAAACTATTGAATTCTAAGTGAGAAACCTTGATATGAAAGTTTTCAGAAAATTTGTGTGTTCTTTAAAGGCGAAGGAACAACTTGAACATTGTTCATGATCAAATACGGCGAGACTTCCACTTGTACTGGATGGAATGAACATAACGCAAATTGCCTAACAGAGCTGAAATCCGAGGTGATTGTTTCTGTTGCAAGTAAATAGTGTCTGCTGGTCGATATGTAGCCAGAAAAGACATACGATACACATCAAAAGGCAGAATTTACTGTATAATAATTCGTTGTTACAAAACAGCGAACTCTGACGGTAGTACAGGTGGCTGATATAAAGCTGTCAATCAACGAAAGGTTGTTTATAATTGTTGAACAGGGACAGTGAAACGGCGCAGTGGAGGCGAAGTTTGCGCTCATTTGATCAGTAATGCGAATGGTAGCTGGTGGCAGATGTAACCATTAAAATCAAATTAGTGCTTTGGCCACAACTCAGATTTCTTCGATACTTCTCTGGGTTATTTGAAAAGTGAACACCACCCACACTCGATCGAAGCCTTCGCATTCAGATAAGCCTTTTGGCTAGCCCACTTCGAAAGGCATGACCGAATAGTCAAATCCAAACGCTCAACCACAACCTTGTATGAGTAGTGTTAAGCTTGCCCAATCATTTCGAAAGGAGAATGAACAGAATCACTCTGTTCTGTTCGATCGATAACCCCGTGATCAGGACTTCTCAGTTAGGTTGAAATAAATGTCTTCATCACCAGCACGAGGGTCAGTGTGCAAACTTCGATCTGGACAAGAACATGCACTACTGATGAGCTCTAATAAGAGCAAAACTCGAGTCTAGTGTTTCCATTAGAAGTGGGCTGGCCGAAAGGCTCATCTGAATGCGAAGACTGCGATCAAGTGTGGATGGTGTTCAATTTTCAAATAACCTAAATCCCCGAACCTTCACTACTTCCCTGGGTATCGTGGAACGTTATGCCTAAGTAAGTCGTTGTTGCTTAGCCCCGTATTTTATGAAACCCGTAGTCACAAAACCTACACGAGATCCAAAATTATTATAAACGAAACTGTTGTGTTGTGGATAGAGTTGTTTTTCAAATCGAAAAATGAAACAGCCGTGGTTTTAACGCAGTGCTTATTCAACGGTTCAAGTGCTGTTTGATATCATGCAGTGATGTGCATGAGAAAAGTAGAGTTATAGACGATTTCTAAAAATTAACAGAACTTGCTGATAGCAGATGGTTTACCATTGTCTTTGAGGATCTTGGACAACATATAGTAATGAACCAACGACTCAAACTATCAGAACAAGACTGGATCACCATGCTATGGCAATGATGAACAAATTAAAAAAACGAATGGGTAGAAAACGCCGACTATTCCAATCGATGGATCGGAGAAATGAGTTATAAATTTGGAACGAACAAGGTAAAACGAATCAAAGTATGTGATTTTCATACTGAGCAATCTTTTTCCTGGCGGCCGACAAGTTGTACACCACGATAATTGGTTCTTCCCTAAAAGTGGTGATGCGCGTACCACCCAGGTGAATTTTACCAGTAAAAACTGGCTTTCTACACAACAGTCAGTTGACATAAAGAAACAACATTTAGTGCTCAACACAGATGTCTAGAAGCAGAGGAAGTAAGCAATACGTAAGAAAATAATTGTGTGGGATAGTTGTAATTCGGACTTTCGCCTGACGGAACTGAAAAGTTTGAAGTATCTGGAGACTAAGATACTTCCCTATTGTTGCCAAAGTTAATGCGCAGGTTTTAGTGAGGTTCACGTGTAAAAACCCACTGCGAAACCTTATAGAAAGAATCAAAATTTTAACATCTATTCAGAGCCGAGTACAGAGTCCAAAAACGTTACTGAATCACCACTGTATTACAGTGTTTTATTACTTCGCCACGGAGTCGTAAATAACGGCATTGAAGAACAATCGATTTTATATTTCATCATCAGGTTTATGCAGTTGCGTTGATTCAACAGATTTGAAGTGGTGTGTAACAATTACAATAACAGCATTAAAAACAGTTTTTATCGATTCAGTCAAATAACGAGCCATCATTGCTAACGATAAGTGGCTTGAGGTTCCAAATCCCTATTATGTCACATGTGTATGGTTAAGATTTTGACTAACTTTGAAATTTGAGATGTTTCTAATAGGGCCATTTGAAAAGATTCAGTTTAGCCGATACATATTAGAACGAGTATCGAAATCATCTTCACTGGAACATCTTTGGAGAGATGGCTGCTCATATTGTTCGCTAATTTAAAGAGACATAAACGTGTTTTAGTTCTTACTGGAGTAAATCACTCACAATCTGCTTCAGTTTACTCAGTGAAATGTGAAGTTTCTCTGCTCTCAATATTGTTGATTGTGAAATTATGACCAACAAGTTATGAGATGGGAAATTTAAAAGGGAGCTTTTGGAACAAGTGTTGTTTGTACACCCACCTTGACTTTTTTCTCAAACTGTTAAGAACTGTTGAGCGACTAATTTCAACGAACACCAGAGTTCCGAAATATGGTGTGTTACGGAGGGTCCACAGAGTATGCAGTTACTTCAACTTGGGCTGAATTTGCCGAAGCGGTAATGCATAAATAACCACTCATCTCAACGATTTTAAATGCAGAGCCGAATCGTGCTAACATTTGTCTAGGCAGCATCAAGAATATGTTTTTTGAACACAAACGTTATTTTTGAACACTGCCAACAGACGGCTTACGTACGTACGCAAGCAGCCTTGCTGAGGTGTCTACGATTAACACTGAATAGTACAGAAAGGTTGCAGACTACCCATTTGAACGCTCTCACGCGAAAGAAAACATCCAAGGTTGTCGCTGGTACCTAAACACGATAACAGCCCAGTTGATTACGTCCATAAACATGCTGCGGAAAGGATGGTGGCTCATGGTAAATTTGTGCAACAAGAACTCAGCAACGTTGGGCCAAATCACAAAATATACGGGTACTTTAGAGAGGACTAACTCCGTGCACTTAGCCTTTCAGAGATTTGTGATGTTTTATATTTTATTTCGCCGATCATGCGTATTTACTGCATCAGGCCGCATTGAACGTACTGATTTTGCATAGTAAAAAATACGTGCAACAAGCTTTTAAAGATCCCTATAACATGCACGTGTTCGTTTTGTCTATAAAACTGTCTGCTAAGGTACACAACTGTTGGATTGTATTTCTGCTCTACTGCTTCGTAACATCACCTTGTCTGCACCCCACTCTCTCCGAATTCAGTCCTCGGCTGCGGTTTTCATCTTATATCCAGACTTGTTATAGTTTATTTTGCCACTAAATGTTAATCAGCTCCCAGTAACATTGAACGAATAACCGGGATTTCGTTCATTCCTACTCGAACATTGGACTGTTTATCTGTGGTGTAAGCAGAACCTTCCTTCACAAATTAGGCGCCCACTTTAAAACACACTGCCTAATCTGTAGTCAATGCTGAATTCGTTGGGATGATCAAAACTGTATTCAATCGGTGAACGCACGAGGGGCAACCGGAATACCTCTCTATCTTGTTATAGTAGGCTACCAGAGGTGTAATTTTGTCTGTATCTGCTTTGGTGCATGCCTGTGTTTGTAGGTTGTTTCAGCATACCTCTTCAGCTATCTGGTGTGCTGTATGTCAGTCTCACACAACTCTTATTCAACTCTACAAACTTACAACTGTACCCCAATGACTTGTGAGACAAATTCTGTCCTCTAGTTGTCTTAAAATCATGAATGGATAATCTGATCGTTATTCTGAACAAAACAATAAAGTTACAAAAGCAATACCTTTGAGTGCGTATCACTCTACAAGGCCACAATCAAATGATCATCAATAGTCCGTATATAAGTGGTCATTTACATGGAAAACATTGTGAGATAGACGAACGTGTATCAACATTGAGAACAAAACGCAAACGTCAGTATTAAAATATTCCACAAAAATAATTTATCCGAAAATGTACACAGTTGAGTATCTTCATTTTCCTAGAAGGATAAGTCGAAATGCACTTGTCGGTTGACCAATATAGCTCTCATAAATTGCTGGACCGCAATAACTGTTAAAACTGCATAAGCTTGTACAATATCCGAGCGCATGCTATTTCAGATCTAGCAATAGAAAATGGAAAGACGTGAGGATATGGTTTGCAATAAGAAAAGTCAAGGTTTTACATCTTGAATCTGTTACATTGTGAACCACAATTGTGCGTGCAATGATTTGCTGGGTTATCTTGGTATAAATAACATAAAAGTGTTACTTTTTATTGGTTATCCTCATGGTTTTAACCGGAGAAAGTGGTATACGAACTTTGCTTTCAGACGATGTGTTTCGTTGCGTGGAGCTGGTTTCTGACGGTGATGAAATGTAATTATCCGGAAAAAATATGCCTGATGTAGTCATTTCCACTGGTTCAATCAATGGCACATATGTTCCAGATTCGACAGAGTAATTCTCCAAAAATGTGGGTGATAAAGGCACAGATTCTAGTGAATGGCTGCAATTCGTTTTATGTGGATGTGAATTGGAAGCGAAGATCAAAGAATGGGCCTTGTGAATAGCCGACTTTCGAGCATTACTGGAATATAACTCAGATTTAGGTGTCATAGTTCCAAAAGGTTGAAAATCTCCCATAGGGAATTCGGTGAGAGGCTTTTCAAACAACCTAATATGGTCGGTATGAAAGATTCCAAGTTTTCGAGAAACAACTACAGTTTTGTTGGATGTCAGTGTTTCCATATTTTGTGAGACACTGTCTGGATTTTGTATGTAACCCTCACTTGTTGGTGAATCGCTAGGTGGTGGCGAAGTATTCTTAAACGGTGGAAAATTGAATTTGATGTGCAGATCCAGTAGAGTGTCCAGTTTAGTTTCAATGCTGGAAATCTAAAGAATGGACATAAAAGAAGATTTAGATTGACTAAAGGTAGAGTCTGATATCGTGAACAGGCAGTTACTTCAACAGTTAAATAAATGACGGTGGTTTAAACGTTTATATGAAATACTGTAAGCCATTTCAAAATAAAATCTCCGTATATAATCCCTTAATGTATGAGATTCCTTTCCAAAATTATCACATCCTTTTTATGCAGGAAACTGTCTTACGTTTCATGAGAACGATACCACAGGGAATAACTTTACACCTACCCCATATTGGAATAGACTTTAGTCGATAACGTCAATTTTACCCAAGCTTAAAAGCCAACAAGTTGACTGAACCACTTGGTAGTTGGTCGATAATCGCCAACGGATATCCGTCTCAATTGGATGCCTTGTTCATTAGTTGTGTATGTAAAAGAAAAATCTAGTTGTTTGCAGAGCCATCGGCACGACGTGAGTCCTATAATTGTGTCCAAGAAGTTATTGTGAATCACGCATATCGACCTAGGGAAGATAGGAAGCTACTTCAACATGTCACTGCTCAGTTTGTAGGTTTTTCTTATTCCAGAAAACTAGGATTGCATTTCTTGAAATTGTTTGAATCTCACGTTCTGTCACAAGGATACAGTCTAAAATCTATACAGGTTGTTTTTATTATAAAGGGTTATCAAAATGAGGAGGTGTGTTTCTGACTGATATGCAGTTGCACAAAACAAACCTCCAACTATTTAATAGTAGGCAAAAAACTGTTTCGCAGCTCATGTAAATTCTATGCTCAATTTGACAGAAAAGTTGCATATTCCAGTTATCTGAACAATGCTGTCATTTCTTGAAATGACAGGGTAACCTGATTATTGCTCACAACAAACTTGGCTGAGCTTTTAAACTCCGTAATTCTTTGCCAATGGTCAACATGCTCGCGTCTTGTTTTCTCATCTTCTGAGTGTTTATCCAAGAACGGCTGTGTCTTTCAAGTGACCTAATTTAAGCTTTTTCCTCTAAGAGTTCTACGGTGTAACTCAACCGTCGGCACAAACTTTGGTGAAAACTATAAATATATCATGCCTCACCGCGGCAAATGCTCTACTAGGTGGGTTAAGAAACTGCGCCAGAAGCTCGAAAATTTTACAATTGGACTCTGTCACCCACCTGTCCCACTGTCTCATAAGGAATCCATCAAATAATCCAGGGGATCGACTACCCCGGCAGGATTTCTGAAACAGTTCAGTCTGGAATCTACCAGCGCTACTGTTGAGCATAGGAATCGTATTACTAATAGGTAGTTTGGCAGATGTATGATTTTCGATGAGACCCGATTGTGAAGGGTCAAGGCTTCGGCTGGGTTCGAACCAGCCACAGAAACAGCATGCCCCAAGGCGGCAAGCGCTCCATTAACTGTGCTACGAAGCCACGCCAGGAGCTCTGACTTATCACAACTGGGTCTCATCTAAAATCATAAATCTGCCAAACTACTTATTAGTAACATAAATATACCGCTTACCTTTTCAAATGCTTTTCAGAATTCATTCCGAAATCTGGTGCGTAATCGTAAACCATGGTTATCAAAGCCGATGAAAGCAATTCTTGTTTATTGTGACTGCTTATCCCGTTGTGCGCAAATCAGTTAACGGTGAATTTGAGGTCATCTTGTGGAAGTTGGGTAAAAACATCATGACGTTTATTGTGCTACTAGAAAATTTTTAATACAAAACCACGGCAACTTGCGTGATATTTTAGCAGTTAAGTTGAAAACTACCCAGAAATATTCGTGAATGTCGCAGTTGTTTTCATTTCATAGTCAGACTATTTTCAAGAGAAGCACTATACTGGAGTTCCAACCTCTTGGGAGTCTTCATCATTGCACATCTTTATGGAGACCGGAATTAAAACACCTTTCACACTTTCATGGTAAAACTTTTTCAACACAGTTCCATTGACGTTACATCACGCAAGAACAACTTGTCGTACGCAAATGCGCAGCCACAATCGCCTGTGAGATAATTTTCAAAGTACTCGATGGCCTCGAGAAAAGACACCATAACTGTTTTGTTACTCCCAGTCGATGACCCCATGACTAAGATTTCTGTCCAAGTAGAAGTCACAGAAACCGTTAGACTTATTGAGTAACATTTTTTGGTTGATAGTGAAAAATGAGGAATTCTCGCTGATAAGAACTAAACATTACACAACTGCTTTCACATTTTCACGTAATTCTGAGCCAACGCGTTAGGAAAAAAGGCAGTATTTTTGAGTTTTGCTCTAGGTCGTGCTCGTGAGTACTGCATATCCTTGTGACGGTTATTGTTCGAAAAGCACTGAATGACGGAATTGTTTTAAACGGCATGTCCTCTGACTACTATTTTTGGAAATGCTTTTGACCACATTTTCCTGAAGGATATTGTGGATGAACGGTTGAAATATACTGCTACTGGGTGGTCAATTGGATCCATACATAATTTTGTTAAAGAAATGGAAAAACACTTTTTTCAAAAAGTTATGTGTGAAGTTTTGATGGGTATCTGTTTCATTCCGAGACAACAGTTGCGTGCAGATGAGCCAACCTAGGTAAACAGCTGAAGAGCCATCTTTATACTCCTCGAGTTTTTCGTCCATAAAATAAGTAAATATCTCAGAGATGGGCAACCGAAACAGGTCGCAAATGAATTGATTATTTATTACAGTATCACATACAGAATGACCTATCTTTACTTTCTTCAGTCACATGCTGACACGCCACCCTAACTGACTTTGCTCCTAATTCAAATCATTTCTTCTCATGAGACTTCATCTTTGATATTATTGCTATCACACCCAACAGTTCTGTGAAAAACTGTGCGAACGCATGTGGTTTAGTCTATTTTCGTAGTTATGATAAACAAAAAACCTGACTCATAATTTGACAGTCCATATGATGTGCGGGAAACAATTGTAAAACCATTCTAGTTGGTTTACCTATTTTCCTATTGCAAGTTCCCGCAAAATATATTTTCCCAATATGCCAAAAGAGATGAACACATATCAGAGTACTTAGGAAACAGATTGTTAAAATTAAATTATTAATGATTTGACCACAAGCATATAGAAAATTACTGTGACAAAATTACAAGAATCCAGGTGAATGTATTACTTCCTTCCTGTTTAAAACATTGACATATATTCCCCACTGGCTTCCAACGGAGAGTTTATAATCGACATGGCCTATGCTATACATATCATAATCCAACGTATACTTTAGTTTTGCCGTTCAACTGCGAACTGTATTATATGAATGCCAACTTTGTTCACAGCGGCGCGCAGTTTGGATGAGATATGGACTTTATGCAGGTTGGTCGTGTGTGAATGGGTGCATAGCGTTGTTGAACGGTGTCACTTAAATGAACAGCTTGATGGATAATAGGGGAAAACTCTCCAGTTCGTTTACATACGATATAGAATTGAAAGTTCTACTACAATTTTTCAGTTAATTGTAAACAATTACTGAAAATGCGCTTCACACTTCAACGAGTAAGTCTAACTGACCTTCTGTTTATCATATATATAATATAGTCTTATTTTTCTGCCCAAACGCGATAGTTTTTTATTGTTTGCTCCAAAACACACGACAGTTTGCGGAGTGCTATTGCACTGTCCTCGCGAAAATGCACAACGCAAAGGTTGATCTGTAAGCGAAACTGGAAGCAGATCACGGGATTTGGTTTTTTTCCCGTTCCGAAGTGTTCGGTGATTTTTTCCATCATTTTCGATGTGGTTGGCATTACCGAATGAGGGAGTATTTTGCAGTCCAGATAACTTTTGATAACCAAGAAAATTTGCTTAAACGTTGGGATTTTTCTTTCTTATAATGATGTAAGGTTACTGCTTTGTAAAACGGCGAAATGTACAAATCCGCTTGTTCCGTTTGTGTCCGATGACACTGACCAGATCATGCAAGTCGTTCATTACCGGATGTTGCCGTTATAAACATTGTTAGTCCTATTATCAATTAGACGGACGTGATTTATCAAACACAGAAAAACTCTCTCAGTAACTGGAACTCTGAACACCCAGAACAGAAGTCGTAACCATCTTGAACAATGCCATGAGCGTGCTAATTAGAACAGCCTTTTGACTGAATATTTGTAAATAATTTGTTTGGTAATTGGTAGCAGTGTAAAAATGCTTTGGGTAGATCGTATCCTGGGGACCTTGACCAGATGTGTTACAATGTTAACGTTTCTTCTCATTAGAATATAGACACTGGTAATAAAACCTTGCACGTGTAATCAATGTGATGTCTAAAATCCAAAGTAGAATCTGTCATCAAGCATTACCATGTTGTTAACTATCTTCACTGGTTAGGCTACATCGTGCTTTTCGTGATAGCAGCATCAAACTAAGCGACTGTTTGAACAGCCATTAAAAAAAGTAGTCAACTGTTGGGGAATTGTTTTTATTCTCGACTGTTCGTTCACCCATGCATGATATGAGTTGATCTAGGGATGCGTTTGAACATGGTCACATGACGACCCAAGATCTGCCGATTTAATCTCACGTTCGATATGGAGTATTGGATAACTGTGGACCAAATTTTCAGTTCACATTGCTGGCCTGCACGAGGTCTGGTACTCCATTACTCAAAACTGAATGCTGTGTCCAGTTTTTGCGTAACAGAAATCTCAGTAATCATGTGATTTTGTGTGTTTATTGTTGTTGTGCCATTAACTTCTGTTTGTTATCATTTTTTTGTACACTGTGCGATGTATCTTTAGACGCTTCCCTGAAGCCTCTATGTTTATCACTGAAGAAACGCATTTGAAACAAAGGCTCATTTCAAGTGAGTTTCACTAAGTGCTGAGCTGGCTGCAGTTGGTGCCGACTGTAAGAACTGGATTTGCTTTTAATTCAGATCAATCGATTCTTCATCCGAAAAAATGAAGATTAATCGTAATCCTTGAAAATTTCGGACGATAATTATTTTTGTCAAAGCTTTATCAGCTTGAAAACCGAAAAACACACAGTAACTACTCCAGTATCAATAAGACAGAACACTACGATATTTTTTTTGATCAAAGAAGAACCATGTAGAACGTTGCACGATTGAGGCATCTTTTTTAACGTATGGTGAATGGGCCTGTTAAACTAGTTCAGTACACGAATCTAATAACGCGACTGACTTAGCTCCCAGAAATAAGAAACATCAGCAAAAAGTTTGCTTGCAGATTTATTTGAAAACACCTAGCTAACTCGACAACGTGATTGCAACAATGTAAGCGGTGAATACCGCTAACTGTAGTGGCGGAAATCACCGAAATTTCCAGCACTCTGCAAGAAGATCCGTACAAAATAACAGGCGAGCAGCACAATTACTCAAAAAAGTGCAAGCGTCCATGAGATTCAGGTGTACTGTTGTTTACAGTTCATCGTATGTAGCTCGAAAGCTGAAATACGCACTTTTTGTTCAACTTAGCACGATAATTTCTTTACGTTATGTGACTCAAGCCTGAGCCAATTATTAACCGGTGAGTATATTGTTCACACCGACGGAATAAATTTGTCTTACTGGTCCACAACACGTTATTCGAAGCGTGTATCATTGTAGGTACTGCGACTACTCCTGAAATTAAAGACTGTATATAGCCTTTTTGAAATGAGAAGTAGTTACAAGTGGTCGGCATGACTATGGGTCTGTCCCCAGAATGAAAATCAACCTTACTGAACACAAACTGTCGGTCTTTATTCACTAGGGCTTTTGAATGCGTTGAGCAGCTAAGATCTAAAGGCTGCTTACAATCGCAGGGGCATCATTCAGTAACAAATAAGAACTATCCAAATGATAGCAGAAGGTCTATTGGTTCAAAATTGTTTTGGTGAAGACTGCTGATTTGTGTGCTCATATTTGCTGACTGTCTTATTATCACGTTATGTACTGTCTAGTTAACTCGGGTATAAATGGAACGTAGGTTTTTGTCTCCAAAACGTTTCCTATACCTTCTGTTGGATTTGGTTAGAGCTTGTCAGGATTGCATATTCCAACCACGGTCGGGGGTTGAATTCCGGCGATATATTTATATGGTAACTGTGTTGACGTCTGTACTGCTGAACTCATAGTGGACCAAACTGAATTATCATATGCAACACACACTTGTGAAAATTACTCGAGTTGTTTGGACTGGAGAGTATCAATGGAAATCAACAATACAAGAAGACCTTATTATCTCCGAATGAACAACGAGCATGGCACTACTCACAAACCATTATGGGTGATACTCTGTGTGATAATTCGGTCACGTTTAGTTTGAAGCGAATTTAATGTTGTACCATATTATCTCGCCCGTTAAGTTCAGCTGTCGAAGTATAAACCCCGGCTTGCGCAAGGTCACACACCTCGGGTAAAGTTTAACCAAATCACGTTCGGCCCTAACACTTTTTCATAAAGGGCAATCAAATAGTATAAATCACAAGACAATGTTTTTCACCTATTCCATCAGTCATAAAGTTGATAACAGTGTGCTGCAAAAGCAGCAGCCTTCAAACATGCAGGTGGGATTCGTATATAAACAAACGCCAATCAACAATTCTTGCGTTTATAGAACTGCCTTCAAAATACTTACCAATAGATTAGGTTAGTTTATTAATCTAGGGTAACCTACAATAATCGTAAACCGCGCACTCAACTACGTACTTCAGTCAACTTCTTCTGATACTTAACACTGAACTCAGATTTTCGAATTCGTGCCAATGCTAACAACTCTTTCATTTCCAGGTTGAGAACGACCGTATCATCGCAACTGATCACATCGCTTCTGGTGTAATGCTCATATTATCCGATCCTATCGGGAACAGTAAATGGTCTGCTAAAAGTAATCGACAGCAATGAGATCTGAGCTTCTCCAGAAGTTAAAATCGACGAACCAGTTAAAGTTGTGCACACTGATAAGTAACTAGAAGGTTGACTGACCTAAAATGTTTCTCTCTCGCATTCAGTTTACTGATGCGGCAGAATGCTCAGTTTGAACCCTCGAAATTCTTGGTCTTTCCATACGCTACGACCGACGGTAATAAAATATAGTGTTCTTTAAATAATCAATTTTTGGACAGTAAACTACTACTGTGTACAGACTTCATGAAACAGGCCGGTTATGACTAAAAATTTACACTGATGAGTAGTATGGGACTTTGGTTTCTCATACAGATTAAACATCACCCTCAAATGATTGCAACTGTCGTATTCCCATAGACTGTCCAGTCGGCCCATTTTGAAAAGTAGCACTAGACTCGAGTTTCGCTCTGATTAGAGCTCGTCAGTAATGCATATCATCGCCACTGCCGGGACTAAAACTCCGGCCACGCTTTCATGAGGCAACCGTGTTGACCACCGCGCCAGTGACCTCACGTAAGGCACGACCGAATTATCATATATGAGCGCTCAACCACTTTTGCTTGTGAGTAGTAATCAGGTTGCCCGATCGTTTCGAGAGGAGTTACTGTCTGTTAACTCCAACCGATGACCTCTCGACTAAGACTTCTGTAGAAGTTGAAACCACAGAAATTATTAACTTGTTGAGCGGTGTTTTGATGACTAAGAGGGGAGCTTGGTTTTTGATACAGATCGAACATCACCCACAAACAACATCAATCACAAAGCATTGGTTGAGCGTTCACATATAAAAATTGCCTAATGAAATTTTGGCCGGTGTTCTAGTCCCGGCAGTGGCAAGGTTATGCACTACTGACGAGCTGTTCTACTGTGAGCGAAACTCGAGTCTAGTGCCTCTGGAAAGAGGCCGACTGGAAACGTCCATGGGAGTACGATTGTTGCAATCGGTTGTGGGTGACCTCCAATCTATATGTAAAAGAATTACGTTTTTTAACGAACCTTTTGTTCTATTTTTACAATTCTGGCGGCAAGTGGAACTTGCGTATTTGGTGAATATTCATTCTTTATGCCGGTTCGTCCAAGTATTTGATCCAGTCTGTTTCAAACAAATAGAAAGAACTTTGTTAAGTTATACATATATCACAATTAAAAAACGGTTAGCAACAGCTTAAAAATGGACAACGGAGGATAGGAACAAGGGCTATAAGTCGGCTAAGATCATATTTATTTTTCCCGGATCGAAACTCATATTATTTTCGATCTTTTTTCAAAACTACGCTTTCACTGGTTATCCGACGTTGATGGTTTAAACTCATTTATTTGAATATAAACCTAATGAGTTGCAATGTTGAAAAAATCCGATGGAGACTTTCGGGTCACAAAACTGAAGGTTATGAAGCCGTAACATTTAGAGAATTGCTAACTCAGGCGGTTGTATCTATTAAAACTCGGAAGTCTGTTGGGGGAGTAGATAAAGATGTTTTGTTTAGTTCGTCAGCTGGTCATCGCGGAACTACTTACTGTCAATTTGTCAATTTTACTACAGACGATGTTCAATTCTCTGAGGGTGGTGGGTCAAGTCATTTTGATATTCGTAGGCTTGCATTCAGACCCAAAATTGTGATATGTTTGTCAACTGACAAGTTGCAGTAAAATTTTCCGAAACCCTAAATAATTTACGGTTAGAGTACAATAAGCCGCTGTCAAACGACGTTCGCAGTACTTACTATCGTTAAACCAAGTAGACACTGGCCAGTTTAAAGCTTCTGGCTTTTCCGGCACTAGAATTGATCGTTAAACAATCTTAGAGTTACGGGTTGACTCATCGATTGTTGACCGAAGACAGTGGACCAAGAGGATCATAGCCAAAATGAGAATGATATAGGGCACATTCAGTCTCTAGAAGGGCCATTGCACTGGTAGACTCGTATGGGTTATACTATAGCTTTAATACGACAATGCACCACATTGCTAGATCCATATATTTTGTTTTATTAATGACAATTTTAAACTTCCTTGAAGTGTAAATAACTTTTCAAATTTTTCACCGCGTATCGCCTGTTCCTGTGAATGAACAGGAAATTCCCCACCTTTAAATAGGTTTGTTTAAGAATCAATCCTGCCAACTTTACCAGGGATTCGTCCAACCATAAAAAGGTAGGAGATGATCGGGGTTTTGCCACATTTTCGAAATGTAATCATGTTGCTTGAGAATATTTTTACGTCCTTAGTAGGGCCATACAGTGCTTTCTCATGTGTTATGTGTTAATCGGTAAATCGCACATGCACTGTTTGGGACTGACGTCGTTGAACAGGTTCTTAGCTTTTTAACAAAGTGAATTTTACCACATACCATCAGTTTTGTGATACTATTACTGATCTAGCTGCTCAATGTGATCCTAACATGTTTACTAATGAGTCGAATCAAATAAGTAACCAAGTCGAATTAGGCCTTCGTGTATGTACGGTTTCTATGTGAGGTGTCTAATCATATCTAACCAAGTTTCCCTTCGATTGTAAAGTCCGTCTCAGATGAATACTGAATGATGCAATAACTAACTCGGCGGAATAGACGTTTTCAAGATTTCGGGAAAGACTGACAGCAGAGTGTAGTGTTTTGTGTATACGATATTTATTTCTTATTTCTACTGGCACCACGGGAAAGCTAAAGCAATCAATAGCCAACCAGAAGGCACGGTAACAATGTTGATGTAAATGTACTCGATCGGTTTTCACGCCTCGGAAACTGACATTCAGGCGATGTGTTACCAACGATAAACAAATGAATGAAATAAACAGTGATGATACGTAATTGAATGTTCATTCTAATTTCACCAATGGACAGAGATGTTATTAAATATGGACCTTTAGTTGGGTGAGATAAAAGCGGTTTTCATGGTGTTCATATGCTAAGGAATAAAAACTTCGAAAACACAGCGGGATGTTCTACGAACTTGGGATAAACAGCCAAGTAGAGGAGAGGGAAGACAGGATGCCTAAAGGGTGCAATGCAAAATACTGTAGAGAACTATTATATAGAAACAGAGAGGGTTCGTTGGACTTTAGTACAGCGATTTTACACAAGTACACAGAAGTTCGAGTCGGTAAAGACGCCGTTTTGTAGGGTTTGGGAAATTGTCTTACAAGGGAAAAAATTTCTGAAGAGATATCTAGATTTATCCGAAACATTTTGTAGAAATTCACCGCAAATAAGTGATCAGGTATGTTTCGCCAAAAATTTTCCAAAAATTGACTTTTCAAAGTTGTCAACAATACAAACTGTACGTCACGAGTTATCGTTTTACTTGTTGTTGGGCTACCTGAGCGTCAACTAAACTGACTGCAATCTATGACGAAGGATAATGACCACATTCGTGAGTCACGGTTGCAACCAACGGTACATTAACCACCAGTCATACTATGTTTACCAAAGATTTTGTATTTCTGGTTTCTGACAACATACAACAGAAACGGTTCGTTTGTTTGAATCGCTCAATCTGCCCCCCGCGCAGCTCAGGCATTAACACTTGAAGGTAGTTGCAATTTTACTAGCTACCTTGAGCAAGTACAATCCCTGACATACAGCCGTATTTGTTCACAGTTATGGTAAGCTGTTATCGCCAATGCCATGTGGCGGCTAGTTACACGGTAAGCCTCTCAAAAGAGTCCTCCCGACCGGAACGAATCCGCTGGAAGGGCGAATTTTTCTCGACTGATAGAGCCTTTGGTGGAATTTAGAATAATAGAGAACTCATTTACAAAACGAAACCAATAACCATTGTCCCGTGATAAATTTGATTTGAACATTGCTGGTAAGTGTGCAATTTTTACTACCGTATAGTGACAACATGTGAAGTTCACCGCACTTGAGACGGCTGAATTAAACAGTTTACAGTCAACCTGGGCCATCCTACATGAACAGCCATCACTACAATGGTTCTGCTATGTTAAGTTTGTCCAATGTTTTGTCTCCTCGAAACGGACTATTGAATAAATTGCTTGGTTTCCTGTAAACAGTCTACGATAATCAATGGGATTTCAACAATTCAGAAGGGTTCTCTTTTGAGGTGTTTTCGAAGTAACACTAAGAATGTAAATTTTGAGTATCCACAGCAGCGGATATAACAGGAGTACCCATGATGTACAGCACAATAGAGAAAAACGCGTCTTTAAAATATTTTCACAACGTACCTGGTTTGGAGTATTTTAATCCTTCCCAGCATATCTAGGTGACCAGCTGAATATTGCTCAATAACGTCTTTCACGTCGTAAGGCCGAAGAGCTTCACGAAATTTACGTCGAGCGACAAAAAATTTAATATTTCTTATGGCCCGAATAGCATTCTTCTCAGTTTGGCTCAATATTGAAATCGGAGCCACAGCTGGATCTGAAGATAAGAGAAGAATAACCGACTGGCATATATGAACAAGAAAAAGGTTTTTTCGAATGCATCTCTTACTCTGTGTTGTTGACGCATACCTTTTGTTAAACGGCGTTAAAATATGACTACAAATTAATTTGGTCTGATAAGTTGGAAAAGGGTATAAATTTGCTCGTCTGAATACCGAGAAATAACATTGAAACGACATGTTTACTTGGTGATACGTATGAGTCATTCTAGGAGGTGACCGAGCAAACTGTCTTGCGGATCGTTAATACAGTATAATCCTATACCCTCAGTCAATTTGGTCACAATCACAAATTTGGCTACAGCGCTGAGGTATAAACAAGCGCTGGCTCCAAGTAGGTTGTTTACTCATGCAACATTTCAGTTTCATATAATATCTGTTGAACTGTTAGGCGTTAGTTTTTCTTCATGGGAATCAGCAATATCTCAGGGGTTTTTGAAACGTTGCAAAGGTGTTTGATACATTCACCCTTTCTAGATTGCTTCCAATCTTGAAGTGAAGAGATCCACGTATTTTTTTTGAGATAACAGTATTATACGTTGACTACAACAGTGCAGCTTATAAACTAGCAGAGAAGCGCGTAAGTTTACAGTGTTCTTGTGAGATCGTCGTTGATAAGACTCCAGTCCAAGATAGACAGGTTCTATCTGCTTTCAACTGAAAACACTAACACAACTTCTCACGGTTTACGTTGATTGCTGATCTCAGCTTACCTAAAATACTGGCCAGTCAGTAACCAACTTTCTCTTGTCAGTGAAATAACCCGAAATTTCATTAAGATACCTCTTGAAAAAAGAGTGAGAATGCTGCATACATGCTAAAAAAAGGTGGAAACAACGGGAAGGTAGATGAGTTAATAAGTGGTGCAGTAAATTATCATATTACACTGCATATTTTCCGTAACACTTGATAAACAGTAGTTTTGCTAAAGTACTCACCGCTATCACTATTGCCAGACGGATGGAATTGCGGTGGGAAATAGGTGGGGATGTTTGACTCCGTATGTGATATATTCATGTGACTTCTGTAACGAAATTGATGAGATAGAGTAAGGTTCCGTGGTTTAAAAAATAGAAGAAAATTAAATTTTGCATGCACCGCTGATCCTTGATACATACCTGATACATACCTGATACATACCTTGATACATACCTGCAACTCAAAGCTGTCCAATATTATAGGGTGAGTAGAATGGCAGTGTAGTTACATTTGGTTCAAAAATATAGGCGATGTATGTCACCAGAGATACAAAAATAATATTAGCTTTTGAATATTGATTGCAAAACACATGATTTGGTTGGTTTAAGGTCATTAACGGATAGTCTGTATGATGCATTGTGTCATATAATCCTCACTGGAATGCAAAGTAGTATTACGATTCACAACGAGGTTAGGACCTGTGCACTGAACAATTTTATGTGGCGTACGTTGTTTGATTAGTTTTGTTCAAAGATAAAAGATGTTCAAGACTGCGGATGAACTACATCCGGCGAAATCGGTTTAGGCATAGAAGATCACACAGATTTTGAAAGGTGTGAGCAGATGATAACCAAAATTAACAGGTGCCTTAAATTTTATCCTAGTGATGATGACATCCATGGTTCGCAATTAGAACCGGAATACAAATACAAAATAGGTTTTTTTAATTACAGCTGATGGGTTCATAATCCAACGTTCAGACTTTGTGTCAAAGACAGTTAGCTGGCGGTCAGCAACTAGAGAACGCTAGGTATTGCCGTAGATATTAAACAGTAGACGGCTTCAAGTCTGTAACTGAAGCCAAGTTGGTTGTTCATACGTGAAATCGTAGATTGAAATGTGATTCTCCTGCTATTATAAATGATTTCCTCAGGTTTGATCTGGGTGGACTGGTTGCGTTAAAATATACTTTGATTTTCGCAGTTAAGCGACTATAAGGGTAACAGAGGTTATACCGAGCTTTTCCCCAACGATTGCAGACTGATGCAATACCAGAACGCAACGTTGACAAACATTTAACGGATTTCAAAAAATTTGAACGTTTGATAGGTTGATTTCGTAAAAGACGCTTCTTTCGACTGTTAAAAATACCCAACATTGAGGGGACATCAAAGTGGTTGACTTGGTGCCTCACGACAACCAAAAGGTTCTACAGAAGCAAAACCAGATTTCAAGCAGATGCACAGAGGAAAACCATCGACGACTACATAAGCTGATAAAGACTTCTGAAGCAATAATTTGTACGCAAACTTCAAACGGAATTTGTTTTAAAAACTGAACAACTGACGGCTAGTGGCCTACCTACAATAAACAAAATGATCTCCAGAATGTTCAGAAGGGTTTTTGAAACAATCTACTATGCAGACAGATTGAAAACGTGTTTTTCTCTTGGCATTTCCATCACCTTACCAACCGAATTCAAGTCTTCAGCTTTGGCAACCAAATTCTGCCTACAGTCATCTTTGTTTGTGATAATTCACTGCAAAATGGTTGTTTATACAACCGGTAGCGGCATGTAAAAATCGATCTCAGTCGCAGTGCCTTTTCAGCTGACTACTTCCCAGGCGCACTCCGGATAGATAACCGACAATATTTTACTAAGTAACTTTTTTTGGGATGACGTGTAGTAACCGCTTCCACAGGCCCCAGCCTTTAGTGAAACAGCGGCGATTTTTCAACTTGACAGAAGTCAGCATGGGAACTGATATTCCACCAGTTACCTGACTATCCCATTTTCGTTTCAGGATAGCACAGGTAAAGTTCCTCATAAAGTTGGGACCCGTGACTTTAGTAGGAACATATTCAACGTATCAGGATAAACAGTATTATGCACATATTGTTTTAATTATGACCCATATATGCAGAAAAGTATTGTTGGTCCGTTTACGTGAATTAGGTGAATATCTCACATGCGAAACTCTGGGGATGACCGATTTGGTTGTCCACTAGGCATGACATGACTGTTCGTCACCCAATTTTAGCTTCCCCCCCCTACTACCAAGTCGGTGGCTCGTTTTGTCGGTCACAACTGGACAGATCATAATGGAAAGCAACTGGATCAACATTAACTGAATAACTTTAGTAAAAGTAGAGTATGCGCAAAATAGAACAACCGGTGTCACAAAACTGCGGGCCAGTTTTGTGCCGTAATTCCTGATAATAGCAGTCCGACTTGTGTACAATAGTTTGGCCCAAAACGTTGACTCATCAGATCTGGAGCAATTCCAAAGGGAATCTTTACGTTGCATTCTTCCAACGTTTTCCTCCGATCTTTGTGGAATAAGCCCTAGCACTGTTTTCTTCATAGTAACCTGATATAATTAATAACTTATCAATCTGGCTGACGGGAAGACAACAAGCCAATCATTCCCGAATACTGTTCTCTAAAATGTTTATCCACACTGTCATGATAAATGATGTTCATGGTAGGGTACTATTTTGCTAGAAAATGAAACCCGTTAGCTAATGGACAGAAAGAATAGATAGCAAAAATAATCTGGCGTTTTGATAAAACAGTCAGTCTATAGTCCGTCTTAAATGTGAAAAGTCTGAAGGCTTACTCATGAAATAAAAAGAGTAGAGGCATGCAAAAATTAAATCGAAGTATATTATGAGACTGACGCTGTAGGAGCGGACGACATCAAGGGTGAATTGTTTACAGTAACGGACATTTATTCAGAACCCTCATTCCAAATCGGTTTACTACATTAGCCCCACTATGAAAGTGCATTAAGTATTCAAGCATTGTACAGACGTTTTGCATTAGATTGAAAGACAGTACACCTCTACGTGTTTCAGCAGGAGTGCGAACTGGCGAAAAGATGCTCAAACCAGTAAATTTCCAACACTGATGAAGCCTTGTGTAAAATGTTGCAGATATGAAACATTCGACCAACACTTTACAAGCTAAGCTGTGAGCCAGTTGGTGGTGAAGTCACATTATATATTGTTGACAAAATGGTAGCTCCTTGCGCATCCAAAGTTTGTTTCTACGGTTTCAAAGAAAAGATTTGGTTGTAGTGGCCGACTATACCAGGACACTCTGACAACATATACTTCACTAGTAGCGCGTGAAATCTGTTCTCTGCTAGAGTTAACGGATTTTTTCGATGAAATATTGGATAAATGTTTCAAGTGACAATACCAGCGGATTGAGACCAAGCACGCTAAAAAGCGTTGTGGTGATATTCTTGAAAAATGAGTCCACAAAATAGAAGCCAACACTAGATGGATTAAGTTCCGGACAGTCTTTTATCAGACGGAACGGGTTCATGCAAGTAAACGCACAATAATTCGATCACAACGATTTGCTGCAAATGGGTTTACATGAAACCACTATATTATTCGATAGATTCGTATCAAAACAACCGGTGCATCGGTGTTGTTTCTTCTATCTCATCTTTTGCGTCCATGCTTTTCACTAGCATCAGTAGTTAAGAAAATGCACGAGTAGGGAAGGTGAATACATTTCAGGCAGCTAGCTGTTAACATTCAGCAGGGCACACGCCATCTCAAACGTGATGGTTCCGAATACGTGTTCTGGTGTATAAACAAACACAGCATGCAGCCATTGAGAAACTATGAAAATTCATACGTAATCCTAAGTTTATTCTCGGTAGCTTGTAACTGTATTTTGAATACGATCGGTCCAGTATGCCCAAAGAGTTGGTCACATCGTCTAATTTGAACATTTCGGTTGAAACCGGCCGTCTTAGCAAACGTACGCATTCCGCAAATATCGCTTTATATTAAATGGACATCAATGAACCAACACCAAACCATTAATACCTCACCGTGTTGATCTTAAATGCTACGATCATTGCGTGTCATGCGTGGAAAAATATGTGAACTATACACACAAATATTACCAAGCAACCATTGTGAACCGGTATGTTTTAAGGACAAGAAAGAAAAATGTAGCAACCATCTGAGTTTGAAACGAAGTGATCGATTTTGATGACATGTTCTCGTTTATAACTTTTGCACATAATGACAGAACACTGCAAGTCACTTGTCTCTAAAGACCTGTAGTGTTTATGTTTTAGCTGAAAATGGCTCGAAAGCGAAACTACAATATACATCTGACGAATATGATTGTATTTCGGCTATTCACCTTTGTATTTTTAGACCAGGCATCATATTTAGTATCCACGAATTACAATGAATGTAAAGTTTTTGAATAATTTCCAAATCCTGGAAGACGGAACCTAAGAAATAAGTTGTTGAATGTTTATGTTATTTAACTATCACTGAGTACTCGTGTGACCGCAATGTAGCTCGACCGCACGTGTCTTAGCAGAAAGCATACTCTAAACTCGTTTATTGGTTACTCCAGTGGTTGGAATGTTCAATCATTCAGTCCTTATGGTTCATTCAATCGGTCCTGCAGACAAGATGTATAATCTATCACTAACATAAGTTGAACCCTTAGCTATACATCTAATTTTCTTCTTCTTTTCAAAGGGTTATAGCTTTAGAAAATGAAATTTGTAGGGTATCTGGGAGTTTTCACTACGACTGGTACAAAATAACACCCCTGGCACTCACAGCAAGTTTCAACAGCTATCTTTTACTTTGTTCCAGTATCGCTCCCTGATGTTAATTCACTAGCCTATGAACTCAGGACCTTTGACCAGACGGCCGAACACGTACGTGGGACCAGCATCCAACCAAATGCAACAGAAAAACCTCAACGTCGATTCTACAAATTGAAGTAAAATAAAGTAACGTTTTATGTTCAAGTATTATACGGAGTCGAGTAAGTTTGACATTCATGGTCGTGAAAGGCGTGGTCTTCGATTAAGATCGACCCAGCGAAGGGAAGAACATTCCCTTTATCAACTTGTCGCTTGGAGTCTGCGATATCCGCTCACGTCAAAAATTTCACCTTTGAAATCGATTGATCAGCAGTGTCAGTGGGTTATACGGAATGCATTAAATAACGGAAGATAAACTTCCTCGACATAATATCTCGGACATTTTGAGATGAAAGGTAGTTAAACTACTGTCACGCACCAAATTTATATCGGTGATACATAGTTTGGCAAGTGTGCTAGTTTTCAATGATATATTGGACCCACACACCCTTATATATTCTGAGATATGTATTCGAACAGTGAAGTACCGAATCGTACATGCAATCTAATCGAATTGGTTAAGTTCACTAGAGCTCAGCCATTGTAACTTTACATCTGTGTAATTAGTGAACACTGCAAAATTTAATTTCCTATTTCTATTCATAGCTCAAGGCTCAAATATGGGTCGAACTTTAGAGTCCTTTAATCACTACTACATACAGTACAGCGCCATTATCCTGAACGTCGTCAGAAATAACATGAAAAACGAAGGTACCGTGTAGTTTTTGCATGGAATGGCCTTTATGTTCATTAATTCCGGAACCCATGTACGCATCCAGACATACCTGCATTTGCTAAAACGAAGCCTACACGAGGTATCACTATCTAATGCCTCATTCCATCAACAGTGACGCATTTAACGCATGCTTGTCGAATGAAACAAGAGGGTTTGTATTTCGAGTTGGGGTCTGATAACACACCGCAAATTAGGTGATTCACTACTAGGGGATTCAAAATAAAATGCGCAATGGACATTCGTATTCAAAGGTTTCAGAAGACTGTCCATCAAGGTGGTAACCAACTGATTAAATGTTAATTGAGACCTACCCACTAAGGCAGACCGTTGTATATACACAATGACAAGTTGTTTTTGTCTGGAATCGACACACGTAAATCTGATGCCGATGACGAAGAACTGGGGATTCTTTCTGTGCTCACGTTATTCAGGTTAGACTGTATAATCTTCTGACGAATAAGTGACAATTGCCCCTCTTCAAATCATGTTGAATTGGAAAGCGTACTTGATTGATTGTACAATTCGTCCCAGACAGATATCGTTACCATACTTGTCACAGGTTTGCAACTGGTTATGTACTGAGTATGGTTTGCTAATAAAGTTTGGCATGTTTTGAAGGGTTTTACAGACACTTCGCCAGAAACTGAACATCAGAAAAGTTGTCACTATGCAACCCAAACCTGTATTTCCGGACCACAGGCACAAAAGATAGTACAAATGTGTAAATACAACTGTAGGATTGTGCTTGGCTTCCTAATTCCCATAGGTTTTCTAACCGAACTCTTCCAGAAATAATCACAATATTCGAGTTTCGTTTTTGCCTGAGGTCGTTCGCGGTGCATATTAATGCCAAGGATGGGATATGAACTCTGGTGAGAGTTGTTTGTGGCAGTCATGTTGACGGTTGTACAATTTACTCCCGCATGTCCTTAACTCTAGATAGCATTATACATGGAGTCACAGAATGGATTTGAAATGGACGGTTATTATGTACTCTGTCACATCAGTAGCCATGTGCTAATGTAGCTGATCGTTTGCGTATGATAATTTAGACGTGTCTGATGGGAAAACACTGACGTCGTGGTCCACAAGATCTTCTCATGATGACGTTCGTGATAAAGATGTGTAATACTAAGTTGCTCCAACAAGAGCGAAACTCGGGTACAGTGCTTTTATCTACAGGGAAATTTCTATGGGCATGCGTAAAGTGAGATCAGATATGTATGATATTTGGTCTCCAACAATAAGCTCTACTTTTCTACACCGGCAAAGTTAATCAGTTATACTCCAAAAAGTCGTCATCGCTATAATCTGTCATTTTACGGCCTGCGGTTGCTATTATGCAGGCACAATATTTTTTCTGAGTAATT